>CM034155.1:204929049-205529049 GCA_019776745.2 Taxus chinensis | reverse complement strand
AATTTGGTAAGGAATGTTAGTTAATTAGCGAAAACCACTAATTATAACGGATTTGGAAAGAATGAGAGTGATTTATGTGCATTTTGGCAATAAGATTGCAAAAGCAGAATTTAGGTGTCTACATTTGCCCTTGTTTGAGGTGAAGTTAGTGACTTCACTTCAAATATAGTAGACAAGCATAACCAGGTAGATTTTTGAAGAAAAATTTAGTGGAATGAGGGATGCCCCCTCGAGTGTTGATTGGGTGATAGAAAAATTCAATTAACGATTGAAAATATGATTGAAATGGATAGAAGAAAATAGGATAGAATGGGCGTGAAACCCTTAGGTATTGAGAAGGAATAAGGACAGGGATAAACTTGGTTGTTTATTTCCCCGGGTGAGTTTTTAGAATAAAAATTAGTAATCGTAATAAATGATAATGGAAAAGAAATGATTAATGGAGAAATATAGGACAAGCCCAAAGTTGGTTGTTTATTGCCCCAGGTGATTAATGCACTAACAAAGGTATCTAAGGAGGTTGCGCATAGAAATATTGATAAGGCGATAACTATTTGTGCTCTATTACAAGATAAAAAGGATAAAAATACAGAGATTAAACACCTAACAGAAGAAAAGGAGGCAGCTGAGTTAAAGGTGTGTACAATACTTAGTATGGCCGAACACATAGGGGATGAGATTTTTTAGAAAAAGGTTGCATTTGGAAGAGAGAGTGGGAGAGAGGTTTCCATTTGCTATGCATTATTTGTGCACGCTGGTTCATATGGCATTAGATGAAGGTCCAGTGCGGATTCCAAAGCCAAAGGATGTTGTAGCGCAAGCAGAGAGGACAAAGGCAACCATCGCGTGCAAAATAAGCAAGTATAAATCTTTATTACAAATGTTGAAGGATGAAATGAAAAAGGTAGACATTACATTAAGTATATGGATGGATCTTGAAGTAATCATCAGAACAAGGACCGTAGTGGAAGAAAATGTAGTCCTTGCAGTGAAACAAGATGAGTCACTTGGGTGTGAGGAGAGGCTCACTTTAGTGAAAGAGAAGTGTGATGCACTTGCAGTAGCCCAAGAGCCACACAAAGAGAAGATCAAAGACATTGGAAAAAACATCACAAGGTGAATGGATGTGATGGAAGGAATGGTCTCCAGTGTGGCCAACGTCCTTAGGGTATTACGGAATAAAGGTGAAAACATGACCATGGACGAAATGGAGGGGGTACTTGAAGACATCCCTGACAAAACAAATAAGGTGCTCAGCGATTGGAATGACTTAGAAGCAAAAGTTAAAATTGAATATCTAGAGTTGATTCTACCTTTTGAAGGGTAGCGCGCCACTCTATTCTTTCATTTTGTGTACAATTGTTATTTTGTTCCTTATTCTTTAAGGAGAATTTAAGGCTTGATTATGCATTGCCGAGGGCGGAAATGAAACTAGTGTGGGGTAATGTTGGGATGACAAAATATGGCTAAGTATTAAAGGCACGGGAGAATAGGGTGCGCAGGAACCAGACACAAATGAATGTTTGGTAGGAAAGGAGCACGCTGAATAAAATCATGGTGTAAAGACTTTGCTATTTTTCATAAAGCTAATTAAAGACATGGAGTGAGGAGCACGCAACAGTGAGAATACTTGGAAGTCACTCAAGGTTATTTTGGGATAAAAGAAAGATCAAATGACATGCATAGTTTTAATCTAATAATAGGATGTGAACTAGAGTTATTTATAGATGGTTTACTGTTAGGAAAGCTTGCATGCTTTTGTAGTTACCTTGTAGCGGCGAATGGATTTTCTTAGCATGCAGTCTATTCTGGGGATGCATATGTGGTGAAGGGAAAGTCCCCATCCCTATGTATATGTGTTGATTTACACAGTTTAGGGATTCATGATCATCCTATCTTTGACTAGTGTTATGTTGTTGGTTTATGAGCACGCATGACATATGGAAACCCTATTATGTATGTATTTGGCTTCTATGTTTTAATGTGATTAATATAATGGATCTTTGTGGCTGGATATTTGTTGTTGACATATCTGTGACTGGTTCTTGTATGGTAAACCTAATCTTAATTCTTGTATAAGTTATTCTTGCAATGTTTATGATCTATATATGTTTATGGTTTATCACTAAATTTTTATATGGATCTGTTTTACATATGTGTTCATCATGCTAACTTCTTGACAAGGATTTCCATAAAAGAGGGACTTGGTACCTTTGCGCGTTTCAGGTGAGTGCTCAAATCTGGATGAGTGATGTGTCAGTGTGCCTTGGGTTGTTTGGTAAAATAAATTACTACACATGACCTTTTCCCTATTCTGCACCTTAGTCCTCCCCAAGTCCTTACTCTTCTTGCTCCTCTTCATCCCGCATATCTTAATGTTCTTCCTCGCGCTCTTCTTCATGCATGTGCTCTTCCTCCTGGACTTCCTCTTCTTGTTCATGTTCTATCTCTTCCCGATGCTCTTCTTCATGTACAGGCTGCTCTAAATCTTCCTCATCTAGATCATGGATAATGTGACGCTTCTCTTCCTCTGTTATATAAGGCCTATGTGCGCTACCTAAGAGAATAGTTTGCAAAAATCGGTGAGTTTGTGATGTACTTGTTTATTAGCACCACCTTTGCATCCTCCTTCATGTGCTATGATCGAGTGCAAACTCCACCTCATCTTCTTCTTCTTCTTCCAGAGGATTTTTCTCGTGCCTACACTTGGGTATTCTCATAGTTATCTTATTTTTTGGGGGTGGTGTAAGGGTGGCATTGCACACATTAACAACATTTCCATCATGGAGCTTGTGCTTCAAGTAGATATATACCCTGCATGCCTCTTTCCCCACTACTAGTGTCATGATGAGATGGAGGTCCATCAGATCATATTTTCTTGTTTCTACTTAGGGTTCCTTAGTCTTGTACCGATATGTCTTGTGCAACATGTGGTAGTTGACATCTACCTTGTCTACATTGAATTTAATAGGTTTCACGTCTATAATTATATTCACCCCGCTCTTGAAGTATTTCATGGTGAATGCAAATAGTAGTTTGCACCATGGCCCCATCTCCCCAGTGTTCAAAAAACATCTGCCAAGGTAGAAGTGTTGCATTATAGAAAATGTTTCCTTCCCTTCCAACACTGGTATCAGCTCCCTAGGTAAGTGTCATTCATTCTCGAATGTGTCACACATCCTCTTGTACCATTTCTACAGGTGTGCCTTGTTTGGATTATAAATTGCACCGTCACAGGTGTAGTTGGTGAACTATTGTGTTGGGTATTTATTCTCAATTGGATGCTCCAATTTGTTTATCAGACCATCTAGAACCCCTATCTCCCAAAAAAATTTCTCAATAGAATCAACCCCCATGTAATTTTCTCTCATTTCTCTGTTTGGGTCCTTACTTCTCAATTTTTAATTCATAAGGTGAGGGAATGACTATTATCTTCCCTTTTTATATTTTTTAATTAAACATTTTTCCAGCTCACTCCACCTACCACCACTTTTAGCATTAATTGTGATTTTTTTTCCCGCTTTATTCTGCATTTTCTTGCATTTTTCCATGTGGTCTTTACTAGCTTCCGTGCACAATAGTCCATAACCTTTGGGCATGCTACTACTTCTTATGTTGTAGACCATCTTGCGCCGCACACATTCTTCATTTGTGTCACTTACTAAGTAGTTTCCCATACTACATTGCCTCCCTCATGTTATCCTACACATTGTACCAACTTTCCTTCATACAAGTAAGTATCCTTTGCACCTTTGAGAAAGTTCACCATTATGTGTGCCCTCACACCTATCATATCTGGGTGGTCCAATCATGAGCAAGAAAATACACCTATGTGTTGAGCTTTATATGTCATTCCAATTTAACCCTTATGCACCTTTTCTTGCTACCCCACACTAAAATTATGCACACGGTCCTCTATGTATCAATTTAGAACAAAGAGATCATCAACTTTTACGTGTTAATGCACTTATTATAGCAAACCAACAGAAACAGAAAATTAAAGGGAAACCTAATCTAAATGGAAATATTTCCTTATTACAAACAAAATGAAAGAAGTTTATTTATAGTAGAGCTTCAACCTATCGGACCATAAGTAACTAGGAAACATTGTGTCATCTAGCATTTGCAACTAGCATGCACATGATTCCAAAATCTTGGTTACTTTAAATGGTCCCAACCAATGCACTTTGATCTTCTCTAGGTGGCACGCAAACTTAGATTCATATAGGAGCACCATCCCTCCAACCAAAAAAGACTTGTTCTTAATATGTCTATCATGTCAAACCTTTTGTTATGTTTTTTCTGTCTTCTGGATCCATCACGTAATTATGGTTCATTCATCCAATCGCATTAATTTGTCAATGTGCTCCTCTACCACTTTTTCATTAGTAAGTCCTCCTGCACACACAATATGTAGGGAGGGTATCATAAATTCCACACGTAAAACTATCTCTGCACCAAACACTAGCTGAAAAGGTGTTGCTTTATACAACCTTTTTTAAGTAGTCTTGTATGCCCATAGTACAACGGAAACTTTTTCATCCCAATATTTTCATCCTACATCAGATATTTTAGTCAATGTGTGTCCCATTTTCTTGTTGAATTCTTCTACAGTGCCATTAGCTTGTGGGTGATAGGGGTAATCTTGTGATGAGCTACCGTAAAATCAGCTAACAATATCCTAATTGTTTCATTCAAGAAATTAGTTCCCCTCTCACTGGTAAGGCTCAATGGACAATCATAGTTACTAATAATGTTCTCTCATAAAAATAATGTTGTTGTAGCTTCCATGTTATCCTTTGTGGGTGCAACCTCTACCCACCTTGTCAAATAATTTGTGCACATTATGCTGTATCGTGCCCCTGTCCTTCGCGCAACTAGTGTAATTGGGCCAACAAAGTCAATTTTCTGCTTCTCAAAATATTTTGTGCTTGCTATGGGTCGCATTTGCATCTCATCACATTATCCTCGTTTTCCTATTCTATGACAATTATCACATGCTTTGATAAACTCTTCAGTATCCTTGTACAGTGTTTCCCACCAACGTCTGGTCAAGAGTATCTTGTATGTTATAACTTCATCTGCATAATGTCCTGTAGAAATCCTACCATCCACTTCTTCCATGATGATCTCACGATCATGCTCCAAAACACACTTGCGCAATACTTCATCTCGACCCATCTTGTATAAGTCACCTCCTACTAAATGATATGGTGCAACGCGAATGGTGAGTTTCTTCTTCTCCAATGTTGTCATTCCTTCAGGCACTACACCCGTGCACAAGAATACTGCAATGTATTCCAATTCAACTGGTGCGTGTTGTAATCTAAATAGATGGGCATTTGGCATAGTGTTATCTATGCTCTTAGCTTCTTCACTAGAGTTGATTCGTGACAAGTGGTCTGATCTCAAATTACTTTTGCAAGCTTGACTATAAATGAAAACTCAAATTCTTGGAATAAAAGAATCCAACGACAAATGCACCCTTGCAATATTGGCTTGTTTATTAGATACGTAAGTGTTATATGATCAGTTTAGAAGCTAAATGGTGTTTCCAGTAAATAATTTCAAATTCTATGAAGCAAGTACCCCATGGTCAATGCCTCACTCTCTGTAGTTGTATAATTTTTCTCTTTCGATGTGAGCTTCCTGGTCACAATTTGCAAAATAGATAGGATGGTACACATTATCTTCTCCTAGTTGAGCTAATACTACCCCAATTGATGTTCCAGAGGCATCCACATGCATATGAAATGGTATATTCCAAGAAGGGAAACGTAAAATAGGCATAGTTATTAGTATCTCCTTTAATGTCTTGAATGTTTACTGTTGTGCATCCTTGCAATAAAAATTTCCCTTTGCCTTCGGTAGCTCCTTTAGTGGCATAATAATCTTGGCATACCCCTTGATGCAATTCTTGTAGCATCTCGCATGCCCAAGAAATCTACACACTTTGGTTTGATTGGTTAGCTCCTCCAACCCCAAGATGGCTGCTACTTTTGATAGATCAACCAACAGTCCTTCTTCACAAATAATGTGTCCCAATAGTGTGTCAAATGGTGTCGTAAAGATACATTTCTTAATGTTCAAAGATATACTTAGCTACCTACATTGTTCAAACATTATCCTTAAACAAACTAGTGATCCTTAACCAGCCCATACACTGTCCAATCATCTAAATATACTTAAGGAAATTTATGAATAAATTTTTTGAATGCCTATATAATGATGTGCGAGAACATAGTTGGTGCATTATTTAACCTAAAGGGCGTGATTGTGTATGCAAAACAACCCCATTTTGTTGCAAATATTTTTTTCTCTTGGTCCTCGTGTGCGATCCTGACTTGATGATAACCTGAGAAATTGTCAATAAAGGAACAAATATGGTGCCCTGTAATTCCCTCTAGTATTTCTTCGATAAACGGAGTGGGAAAAGGATCAATAACACAAGAAGCATTCAAAAATCAGTAGTAAACACAAATCCCGGTCCTCCCATACTTCTTGATGTCAATGACCATTGGGTTGATCCACTCTGATTTCTCTATGAGTTCTATGATGTCTTCTTTCATCATTTTATCAATTTCATACTTCAACTTGGCGCGCAAGTTGGGATTCATCTAGTACGGCCTTTTACAAACTGGTAGTGCAACATCCTCAAGCTTTATCTTCATCTCCCATAAGTACGGATGAACACCCTTTAACTATTGGCACCCTCTTGGAAATATATCTTGGAATTCATGTAATAGTTTAATTATTTTTGTAACCTCTACTTCAGACCAATAGTATCCAATCATTGTTTCCTTCAATGCATCATCAATCATAATGTTCACCTTCTTGGTATTTAATGGAACATGGTATGTGTGTGCTTGTTCATCTTGATGTATAAGACCTTGTGATCACCTTCTACATGTTCTATGTTCAAATCCTTGACCTCTTCATCATCAATAAGATATATGAGCTTCCCTTTTTCCTTCTCCTTCCAGGCGTGCCCCATAAGTTTCTCATAGGAATTCATCTAGTTAGAAGCTTTTACACGCTTAGTCAGAGGAGCCTCTCCTTGTAAAAAAGTTACAAACTCTTCTACCTCTACGCTATCTCCCAAATTTATTTTCTTCATTATCTATATGGCCTCAATAATAGGGGGTTTAGTAGAAAAGTAATCAAACACATGTATGATACTTGAGGTTAAGTTATGCTAATTTTTTGTTTCTCGCTTCAACTCTGCATGTATGTACCGTGTGCATGTGCATCTGCACAATGTACAATAAAAATTATGAACCCACAGCAATGGGGATAGTGCATTAGGAACTTTCAACCAATTTTTCTCACAAACCTGGATGTAACTCTCAGGAGACGTCTTCCCCTCATAAGCATGTATCTGAGAAGGAAGGTTATTCCTAGAAAGCCTTTTCAAGAAAGAAAATCTTATTTCATGTCATCCAAGTAGATTATTCCTATGCGTGGCCCACCACCGCATCATTGTTCCCTTTAAGGAGTAAACCAACATGTTTCTCCTATCTCCTTTGTTTTGTAACCACTCCTCCATTATGCTTAAAAAAGACTCAAGTTTTTGCTCCTCAGTATATCTTGGTAGCCCCACTCTTCCTAACTGCCTAACTATTTATGGCTTGATCACCCATGTCACTCTTCCATGACAGTCACAACCAATCATATCATAAGTTCCATGAGCCCAATAATCATAACCAATAATGATAGTGTCATTAATGTAATGCACATCTCCCCAATTTATTACACCTTCCTTTGTTGGTTCATCATTTTATTTACTACGCATTATCTATGTGTATATCTAATTAAGGTCATCTTCATTGATAGGTTTAGTGTAGGGTGTAATCTTAGTATCATCCATCAGGATTACCACTCATTCTTCCTGTAGACGCCCGTAATTTGGATTGAACAATTTAAACACTAAATTGTGCTAATTATCCCCTTTTCCACAAATTGATGTCACATCATCAATAACGCACCATTTCTCCTCTTTCATCGCTAATTAATTACATTACAAAAATTAATTAGCCCTTTTATCACTCAAAACGACTATTAACGACCTTCCATTAATTTATCCCCCTTTCTAGCTAGATTAATTAGTTATTCTTAATTAATTAATGATCCCTTATATTTAATCAATAAATCATCATTTATTTGATTAAAATCTTCTCATAGCATAAATCCGACTAATTTCCTCCTCAAATTCTTCTAAAAACTACATTACCCCTTCTATCCAAGTTAATTAATTACGACCACTCGCCTAAGACAATAAACCTTCATCTATTTAATCAAATTCCTCTACTACATCACTCAAAGTCATACTAAATCTCTTCTAACTAGCCTAATAGGCTTATTCCCCTATTAATTAATCACCTTTGATTAATTACAAACATCTTCTAATTCCCATGGTTGCTAAATGACAAATTAAACTTAACTAAAGCAACCTTATCCATTCCTAACCCACATGTTAACTCATCTATCTTTGGTTGACTAAATTAAAGTTAATTTTGGGCTTTTATCCCACATGTAATAGGATGTAAAGCCTCTTTTACCCATTGGGTTATAAAAGGAACCCTACTCTAACATTTCTAATTACACCTTTACATGTTTGTAAACTCACTATAGGCATTTCATCTTAGAGCAATTGTCCATTAGAGTGGAGCTAAGCATCATTCATTTGCATTCATCCATCCAAAATTTTTGTGAAGAACATGGAGTTAATCAAGAAAGGTCTTGTAGTCATGACTTGATGAACCTCCATCCTTAATCCCCTTTGATCAAGCAACAACTATCAACCCTTTGATAGCTAAAGGACCTACATAGGTCCATCTCATTGTTTTAGCTTTCTAAAGAGTGGAGGAATGAATGTTATCAAGTTATTTTGAAGTTATTTCAAGGTTCTAACGCATAATGTTGATGTTTATTGCTTGTTTAGCTCTTAGCATGATGGTTCTTGTTTAGTTTAGCTTAGTTTTGGGACTATTAAGGTGTTAGTTTCATTTCTATTTACTTAGCTAACTAATTCATAAGCACACTTCCTCATTCTCAAACCTGATATATTATTTTTTAAAGCATAGGTCTGTATTGTTCGCATAGCACCAGAGGCGACCAAGTAGTGCAAGAAAGTTCCCTTCATAGATGGCAATTCTAGAACCTCAAAATCACCTTAGAATTTTTCTCCTTGAATCTTGATGCTTGCATTATTTAAGACTTCAATGGGAATTGCCCTTGTTTTGTTCTCTATGTACATCACTCTTGAAGATGGCTACAATGGAAATCTTCCCATTCGATTCTAAGTATCCAATGTAAGGGTATTGACTTTTGTGCCTATATCAATCAAAGTGTTACTTACTATCCAACCGTCTATAACCACATCTAAAGTGATATCCTTGTCATACTTATGGTCTTGATGCAATAAATTAACATGTAATATTTTCCTATCCCTCTCTATACCTGTGTGTGACACTTTCTTAGAAACCATTTTCCCAGTATGGGGATGATATTTTCTTGTCTAAGCATTCTGCATACTTCCTTGAGGTCATCCACATCCTTATCAGGTATCTTAGTCTACTTTACACACTCTCTGTATCACACATGTTCTTCCAGGCACTGTATTTCCCCTGCAGTTCTCTAATCAATCCAATGGTTTACTGGAAGATCTTCCATTTATTACGTCCAGCGTATGGATAATTGTTTGGTTATACATTGTCATCCCATCTAATGAGTGGCTTTGTTCTTCCCTTGTTCACGCATGCATGAGGCTTCTGGCATGCATTGTGACAAATAATGGTTTGTAACCTACTACAACCATTGTCTTAGGATACCACTGTACCTTTCTTAGAGCGTGCTCAACATGTATCATCGATGCTCACCCATATCCTTCTTACTTTTACACATGTGTACATAAAAATATATGCTGTATTATTCTTTTTGCGCCCTTTTCCATAGTATATGCACAAGACTGAGTTCTTTATACAACCCATGCTGATAATGGTTTGGATAACCCACATATATAGCACGTTCCTTAGGCTAAACCTGCCTCCATGACCTCTGTGGTCTCTACCACGATATCCTCAACGTTATCCCCCATTATCATTATTGTCTACAACATTGTTGTTCTATCCAAAATTATCCTTATCACTCTCTTGTTCATGTCCTTTAGAGCTACTCTCTGCGTACTAACTTGGCGCAACCTCATCTGACAAGCTTAATGAATGTGGTCAATCAACTGGTAGTTAGTGGTATCATGGGTGTGCATGTACAACAAATCTTAGCAGTACATTGACACCTTCTTCTATGTAGTGGCACGCTACAAAAATGAACAGTCTTGGATGTCATGGTTCATGTGGCATATTTTACAAGTTGTGAACAACTGCGTGCACACTCCTGTGCATATACAGCTATCCTTCGTGTGCCCCTCTACATCATAATATGTGCACCAAATTCCACTAAAGGTGTCTTGTGTTGAGTTAGAAAATAACTTTTCTAACTAGGTAGTCCATGGGATACAATTTAATTTTCAAGGAACAAGATTACTCTAGTATTTATGCTTCCAACTCCCTCTACACATAAGTGTTGCCTCCAAAGCTTTACATGGGTCTGTTAACGTTTTATGTGATAAAAACCTTTGAAATGGTGTCAATAATCCTCCTACAAACCATTGACGCATGCTGACTATGGTGGATGTCATATGAAATATTATATAATAATGTTTTTATATATGTGCATCATATTCCATGAACACTTTTGGAGCTAAGCCTTACTTAATTTCCTTAAGCATGCTAATACTCTACTGTCTCAAACTCATGGTATGTGATAACTTCAGTCTAGAAAGGAAGAGCACAATGTATCATGTAGTGCATCATAGTACTTCTAACGTGAGTCATACTTCCTAGTTGCAACTATGCACATGCCCTTATAAAGTTTTCATAAAATGAACTGACATTCATGTCTAAGTTTGTTATTCCTTTTGCCCTCCATAAAAATTTGTCACTTGTGCATGTGCTCTATTGTCGCATCTTCTACACCTCGATACTTTGGTAAATGAAGTGGCATCTTAAATAAGAATATAAGGAGGATAGTTATGGCAGTATGGGTTACTTTCATGTTTATTAGATTGTCTTCCACTTGGGGAAGGACCATATCCTAACCTTGAACCTCCACTAAGGCTTCCATCCACTCAGGGGAGGACTAAAGACTCTCGAGCCTCCTATTTGCTGGGACCTGAAGAATGGTCCCAAAGAAGAACCAATACTATGTGCAGGTTCCTGCAGTCGTAGCAGAACTGAATTATACATACCAACCATTTGTCCCTGGTATCCCACCTATGGGATTACTTCCACTGGGTAGCGCACCAACATTTTATCATTATCTTTTGTACCTATTAGAATACTTCCAAACAAAGTTTGATGTCTGGACCGGGGAATCCTATTGGGTTACTTCCATATGCACGCTCCTTTAATTTATTTTTCCTCTTGAGATGATACTAACACGTATCTTGTCTGTATCTCAAACCCAACAGTGGTGATCCCTGATTTCATTCTTGTCTCCCTATCACTGTGATGATATTCTATAACATAATTATGGATTATCGAATACCATGTGCAAGAGGTTAGGGTCCGGAGGTGGGTTAGATGTTTAGCAACGATTCTTATTATTTCATCATACTTGCTGTCATCATGATGTCGAGGGGTTTCCTCATACTGGGACTTCCTTAATATTTTAGGGACATGGTCATGTGGTCCCTCGCCTTCTGCAGGGTTCTCATCACTTCCGCTTGGCCCCATTCCTCTCAGTCTTAGTGCATCTTGAACTGCCCTCTCTCATGCATCATTATATCTACGAAGTCTCTCTTCTCTCTCTCTCTCTCTCTCTCTCTCTCTATCTTCCACTTAGACCAATGCTCATCCTTCACAAGCCCTTTTCCTGCCCTTGTATGCATGGTTGGAGTTTTATCCTACCATATGGATTTTCTCTAATCCAAGCTCGATCATTAAAATATTAATAGCCAATGAGAGTTCACGCATAGAATAAGATCCTCTAGGTTCGCATAGGAACTAAAATTATGCCTCCTCTAGACATGAATACATTGAGATTATGTACCCCAATTTGTAATTCCTAAAAATTCTAGCCCACCCACTAACGGTATACTGCATGCATCCAAGGGTCATCCAGATCGATTAGTTCACTTGGTACTTATCTTAGCTCCATACAAACCGATCTCTATCCCAATCTGATCACTTTGTCCTGAGAGTAAGTTGCTAACCATTTATATAATTCGCTCAAAAAGAAACTGAAAAATGTCTCATGCAACTCATTATAGAGGTTTTCCTCTACCCATTTGTGTAAATTAAAACCACTTCTAGTGTTGTAACTCTGAGAAAACTCGTCATGGTCGTTGTGTACCCAACGCTCAATATTATCCAATGACAGTTAGAACACCATGTGCACACCACATCTTGATGAACGAAATCAAAAGAGGTCTCGAAAATGGAACCAACATGTAGTCTTAAATTTTGACACCACTTGGTCAGGCGCATTGGCACATGACTCAAATTGATGTCCAAGTGCTCACTCAAAGAAAGCATAACCTACTAGGCCCCTCTTTGTTTAGTTCATGCAAGATGAATAATCATCATAAAACATTGTGCATCATAGAGTAAAAGACAATATAATCAGAGATCAATAAAGAAAAGAAATACAATAATAGTATGGAGCTTTAATAATTCATTCCACAACATATACAACTAAATTAGAATCTAAATGCCAATGACACCTCGTTCATCTCTCCTAACCTTGGCAATCCATATTAGATCATCTATTGCAAAAAATTATAAACACACACACACACACACACACACACACACACACACACACACACACACACACACACACACACACACACACTATTATTTTACATATCTGCATGCTCCTATAGACATAAAAACTATATATAGATGTTGGGAACTTGTCCTTCACCGCTTTAAAATATTTTAACTTATTAATACACTTTCTATACTTAGCTTGCATGTTCCCTTGATCTTCTCTTTGGTCTTTAAGTGGTTGTTCTTTCTCCATGTGTGTTATTAATAGATTACTTGACCTTCACACCATGCTATATTTAGTTGTATGTGTGTTCTATATTTATCAAGTGCCCTACATGTGCTTTAACGTTTATTTTATCCATGCTTTTATAAATTTATATTTTTTCTTTACTTGTCATGCCAACCCATACTTTTCCTATTTTTAGCCACTCTTTGCTTTTTTGGCTATCTATTGTTCTGATCATTCCTGCGTGTAACCCTTCGGGTGTCCTCTTCTTCTTGCTTCTGCACACACCCTCGCACATTGTCTTGTACTTATTGATTAAGAAAATGTTGTATAAATAAATGCTTTATACTAACTATGTAACAACGTTGTAAATTAAATATGCAATGAAATACATATTTGACCCAAGAAAAATAAGCTATAAATTATGAAACCCTATTTACAAAGAAGGGATAAAGAGACTTAGTTGATTCGTAATTAATCCTATATTGTGTTGAAGTGACGTATTAATGATTAGAGAGGGAGAAGTGTCGCACAAAATCTTATAAAATTATGTGACCACAAGATATTCCTAGACTGGGGTGCTTGGAATGGGTCAGGGGCACCTGCGGGTGCTTCAGACCTGCTCTGGGTGCCTCTAACTACTTAGAACCTCACGAAACCTCCTTCGGAAGGTCATGAGATATTCATTATCCTTCAATGTATGTCGCTAGTGTAAACACCCTAATTTCACACCTTTTCCAAATCAATTAATTTCCCCACTTCATTTCCCACAAAAATCCCCATAGAATTAATTGATGTTAATCGGTTAATTAATCCATTTCAACCCCTAAATTAAACCCAATCTTCCTCACATGCCAAATATTCCTTATATCCCCCATTTGAGAATTAAAAATACAAGTTTAATCCTCACCCACTCTTTTTTGTCTCCACTCACCTAATCATGACCTCATTTTCAAACTACGATTACTTAAAATCCCATAAGTTAATCCAATTCCCTGGCTATAAATACAACCTTGCACCCCCCTCTAAAACACACGGAGAATGAGCTAGAATGCCTTGTCTGAACTCTTGCATCCTTTGAGCAAAGAACACCCTTCCCACCTCATTCTAATGCCCAAAAAACCTCATCTTGAAGCATCCCAAATCCATAATCCATTTGTCCATTGGTGTAAAGTAAGTAGATCTTGTTGTAGGAAGGCCTTGCTCTAGTTCGAGGAAAGCACCTACATTTCATGAAATCAGGGCTCATCCATGTTTCCTTGCCCATTCTAAGGTTTGCTAAGGAATCGTGAAGGAGGAGGTATCTAGCTAGTTGCTTTACTTTCTTGATTATTAGCGTATTTTCCTAGCTCACAGCTAGTATGTCACATCAAGTTTGCAGATGTCACCTGTAACCTGTAGTGAAGAAATGCCTTGTAAAATCTCAAAATCACATTAAATCCCAAAAATAAAATAATGCAAATGAGGGGTTAGATAATCCTTGTATGTCAAACAAGTGAACTTACGATTGAGCATTGCATTACATCTTAGACCCAACGTATTTTTATGTGTGTGTGTGTCAAAATCGTGCCCTAAATGGCTCTTGTGTGTGTCGCACTTTATAGTGAACAAGTAGCTAGCTGTAAAAGATGTAAATATATGTGTGCATGAAAGAATGAACTTCCCTTCCTATGAAATGTACACATAAAAATGTAGTCTTTTTCCCTTGTGTGGATGCTACATGTATGCTTGAATTCTCTTGATAATGCCTTTGGATGGAACATTAGGTGGTGATAGCTAATGCTTAGTGTTTGGTCCTTTATTGTGGTCACATAACTTTATATTTATATGATTCCCTTGCTTTAATTTTGTAATCAACCTTGAAAAGGCCGACTACCAAAAAGATAAGATTGTAAATGGCTAGAAAGGACCTAAAAGATGTGAGCAAAGTACAAATAGGTCAGGGGCTCCCAAAGGAGACAAGGGGGCATGACACTGACAGCTTAGCTGAGTGCTGGTGTCTAGAATGAAAAATGCCGAAGTATGAAAAGAGAGATTGGGCAAGTAGGAGTGTAAGACCAAAAGAGAAAACACAAAGAAAGCAAAGAGGCCAAAGACATGTGCCAATTAGTACTCTTATTACTTAGGAATCATATGAATAGTAGTATGTGATTAGGACTAGATAGATACCCAAAGTACGTGATTTAGTGTCTACACTTATAATATTTTCCCATATTCCTATTGCATGCACCTTTATGCGTAGCTCATATTTATCCCATTTCCTGAGTCCAACAACAATTTTACATTTTCATATTTTGATTATGATTTTATGTACTAGAGCGATACTAATGTTTTGTAGCTTCCTCTCATACTTTTTATTTTTTAATTTTTCTATGGTACTCAACTTTCTACATCCCATTCAGATCTCTTGATTTTCTCCTCATCATGGATTTTACCTATCCCACTTTATTTTTTACTTCTTGATTTTATATGCTTCATATCTTATATGCTTCAAAGCTTTGACATTCTACTTTAATACCTCATGCTTTTATATGCTTTATAGTTGTACTTACCTCTTATTTTACTACACCGCATGGATTCAACCTCCACTTTAAGTACAAAACCATTTTTTAAATCTCTTATAGTGCACCTTTAGGATCTTAATTATGAGTTTCATTTTATGACCTTAGGGAATCAACCATGCCTTATTCTAATAAGCCCGCCTTCTATGATTATTAGTGTGTCACCTTGCGCTCCCAACCATAACTAGGTGTTTACTTAGAAAGGGATAACAATGTTCAAGAGTATCATTTCATCTCATAGAGTTGTTTGTATTTATTATAGCTCAAATTTGGTAGTCTACCTATGTGTCTATCATCCACATATTACCTTCTCTCATGATGAAAGTATAAAATATGTCCATTATTGTATCACTCTTTTATTCACATTAATTGGGGTAACCCAACCAATACTTAATATATACCTTTATTTCACACTCCCTTTTGAGCACACTAGGTTTGGTTTAACGATAACATTTTTTTCGAAGATGCAAGTCCAGAAGTTTATAAGTATCTTGGTTTGTAGGTTCTCTTCTATAACAAATAGGTGTAATCTCTATGGTGTTAGTCATATTTTGATCAACCTTTTGAATCCATATGGAGGAGGAACATACAAATTCAAATGTAAAACATCCTTAATATCGAAAGAAAAATTAATTAAAAATAATTTCTTTTTTAAAATTTGATCAAAACAAAAAATAGACATCAGTGGAAAGTACCTTATCATCATTAAAATCTCAAACTCCACAATTAGCCTTGTAGTATAGCCTCAAGATCTTTAAGGTTCAATAGGGTTTTTCTTATTAGGGTAGGAGGCTATATATTTATCATTGGTGCATCTTATTTTTAAAACAAAATACTAATCCTCAAAGTTGGTCGATGGCTCCTTTAGGTCATGAGGCATGGAAAACATAATTGGAAGTTAGGAAATTTTAATTTTTTTACAACGCATTGTTGATATGGGATAGATCTATACTTCACTAGTTTTCCCAAAAAAAAATTGCGCGTTTGGGTTCCTTCGCTACTTGATGAAAAAAACTCATAAATTGTCAATCTGATTAGAGTGTTTTGATTTCAGGAAAGAACTAGTTTTCACCTTGGTGGCGTACCATTTCTTCCCCCAATTTCAATATATCTCCTTATCAAATAGTGTAGTTTATGTAAAAACAAAATTAGGATTAATCTAATTAAGAATGGTAAATATTTGTATATTAATGAAATAATATTTGATTACGATGAAATCAACAATCATACAAATCCTAAATAATGTTTAGGAAACATACGATAGATTGCACTATCATAAGAGAGATAACTAGGAATGTTAAAATGGGTTGACAATGATATGAAAGTGGGTAAGTTAGTTGTGCAAGGTGTCGTGGAAATTTTCTAAAAAACTAGGAGTGTACTTTTATAATCTAGATGAAGCCACATGTCCTAGAAAAATTCACTCGGGTGACTATCTTTTTTGGACATATTTGTAATCTAATATGGATTATAACATTGTGTTATTTTATTTTTGTAGCTTCCTTTTCTATGGTTGAATTCTTACGATCGCACTTGTGCAACATATTAGGGTTATTTCTTCTTCGTCATCACTTGGGACCTAAAAAGAGTTAGTTTGATTATGGTTGTGTAGCCCTTGCCACACCTATATGGTAATACTCCAAAGAGGCATCACACCCTCATAAATCCCCACTGGTGAGTGTGTGTTATATGTATATCACAATGTGTCCTGACTATGACTACCATATTAGGACCTTTGAAACTCGAAAATGATATTTTGTTTGTGTTGTAGCTTTACAAATGACATAGGGAAGATTTCAATCATGTGTGCATAATTAGATCTACTTAAATATTCTTGAGAGCTTGATTTTGTAATTGGGTTCTTTGATGTGATCTCCTAAGTGACCAAAGGATCTAATGTGTGAGGTCCTTTGAATGGGTTAGGTTAGTGTGCTTTGATTTAATAAAACATGAATTAAATCTAATTTTAGAGTAACTGATATGATAAAATACGTAGTGACTATAAAAATGCTAAGAACTTAAATCAATGCAAAACTATAAGTAAATAGGAGAGATAAAATGACTTAGTTGAATCTTTGTGTAATCTGGAACTGATCTGGGTAGTGTAAAGTGTTGGAAAAGATGTGGAACAATGTCATAATTGATCCCTGTGAAATTTGGAACCTGAGAATGATGTCGGACATGTGGTATTCATTATAGGATAGAGGCTCTTGGGTGTTGATGACTATTCCTAGGCACTGGTTACTAGTGTAGAAGGCTCAGAATATACTTTCTTATGTGTCACTAGGGTTTTTCTATCACTTCTTTTCAGTCACTTGATATTCACTCTTTGATCACCAAGGGTACCTATAACCTACAAAATAAACCCTAGCTACCTACACAAGCTCACAAACACATCAAATCAAAATGAAATATGTAATATGTGAAGTCAGACTGACCCCGACGGTCACCTGAAGAGTGAAATTATGACCGAGCACTACACTACATTCTATACTCCATGCATTTCTTTGTGTCTTGTGTTGTGAATTAGTGTCCTTATGTTACCCTTGCGTTAATGATGTCAAGATAGCGGGTTGTAGCTAGATAAGATGCAAACGTGTGATATGGAATTCAATATTTCCCCTTCCTATGTAGTGTATGTAGCCTAAAAATTCAATC
The DNA here is from genome assembly GCA_019776745.2 of Taxus chinensis. Lineage (NCBI taxonomy): Eukaryota > Viridiplantae > Streptophyta > Pinopsida > Cupressales > Taxaceae > Taxus > Taxus chinensis. Next base: position 205,510,774 of record CM034155.1, on the reverse strand, counting down.
CCTTTGATGATAGTGATAATATGTAGATATGAATTCCCTTTGCCTTAGTTTCCCTTGTGACACCAAGATAGTAGGTTGTAGCTAGTAGATGTAAATGTGTGATTTCAAAACCCCCTTAGAGTGTATTAGCCTAAAAAATTAGCCCGTTTAATAATAGAGTAGATATGTTTCCCCTTATATATAATAGAGTGGATCTATTGTTTGAATTTCAACACTAGTGACACAAAAGGTTGACTATGAGCATAGGATAAGGATTCAAAAACTAAAAAAGGCCAACCACAAAATGTCAAAATAAGTAAAAAGAACAAAGAGGACAGAAGTGCCCAGAATGGACAAGAGATCCTGGGTGCTAGTGTCCAAAGTGGACACTGGTGTCCTGGGATAAATGATGATAGATGTGAAAAGATAGACAGATGTGGATCCATGTGACCTGACCAAAACTGGGTATAAAAATGACAGATGTGAGAGAGAAAGAAAATAAAAACAATCAAAGAAATTAGATTGATAAAAGGATTGTGTCACGAGTGAATAATTTTCTTACTTAAGATCCATGCATATAACAACATATTTGACGGCATAGTAAAATACTAGTATGTGAGTTATTTTTTGTCTACATTTCCCCCCTCCCCCTTATGTTATTTGAATGGAATTCAAGTAGTGTAAAGGAAGTAAGGAACATACTTGTATAGAGTCCAAGAAGCCATGTTGCAAAGTGTATGTAGAAATGTAGAAACTTATAGCATGGTGAACCATGGATCAATGTTTTGACCCATGTGGCATAAGTGGAGATAGCGAACCATCGTAAGGAGCACTTGGAGAAATAGTTGAAATGATTTGGAGACTTTGGAGATTTTGAATTTTTGTCAAAGGAGATTGAAGAGGTAGGGAGTGATCAATTCCCAACCCAATTTTGTTTGTAAATGGGAGGATTTGAGTGTCCTGCTGTTAGAGGAAGAGTGTGGGGAGAGAGGTCTAGTTTTACTCTCCATCCATGACTACATCCCCAAAATTCCAACTGTTGCAGATGGATAGAGACAAGTTTAGTTCCAATTTAGTTCCGATTAGTTAGTTTGAAAAAGTGTTTGTTCCAATTAAAGAACACATATAGGAGTAGTATAGGAAAGGTAATGACATCTCATTTCCCCTACTCTTATAGTAATAGGTGTTCCAATTTGAATAATGTTATGGATTCCAAGTTAGGTCATCTGGAAGTGATAGTAAAGTAATGTAGCTCCCAAGTTAGGTCATTTGGGAGATAGTAACGTAAGCTTATTGTACCATATAAATTTACTGATTTGATTTTGAGTGATAAAAGATTGCTTAGAGATTGTGTACTTAGTAAATTACTCATTAAGAGGTTTTTTTAGGAAATAAAGTAAAATTTTTCCTCAAACTAGATCATTTGGGGGAATAGATTTGAAATATTAGAAAGTATTGATTGTAGTCTAAAATGATTGTACCTTTGTTCAAATGAGATCAGAGTAAGTTGTAATAGTAATATGCTAGGAGTGTCGATTGACTGTATTGTAACCTGAGAGGGATTATGGGATGATTCCAAATTATATGCCCCCCTTTTGGTGAAAGGGTGAAGGGCGGAGAAATGAGCACTGAGCAAAAAGCAAGATCTATAAGATGTTAAACGGGCTTAATAGTAAATTAGAATAATAATATGGGATAGTATTGTCAAAGTATGAGTAGAGGGGGATTATTACATGTGTCAGATGTGAATATGAGATGTTGAAATGTGTATGGTATGGTGTTATAGGAAATTATGATGTGTATGGCACAAAAAATGAGACAAACAGAGTTGTGAGGCTCAAGATATGAGTGAAAATATGTGGAACATGTATTAGTTGTAAATGTGGTGCAAATACTAACTATAGTATATGAAAAATTGGAATTACTATATATAGTAATAGTGAAAACGTGAATATATAATTTCATTTTTACCGAGATAACTATAGTTGAGAGTTGTAGCTCTGAGCTATAAGGATGCCACATGTTAGAGTGAGTGAGTTTAACTAGATTTGAGAGGGTAGCGATGACCGTGGCTTCACAGAAAACTGATGAGTTGGTAAGTGTGATTATTTTTGGAAAATTTTGTTAAATATGTATGTTTTCGTCAATTTTAGGAAAATTTGCATTTTTGTATTTTTCGACGTTTCTGACCTAGGCGGAAGTGGCCAGGGAATTTATGTCCCTAGGGACACTAGCACCTAGTTTTAGGTGCTAGTGACCTAATTCTGGGTTACTCATGACCTGCTCCTAGGTGTTGGCGTCCCAGAGCAGGGATTTGGGCACTGTGTTATTAAATACATAAATTTTGATTAATTTTTGGGCTATGATGAGTTGTAATATGGTGTGTACTAATATGAGGTTTTATTTTCCTATTTTGTGTTGTGTAGAGGGATATAGACTTCAGAGAGTTCTGTGTGGGTCATCACTTGAGTACATTACTTACTTTGGGCTTGTCAGATGCATAGTGGGATATATTAGACCGTGAGGCATCTGTGGGCACATTGCTAGATTACGGGGAAGTACCCCATAATATTCCTATGTTGACTTCTTTGTGTGATAGATAGTGTTTAGATACTTGTACATTCTAGTTGCCAACAGGAAAGATGAATAGTGACACTAGAGGAGGTGTACAGGATATTGTAGTTGCCTATTATAGGAGAGAGAATATAGGTGATGACCATAGTGGATACTTGTAGTCAAATGAGGGTAGTAAGGTGATATTTCATAGGCACAAAGGTATAGGTAGAGACTCATATTAGTTTAGATGAAATATTGAGATCCAATGTTCCGTGGTTGTGAAATTTTATTGTAGTGATCCCTAAAGTCATCATTGGAAGTGGAGGGTGGATGGAGTTGATATATTGTTTTAGAGTTCGGGATTAATTTGTTGTTGTATAGAGGAGAATGGGACTAAGGTACGCATGGATGTGGTGTGTATATGGCCCACTTGTATAGAGATTTGTATATATTTACTTAGGAGGATAATGGGGGTGGCCTAGGAGCCATGAATTTGTTGCATATGTCGGCATATGAGAATATTTTGATATTGATTCCACTTAGTTGGCCAAGGGCCAATTGGGGTCAACCCAAGATATTCAAAGTAGAGGTGAGTAGGCACCTCATAGTAAGAGGATAGATACGACCACCTATAGGTCGATGTTAGATCAGATGGGCCCTAGAGCCATTATATGGAGACCATAAAGAGACTATGGTGGTTGGGTAGAGGATGGTGTGAAGATGCAGTGTATTCGGCGCACAATGTGGTTAGAGGATCGCTTCCTAGAGGTGACATAGTTGTTCTAGGGTGAGCGAGTATCTAGATAGTTTGGCATGGCCCGAGATGTTCCCCCATAGCCATATATATGGTTGAGATCTACTAGAGCAATGAGATGACCAAGAGAGAAGCCTGGCCCGACAGAATCACAACTAGTGTATCCTGGTCCAGATGAGGCATATGTGATTATAGAGTCTATGTAGGTTGATGACACGGGGTGCACCCAGGCCTATAGTGAGTGGTAGGTGACATATCAATGTGTGTTGTTATTTTCAATAATGGTGGATGTGACCAGTGGACCGATAGTTGGAGGAGTAGAGGGGCTGACACCTGCCCCTGATGTAGATGGTGTAGCAGCAACATGAGCCAAATGTAAGCATTGTTTATTGCTATGTGTGAGTTTTCATTTAGTTATTAGATATCGCAAAGTTGTGTAGTAACTAATGTTGGTTTTTATGATTGATGGTGATGTTTATTAGTCATTGATTGTAGATTCATCAATACACATGTTGATGCGAAACTTTCCTCCAAATGTGCCCATGGGAGGAGGAATGCTAGAGTGGGTAGACACGACTACGGGAGAGCATGCCCATTTGTTCAAGATAGTGGCTATAATAGTAGCCACATGCACCATGTTATTAAGTGAGCGTGATGAGCCTTACGCAGAGATTGAGCGAGCTAGATAGGCCATAGGAGGAGAAGCCTTAGCTCAAGATGTGTTTGCTAAATATGTTGAGATGTAGGATCGATTTACAGAGCAGACACTTGAGATTGCTATATTACAGAGTCAGTTGGAGAGATATAGAGGTCGAGGTCAACGACGTAGAGTGAGCGGTGAAGCCTATAGTTAGAGAGCTCCCGTAATTGTATATAGTGATAGCAAGGATGATGTATGATGTATTGTATATGTTGTAGTGATGCATGAGGGCTTGCCCCCCACCGACTGTATTTTGAAACTCATGATTTTTGACGATATATATATATATATATATATATATATATATATATATATATATATGTATGTATGTATGTATGTATGTATATGTGTGTGTGTGTGTGTAGATCAAGGATTTCGTGCTTGTTACCTGTCCAAGTTAATGCACCAAACTAAACACAAAAACCCTGAAAAACTCCAATAAAATTGATACCTGATGGACAAGATCCGAAGATGTAGACGGATAAGGAGGTCGATGTAGATAAGACGGGCGCACATGAGTAATTCGCACAATAGATCTGAGTAACCTGCAAGACACCGATGCTTGACAGAAAAAGACCACGTTAAAAGGTATTTAGGTGGACTGCCTGAGAAGCGGGTCCGGGAAGCGATAAGCTTCCTCGGCAGATGTTAGTCCACGTTTTCAATTAAGTAAAGAAGCATACATGATAAAAGATGTACATATAAGACTAGATTTTATGATTACAGTAATGAAACCGAATTTAAACAGCAGATAGAAAGCTACAGAAAATAGGAAACTATGAAATAAAGCTGGATTTGTGTTACCTGTGTCCTTTTACCTGTCTACAGGATGATCGGCGTCGATTATGTAGAATCGGCGTCGATTTATGTGATCGGCGTCGACTGAAAGCAGATCGGTCAATCGGGGACAGTGCGAGAAGATTCGGAAATTGGAAAGTGAAGGACGGATCGTCAACGTCTGCTGGATGTGCCGAAGTTGGTGAGATACTGGAACAGAGTCACCAGAAGATCGATGGATACGTGCGATGTTGATGTGATAGGAGCAGAGTAACGGTGCTCCTCTCAGGGATTGATTCGGACAGGATCCGATCTCACTTGATACACTTGATGCTAAAAGATCTCTCTTTCTTACAACCTGTGTCTTTTTCGCGATCTGTCTCTTTCTCTATCTCTGTTCATGCGCGTGTTCTTCCTCCTTTTTTTCGTCTTTTTTTTTCGTCCCTAGAACTGAGTTCTGGGTTTGTATTTATAATTGGCGCCGCTCCTAAAAAATCGGCGCCGACCGTATAGGTCGGCGCCGATCGCGGTAAAAACTCCTGAGATGGCCAAAATGAACGATTTCTAGAAAGGTAAGAGTTACCCCAAATACGGGAAATATCCCGCTTGGGGAAGAGAAAAAAATAGGGGTGATACATAGATAGAATAAATTTGGGGTAGATAAGTGATTAGGATACATTGGAAGAGGTGTAATTAAATATTTAATACTTAATTACTCACGGGTAAGATACAATGGGGTGAATTAAACTTAGGATAGGTGTTTAAATCACAAATCGGATAATATCCCAAGGGGATAGTGGTGACGTAAACGTGCCCCAAGCTACCTGAGCAGGGAAACGAATGTGAGGGACACTAAATTGAGTAACCAATTTTAAGTGTCTACATTTTGCCCCTTTTTGTCAAGTACTTGCGATGAGCAAGGTTATGAGACAAAAACAAGGAGATGGAAGAAGGGAAGAAAAAGTGATGATGTGATCCCCCTCAAACTAGGGATGGGATGGATGATAGAACAGACGATCCCAAGTTTGAAAGAGGTAGATGAAAACGTAGGATGCCCCAGTCGGATGTCTGGAGTAGATCTGATCATTAACGATGTACAAAAATAAATAAAAAGGCAGCAACCTAAGGAACTCACATTGGTAGGGCAAACTAGACGGTCTCCTCATGAGACGACGTTAGTGCCTACAGACCCGCTTAACTCTAAGTTGCCAAAAAGTACAAGTGTCCCACGCAAAGGGAACAAAACCTGAAATAGACGGTGATATCGAAAAGATGCACCGAAAGGCAATATTCAGTGCACAATAATGATCAGATGGATAAATAAGCCAAGCATCAACACTATGGCAAATAGATATGGAAAATCGACGGCGATCACAGTAATCAGCGACGACCAAGATAAACGGCGTCGATCAAAAAAATCGGCGCCGACCAAACGTAGCGCATATAAATATGCGAACGGAAAACGTAAACGATTTATTTTCATCGTGACGATTGATTCAGAGAGAGTCAGAATTTGGATTTGAGCACCATGGAAGCCTCTGGGAGCGGTCAGAAGCGCAGGAGGACATGACCTGGGGTAAGTGGTTCTTCTTGAACCCGTTGTATTTCATTTTTTTTTGTTTGATTTTTTTTTGTTTGTAGGAGGCCAGGGTCCGATTTATGTCTGGACAGTCAATCGGCGTCGATTGGTATAATCGGTGTCGATTGTTGTTTGAGCGGCGTCGATTGGTATTAATTGGTGTCGACTAGAAATAAACGACGCCGATTGGAAGAGATGAGATTTTTTTTTTTGTTTTGGATGTTGTGATTTGGGTAAATACGAGACTAATATTGCTCTTGATGTCGTGGGTGCAGGCACGAGAGGCTCTACACATGAGGGATGCTATTCCCGAGTTACTGGAGACTATTCTTCCTGATATGACTGATGCAGATTGGTGGCATTTAGAGTTAGCCGGGCTCGGGGGCTTTAGATACTACAGACGAGTGCCGCGAGATGTAGAGCTGATGCGGGCACTAGTGCGACGGTGGGACAGCCATACGTGCACTTTTTGGTTCAGGACGGGTGAGATGACCATCACCCATGAGGACATATATAGGATTTTGAGACTGCCGATCACTGGGGGACCCGATCGAGATTACACCACGAGAGCAGCAGCAGAGGGCCCTAGTTCGATTATACAGAGATAGGGCAGATGATTCAGAGATAGTGTCTGGGGCAGTGCGGATAGCCTCACAGTATAGACAGGATAGCCCCCGGAGCAGACGGATAGTTCTGATTCAGATGGCGATATCCTATTTTGCTCTGCCAGATTCAGGAGGTGGGAGATTCCCACTGTTGTTATTAGACTACGTTTGCGACATTCTGCAGTTCAGACAAGTGTTTGCCTTCGCTGATGCCTTGATAGCTCAGATATATCATGAGCTATGGATGTACACCACAGGCCGGAGGACAGGTATCGATGTCAGTTTTGTGCTCCATTGCTGGCCATATGAGCATATAGCGGTGATCAGGTGATCCGGGCTTCCTTGGATGCCAGCAGCAGTGGGAGGTATCGATTATGGATTCAGGCGATGGCGGGCTGACATGGTCGCTGGGGATACAGGAGATCGACCGATTGGTACACCGAGCATTTCAGGATGCTGACACCGAATCAGGTCATCTGGAGGCCATATCAGGTATTTTCGACATGGGCGGGTCAGGATGCTCACTTGGTGGCACTGAGATGGAGTAGGGTGGTTAGGGGCCGCAGGCCGGATATGTGGGAGCGAGTCCCATTTGTGAGAGTATTGAGACAGTTCGGCCTAGTGCAAACAGTGCCGACCACTTACACACCTTATAGGCGAGATAGCAGGGAGACTGATCTGCCGATTTTGATCCCGGCAGATCCATTGAGAGAGGCCCCACCCTCCACAGACAGCGATGATGATGCAGGGGTGGATGAGGGTTACGCAACATGGTATGATACAGAGTTACCACGACATCTCCCGGCATCTATAGATGCCGACGAGGAGGACATAGCTGCGATGCTGGATAGACTGGAGGGAGAGCATGCCACCCTGACACAGACACATCAGGTAGCTCTTGAGGAGATCAGGGCTCTGACAAAGGAGAGGGATGCCCTAATTTTGGAGAGAGACACCACTCGCCAGGAGCGAGATATAGCGATCCAGCAGAGGGATCGCTATTATCGACATAGGGAGGCCCTCAGGGCCAAATATGGGGAGACAGGTACCACGTCGGAGTCTGGTACGCAGGGTACGACCCTAGGAGGAGCACCACCAGTAGCCTCAGCAGCACCATTACGAGCACCGGGTACCGTGAGCTTGAGCACATATCAGTCTCTCCTCGCTGAGGTGAGATACTATGAGGATGCCTTAGCGCAACATGCCCCAGATGTGCCTCGGTACGGGGCGAGGAGGAGAGCAGCGACGACCACAGCGAGCGGGGCCTCAGGTGGAGGGAGCACCGGGAGAGACCGAGGTGTGCAGAGACCTCCAGCAGCAGGTGCGTCTAGCTTGATAGGCGGCGGCCAGGAGAGATGGCCTGGTCCAGAGGAGGGTGGAGGAGATAGTGTCCTCCATGCATCGGATTTTACTATATAGGGATTGATAGATTTTGTATCCATGTAGTGATGTAGCCTCGATTGGAAGGCATTGTATAGATGGCTTGATTGAAAGCCTCCCATTTTTGTTGTACAGATACACATGTATATATAGATTCATCATTTCATTTGTCATATAATTGTTCTCATGCTTTTGATTTTGATATACATGGATAAATGTAGCGTAATTGTGATGGATATAGATATAGACTGATAGATGATGAATAGATGTGATTGGATAAATATAGATTGATAGAGGATAGAAATAGATGTGATTTGATTTGATGTGATTGATATGTGGATATAATTTTGATGGAAAATAGAGATAGATAGATGTAATGTAACTTGGATGTGCAAGTTTTTAAATATTTTGATGGATAAATAGATAGATGTGATTGATGTATGGATTTTATTTTGATGAAAAATGGATATAGATAGATGTAGTGTAACTTGGATGCACCAGTTTTTAGATATTTTGATGGATAGATAGATAGATGTGATTGATGTACTCGGCATGTTTGAGATGTTAATTTAATTTTGATGAAAATAGATGGCCAGATCCACATGTGTTGATAATAGATGCTTTGATAGGTAAGATGATATTAGACAGAGGATAAATTTTGATTGAAATGTGAATTTGACTGGATGAAAAACAAAGAAAAATGGGGAATACTCTTTGCGAGAGCCAAGGAAGTAATGAAAACGACCTTGACTAGAAATAAAGAAAATATGCCCGGATAAGAAAGAAAATGATAAGTTGGACTCCCAACCATCCATAGATAGAATCTGGATAGGAAATCAAAAGATCATGCATGTAAGGCCCTATATGAGGTTAAAATAAACCTGACACTAACTAGCTGCAAAACAGATTTAGGAGGGAAACGAAAGGAGCAGTAAGTAAGTATCTTGTCAGAATTTACAAGGGACAGAATACATGTCCATACTGGGAAAATAGGATTTCCATATGATCGACCAAAAGGTCTAATCTCAGCTTCATGATTTTGGCAGAAAAGCAAACTAATCAATGCGGAAGTTTGCTTGATATGGAAAGACTGATCAATACGAGAAGTCTTTTCATCAGTGATGCTTAAAAAGTGTTAAACTGACTGAAAGGCTGATCAATTGCAAGAAGCCTTGAATATTTCTTTGAGAAACAACCGTCCTTCAAGGGAGCGGTCTGTATTTTGAATTTCGATGATAGCCATCCTTCAAGGGCATAGGTCTATATATTTCTTTTTGATTCATTTAATAATGTATGGATATGAGCTGTCCTTCAAGGGATCAGTCTATCAAGATTTTTGGATAGAACATCTAATGGGGCCTTTTTTTTTTTTGTTCGCCAAATCTTTTGGAAAGAAGCTGAGTTGAGACCTAGATAGATTAGATGGAGGGGAAGAGAACATAAAGGAAACATGCACTCATGCCCCGAGTAGATAGGGCCGACAAAAAGATAATGGGCAGTTGGGACAGATGGAAGTGGTGATTAAGGTATTCCTACCAGTTGAGGAGGAACATATCCAAAAGAAACATGCAATGAGTAGAGCCGCTTAAACTCAGATTTCGTGGCAATTTTTTTTGAAAAGGAATTCATATTTTAAAGGTAAAAAGGCAATAGGCGGAGAACCACATAGTTTCGAATCACCATGAAAGTATATGGACTGGTTTGTTTTAGACGGATGAAAGATCTGGGGTGTTGCGACTTAGACTTGTGAAGATAGATCACCTACAACAGAAGAGGGGCCGTAGATGCAAGGCATTAAGAGGTTCCGCTTCAGGTATACGTATACATCCATGGAAGATAGACGATAAGCCCCAGACCCATATTTATGAGTGATAACGTAAGAGCCCATCCAGTTGGGAGCAAACTTACCACGTTGACTTCTTTCGAGTGTAGTGACATTTTGATTTCTTTAAGAACAAGATCCCCAATTTTGAAGTCACGGTGCTGCAAGTGCTATTGTTATAAGCACGTGTTTGACACGCTCAAGATAGACTTGATGATGTTCAAGAGAGTTGAGACGCCGCTCATCTAATAATTCAAGTTGCTAGACGATTTTGACGATAGTCCTCATCGGAGTTTGACAAATTCTCTAAGAGAAAAACGGAGAGATGGGACAATTTGCATTTGGACTTCCAAAGGAAGGACAACCAACCTCAAACCCATAGACGAGGGAAAAGGATAGTAGCACCAGTAGGAGTACGAATGCTAGTCTGATAAGCCCAGAGAGCAAAAGGGATATGTAAATGCCCAATCCCTACCAGCTCGACAACTAGTTTACCTTTGCGAGGATATTACGCAAAGTTTTATTGGAAGCTTCGGCCTGACCATTAGCTTGAGGATAGTATGGAGGGAAAGAAAAACTGAGGTTTTTGATATTGAAAAAAGCTTTGCAGAGGTTCTGCAAATCAACGTTCTTGAAAGACTTACCATTATCTGTGATGAGTTTGGTGTGGAACGCCAAACGAACAAATGATGTGTTGATAGACGAAATCAACTATGGGTTTAGCCTTTGTTGAAGAAGAGGGATAGCCTCCACCCAACTTAGTAAAGTACTCAGTGGCAATAATGATTAGAATGGATGAGTATTTGTTTGTTACATGGTTGAACAGGGATTGGGGACTTGTCCAATTGAGATTTCAAATATTGATCAGACGCAATAGCCAAGACCACCCATTGCGAAAAAGTTCACAAATCCGCCGTGGGTTGTAAAGCTTGACTAGAGGATGTGTGTGAGACAAATGTTGTTTGACACTTTGACGCATTTCTTAGTGTATTCACAACAATCTCGATTAAGAGAAGGCCAATAATATCCCCAAACGTAAGATGCGTTTAGCTACAGCTAAAGCCACTAAAATGTCACACACAGATACCATCATGGAACCTCCTGGATAGTTTTATATGATGATTCATGGGTTTTTTGAGGCACCGAAGCAAAATGCCATCAAAGCCGCGTTTGTAAAGAATCCCGCCTTAGGATAGGTTATAGAAATTATTGACAAAAATTAGCGCGTTGGATAAAAGATCTTCTACCATTGGGTTAGATCTGGAGGAAGCACCGAATGAGATAGATAATCAACAATCTGTTGACGGACACCACTCATCCTGAGTATGGTTGTGACAGCATGGATTGAAGTTAGTTGCCTAAGATGAGATGGTTGATCTAAGATCGTTGTACAGCCACATAAAGTCGCGAGTCCTCGGTAAAAGGTGGGATAAGTGAGGCTAACGAAGCCATTGTATCCGCGAATCAATTTTGCAAGTGTGAGCAATAGCTTGGATAGTGAATTTATCGAAAGATTGGAGTTGAGCAAGAACGATGGTTGTCACGATATTTTTGAAGGATATCATTCTTGCATTGATAGACACCTGTGACTTGATTAACGATGATTCAGAATCACCAAAGATGTCAAAAATATGACGAGCTGCGCCGAGATTAATGGCATTTTGAAGACCCAAGACATCAAGAGCTTCATATTCAGCCATATTATTGGTGCACTCAAAGTTTAGTTTGTGTGCGACTGGGATAGGCGTACCCCAAGGAGGAATCATCACGAAACCCGCACCTCCCCCTTGCTGGCATTTGGATCCATCAAAGAAGAGCTTTATTTTAAATGGAGACAGACCAAAATCAATTTGTTTGGATATATTCATCGGGGAATTGAGCAAGGGGGTTTTGAGTGTCCGGAAGAGGAGCATCAGCTAATTGATCTGCAATAACCTACGTTACCCTTGATAGACTTTTGCGGGATAAACTCGAGGTCAAATTCTGTCATAAGCATGAGCCAACGAGTGATACGATCATTGTGATAAGGCTTTGCATGAATTATCTTGAGTGGATTGACACTTGTGACAATGTAAGTTTTGTGATTAAGGAGGTAATGATAAATCTTAGAAGTTGCGAAGAAGAGAGCAGGTTTTTTTTCAGCCTCGAAATAACGTGTTTCATACTCCCAGGAGGGTGCGAACTGATGTAATAGACAACATGTTCTTTTACTGCAGCAGGTGTCTCAATGCAAACTTATCATGGCTCCCAGAGCATGGTCAGTCACAGAGATATAAAGATAGAAAGGCTCCCCTCGCGTGGAGGAGGTGTAAGCACAGATGGAGAAAGAAGATATCGAGCGTTTTGAGATCATCAAAGGCCTTTTGGCAATGTTCATCCCATTCAAAATGAACCATTACTGGAGGATGATGATGAAAAGGTTGATTCACACACTGTCCTGACAATTGTGAGATAAAACGACGCACTGATTGAAAATGGGGGTCCTTGGAGACTGCGGAGTTTGCTTTAAGTTAGAAGGGGAAGGCATCTCAAGGATAGCTTTTATTTTTGCGGGGTCTACTTCAATACCCCTAATGGGAATGATAAAACCTAAAAGTTTACCAGTGAGAACGCCCAAACACGCACCTTACAATGGATTTAGACGAAGACAAAAGAGAATAAGCCTCTCAAAGAGAGGTGCAAAGAATGAAAAGATGATCCTGACAGACCTTTTGGATTTACCAGAGGAGATCGTCGACGTAATCTTCCACAGTTTTGTGTAAGAGATCATGGAAGATGTAGGTCATTTGCTCGCTGATAGGTTGCTCCTGCGTTCTTAAGACCGAAAGGCATGACTAACGATAACAGAAGGTCCCCCAAGGAGTTATGAAAGAAGTCTTATGTTGGTTTCTGGTGCGATGAGATTTGTAATTATAATCCAGAGAAACCATCCATAAGAGAAAGCTTCTCATGACCTGGATATCCAAATTTCCAACGAGTTGGTTATATTAGGACTATAAAGGAAATAATCGCCACTTTTGGACAAGCAAGATTTGCATAGAACCTGGAAGTCGACAAAATTCAAACGATATTTTTCCCAGTAGCTTTAGTTACTGGTACTGGTAAATTTGGAAACCCATTGTGGAAATTGATGGGTTGGATGAAGTTAGCCGAGAGCAAGCGCTGTAATTCTTCTTAATAACAAGAAGGGCACTCTATTGGACTTGCATTTTACGTAATTTTTGTTTAACTGGTTTTGATGTTGGGAAGAGTAATGATATTGTGGACCACAGAAAATCGGGATCGAGTTCCATGGCATATCCTCATATGACCAAGCAAAGGCTTGACGATGGTTGGACAAGAAAAGTGGTAAAATCTCTCCAAACTCCTGTGGATTAAGGGATTGACCGACCTTAATGATGCGAGGGTCTTCAGAAGTCCCTATATTAAGGTCGACAGTGGCTTTGTTGAGAAGCGTAGACGGTGTGAAGAAGGAATAGTCCTTGGGAGATTATTAGGATCCTCTGCCCCCAGATAGGTTAGGGAGGAAAATCATCATCCGCACAGTGATAGTGTTTGATAGTTGAGAGTCGTCTCCAACTATTTCAGGGAAGATTAACGGTATGGAAGCGGACCGGTTGTTAGTCTTATAGGCTAGAAGCCCTAAGGAAATTTTTATTGATCAAAAAAAAAAAGTTAGGTGGGATGGAAATGTCATCGTCCACATCGAAGTGATGCTTCTGACTTAGCGGGAGAAGATGGTTCCTGAAAAATAGGAAAGGCTCATCGAGAATAGTGATAGTGAACTTTTTTGAAAGAGGTGTTTCAAATCCTAAACCAAATTTTTTGATGTGGCATGAGAGTAGGAATGGCTGTGATGTGAGGTTTTGCACACCTTGTTCATATTTTCCTAGGCCAAAACCCTTCCACGCGCATTGATATAAATAAGTTTTTGCCAAATGTGGGATTCTGTAGATAATCGAACCCTGTTAAGTAGGTTTGGTCCTAGGAGGAGAATCCGGAGGACTTCAAAGTGAGGTGTATCAAGACCACCGTAGACGAAATTAGTCTGTTGATTGGGCAGAACTAATATTCGTTGTGACGATGCGACCGAGACCTGGTTGATATTCAGGCTTATGTTTGTCTGGTCTAAATACTCACTTAGGTTTGAGATGAGCGTCGAAAGAAAAGAGAGAGAAGCTCTCCCAGTGAGAAACGCTCTGCGCAGTCTCTTCTAGATTTAAATGTAGTTTGAAAATTCAGGGTAAGTTTTGTTTGCAGGTATGGAAGAAGATGAGGCCCCGTTGTTGAAGAAGAAGTATTTTCTTTAGAGGGGCAGACCTTGTGGTCATGTCGCATTGTGCGGAAGGAAAAGATCTCCTGGATGGATAGTTAATTTTACCCCTCATATTGATATTTTAAGCATCGATGGAGGGTGGATGTGGACACAATGCATTTCGCGCGAATCCAGGAGCGTCCGAGCAAAGGAGGTCATATTATAGTGGAATTTTCCTTCGACAATGTAGAAGAGTTCGTGAATTTCACACTAAGCATCTTACCTACTCGACATATGTATGGGTAAGACCACAGTTCCTTGTAGGTAACTCTACAATTATCGTTAAATGATCGGGGTGAAGGGCGTGGGGTGACAAACGTTCTTGGTAACTTAAGTTGCTCGAATGTGTGCGAGATTGAGATGACGTTGAGTGCAGCTCCATTGTCCATTGATCATAACGCTTTTATAATGTAGTGTTGTCGATTTTGGACTGTTGATAAAGAGGGGAGTCATCTCCATATCTCTGAAGAAGAAAGAGTCTAAGGAATTTCCGAATCTTCAAAAAAGAAATGGCGGTTTGATGGTCTATTCAATCCAACAACCAACTCAAAGGTTGGGGCTCATCTGAATTACTGCGATGGACGCAGATTATCAATCAGAGCCTGGCGATGTTGTGGAGAGGATTGGATGAGGTCAAAAAGAGACATTTTGACCGGAGCCTGGGTGAGTTGTTTCATAACACTCTCCTCAACTGACACGGAAATGTGAGCCCGAGGTGCAGCACGAATAGAGACCTTAGGTCGAGCCAGTTGGGGCTAATGAGGAAGGAGGAACTCCTTCAGGGGCTGCAGAAAGAGAAATTTGACCCATGTCAACGCATGGTCGAGATGTTATAGATGAAGATGGATTATCATTGTGTTGGGTTACCTAGTGGGCGATATGGATTGTGTTGGAAGATTTATTTGGTGGAATCACTAGAGGTCTGAGTGGATCTGTCGACACTCAAATTTTCAGTTTCCTCCAAAAAATCCATTTCATTAATATATGTATTAGGAATAGGATGTTGTGAAAGTGTAATTAGTAGTAGCGTCCGATAGAAGATAACAGGCATATTGGTGATCAGTACGGTGCCTAGGCCAATAATGTGGAAATACGGTAACAGTCAAAGTACAATAGGAATGTTGTAAAAAAAAGTAAATATTTGTCGTAAGTGGTCCGGGTCCCAATGTTAATGTTAAAATGTCAAAGTTTGGGTAATTAGAGAAGTAGGGTCTACATGATTAGGAATTAGAAATATTATATTGGTAATAAGGACAAGGAGTGAGGTCATAAATATTTTGTGTATTTTATTTGTAAAAATTCTAAAAATGTGGAACCCATGTAAAATGATAAGTTTTTATCTTATCTTAACAGAGATAAGCTTACATGTACAGATAAGAGTTAAGGTATGGAATATGATTCGTCAGAGTGGATTTCTTATCCTATCTTAGAGATAGGATGGATAAGCCTGGAAGTTCTATAAATAGAGAGGCCACCCCCCTCATTTAGCATAGAAAGAAGTAGTGAGAAATATTGTAGAACCCCCATCATTTAAATGTGTGTGTTGTCAAAGTCAATAGGAATTTGTAAAAGTAATATTTGTCTCCCATAGTCGGTGAAAGTACCTCATGGGTGAACACTGGAAAAGTTTCTGTTAATTAGAGTAAGTAGGGTCTACATGATTAGGAATTTTCAGATATTTATCATTGTCTAATAAGGAACAAGAATTCTAGGTCATAAATATTTTGTGTATTTTGTTTTTATTTGTAAAGTGTTAAAAAAGGAACCCATGTAAAATTTAAGATTTATCTTATCTGGATTTCTTATAAGATAATCATAGCACATGTACAGATAAGGAGTTAAGGTATGGAATATGATTCGTTGTCAGAGTGGATTTCTTATCTTAGAGATGATAATTTTGGTGGAAGTTCTATAAATAGAGAGGCCACCCCCCTCATTTAGCATAGAAGGAAGTAGTGAGAAATATTGTAGGAAGTGTGCGAAGGAAGCCATCAGTTTTATTTTTGTGTTGAAGAAGCCCATTAAGAGGTGTAATTGTAAAGTTTCTCCCATAGTCTTGGAAGGAAGTGAAGTTTCATAACACTTGGGTGGGTGAGATTGTAAGTTATTTCATGTTAATATTATAATTTATTTTTTATTTCAGATTTTGTCATCATTCTGTCTTATCATAGTCGATGGTATTCTTGTGTTATGTTGTTGTTTTTTCCAGATTACATCCACCAAACTAAAGGCTGTGCATTAGTAAATAATCATAGCACGAGGAGTTCCCGGTGAAGAAGAATTATCATAGTGCCGGATTGGTGATGACATTTTGGTTCCGTTGCCGGGACCATTCCTCGTTGGTGGATTTTCTGGAGAGATATTATTCCCACTTAGTCAAAAATCAATTGGAGGGTAACCTTAAGCTTTTTGACTAGGGAGGTGTGTGAGAGGAAATGTTTTGACACTGGACGCATTTCTAGTTGTATTCACAAAATCTCGATTAGAGAAGGCCATTAAATCCCAAATGTAAGATGCGTTTAGCTACAGCTAAGCCCACTAAACTGGCCACCACAGATACCATCATGGAACTCCGGATAGCTTTAGATGATTCATGGGTTGTGAGGCACCAAAGCAAAATGCCATCAAAGCCGCGTTTTGTAAAGAATCCACGCCTAGGAATCGTATAGCGATTAGCGCGGTGGATAAAAGATCTTCTACCATTAGAAGTTAGATCTGGAGGAAGAACCGAATGAGATAGAAATCAACAATCTATGGATCCCACTAATCCTGAGTACGGTGGGTGACAGCATGGATTGAAGTTAGGTGCCTAAGATGAGATGGTTGATCTAATGCTGCGCAGTACATCCACATAAAGTCGCGAGCCTCGGGGTAAAAGGTGGGATAAGTGAGGCTAACGAAGCCATTGTAGCCGAGAGAATCGATTGCAGTGCGAAGGAATAGCTTGGATAGTGAATTATGAAAGAATTGGATGAGCAAGAACGATGTCACGATAATTTTTGATAGGATATCATTCTTGCTTGAATAGACACCCGTGACTTGATTAACGATGAGTTCAGAATCACCAAAGATGTCAATATGACGGAGCGCCGGAGATTATATGGCATTTTGAAGACCCGAGACAAGAGTTAGTATCAGCATTTATTGGTGCACTCAAAGTTCAATTTGTGGCGACTGGATAGGTGTTGTACCCCAAGGAGGGATCATCACGAAACCCGAACCTCCCCTTGCTTGACATTTGGATCCATCAAAGAAGAGCTTTACTTTAAAGGAGATAGACCAAAATCAATGTGTTGGATATATCATCGGGGAATAAGCAAGGGGGTCTTGAGTGTCCGGAAGAGGAGCATCAGTAATGGATCGCCCCATAAAACCTACCCTGACAGACTTTTGCGGGATAAACTCGAGTTCAATATTTCTATTCATAAGCATGAGCCACCGAGTGTACAATCATTGTGAAAGGCTTAGCATGGACTGTCTTGAGTGGATTGACACTTTGATAATGTAAGTTTTGTGTGATTAAGGAGGTAATGCGAAGCTTAGAAGTCGCGAAGAAGAGAGCACAACAACAAGCCCCCCCCCCCCCCCCCCCCCTTTTCAGCTCGGGATAACGTGGTTTCGTTAATCATGGAGGGTCGCGACTGATGTAATAGACAGCTGTTCTTTTTACAACAAGTGTCCGATGCGAATCATGGCTCCCAGGGCAATGGTCAGTCACAGAGATATAAAGATTAAAAGGCTCCCCCCACGTGGAGGGGTAAAGCACAGGTGGAGAAAGAAGATAGCTGAGATCATCATAAAGGCCTTTGGGCATGTTATCCCATTCAAAAATGAACATTCTAAGGTTGAGGACGATGGTGATGATGAAAAGGTTGACAACGGTCTGACAATTGTGGAGATAAACGACGCAACAGATTGAGACGTCCTTGGAGGACTACGGAGTTTGCTTTAAGTTAGAGGGGGAGGGATCTCAAGATTAGCTTTTATTTTGCAGGGGTCCACTTCAATACCCCTGATGGACATGATTTAATTAAAAACCTAAAGAAGTTTACCAGTGAGAACGCCAAACACGCACTTCGATGGATTTAGACGAGACAAAAACGTGATTAAAGCATCTCAAAGAGAGGTTGCAAGGATGAAAAGAGGATCTGACGACGTGATTCTTACCGAGGGGAGATCGTCAACGTAAATCTCCACAGTTGTGTAAGAGATCATGAAGATGTTAGGTCATTGCTGCTGATAGGTTGCTCCTGTGTTTCTTAAGACCGAAAGGCATGACGCGATAACAAAAAGGGTCCCCAAGGAGTTGGAAAGAAGTCTTTATGTTGCTTCTGGTGCGTAGGATGAATGATTTTTTTTTTTTTTTTATCTTTTTTTTTTCTTTTTTCTCCTTCTTTTTTTTTTGTATTTACTATCCAGAGAAAACCATCCATAAGAGAAAGCATCTATGACCGCAGTAAATCCATGAGTTGGTCGATATTGGGTAAGGAAAACATCTTTTGGACAAGCAAGCTTAAGATCCCGGAAGTCGGTACACATTCAAATTTCCAGTCAGCCTTCGTACTGTAATACATGGAAGGAAACCCATATGGATAATCGATGGGTTTTTTGGATGAAGTTTAGACTATGAAGGAGTGTTGAGCGTCTACTTCCCTCTGGATTGTGCGTTGGCTGTTGGTGGCGATGAATGTTGTTGCGTACTTTGGATTTTTTGGTTTTATTGATGGGTGAAGTGAGTTAGCCGAGAGCAAGCGATTGTAATTATTCATTTTAACCGAAAGTGAGGATACTCTAGCGGGCATTTTACGTTAATTGTTGTTTACTGCGTTCTCCGCAAATAGTATGCGGAAGGTAACGATGATTGTGGACGACACAATTGATCGGAGACTCGATTCCATGACATATCCTAACATAAGGAGCCCATCTAGCCAAGCCATCCTTAACGATGGTAATGAAAGAAAGGTGGTAAATCTCCTAACTCCCTGTGGAGTTAGGCAATTGCCGCCCTATAATGATGACGAGAGTTTCAGAAAAAGTCCCTATACTTATCCAGTCTGACAGCGCATAACATGCTTCAATTGAAGAAGACGTAGCACAGTGTCAGAAGAATAGTCTTGGGAGATATTAATCCTCTGCCCCAGAGAGGTCGAGCACAGGAATCCATCATCCGCACAGTGGATAGTGTGCATAAGTAGGAGAGTCGTCTCCCAACTATTTCCATGGAGATATACGGTTATGAGGACAGCGGACCAGTTGTTATTGCTTATCGGTGCGGCCCTAAGGAAAATGTATTGATAAAAAAAAAAGTTAGGCGGGATGGAAATGTCATGTCCACATCGAGTATGCTTCTGACTTAGCGCGGAGCAGATGAGGTTCTCAATAGGAAGAGGCTCATCGAGAAAGAATAGTGACGGTGGCTTTGAAAGAGCCCCCCCCCCGGTTGAAATCCTAACCAAATTTTTGATGTGACATGAGAGAGGAATGGATGTGAGGTCAGGCACACCTTGTCACTATGTCCTAGTCCAAAAACCCTTCCAATGCGCATCGATATAAATAAGTTTTGCAAACGTGGATTTTGTTAGACAGTCGAACCCTGTTAAGTAGGTTTGGTCCTCGGAGGAGAATCTGGCGATAGTGAGGCGTATCCTTCAGGACCACCGTTAGATGAAATTAGTTGTTGATGGGCAGACCAATGGGCGCATCTATTGACAATGCGACCGACGAGACCTGGTTGATATTCAGTGTTGTTTGTCTGGTTCTACATACTCACTAGGATTTTTGAGTATGAGCATCGAAAGAAAAGAGAGGAAGCTCTCCAGTGAAGGAAAGCTGCAATGTCTCCTTCTATATTTTGGTAAATCCGGTTAGGTAGTTTGGGTTTGCAGGTATGGAAGAGTGAGGCCCCGTCAGGAAAGAAGTATTTTCCTTTAGAGGGGCAGACCTTGTGGTCATGTCGCATTAGAGGGAAGGAAAAGGATCTCCGGATGAGTATATATTTTTCCACTACATTGATAATTTTAGCATCGATGAGGGGGATGGGACACAATGCTCAAATGAATCTAGGAGACGTCCGAGGATCATATTTATAGTGGAATTTCCTTCGACAATGTAGAGAGTTCGTGAAGAAGCTTCTACTACTCTAATGGGTCAGACCACAGTCCTAAAGTAATTGATAGCGGATCGTTAAAATTGATCGAAGGGCGAGGGCAGGGGTTGACACTACGTTCTTGGTTAACTAAGTTGCTCAAATGTTGTGCGAGGATTTCGATGACGTTGAGTGCAGCCCACTGTCGATCATAACGCGTTTTATGTAGTGTTGTAGCAATTTGGAATGGATAAAGAGGGGAGTCTCCAAATCCTCTAAAGAGAAGAGGAGGGGAATTTCGAACCTTCAAAAGAATGGCCGGTTGGGGTGATGGTCTATTCACATCCAAAACCACTCGAAAGGGTTGGGGTCTCATCTAAATTACTGCGATGATTGGACGTTAGATTATCAATCAGAGCCTGGCGTGATGTGTTGTGGAGGAGGATTGGATAGGGTCAAAAGAGACATTTTTGAAGGAGGACTGGGTGAGTTGTTTCTAACACTTCTCCTCAACTGGACATGGGAATTTGAGCCCGAGCTGCAGCACGAATAGAGACCTTAGGTGCGTGGGGCAAACATGAGGAAGGAGGAAACCCTTCAGGGAGATGACAGAAAATGACAACGCGTTGGTCGAGATGTTGTAGATGAAGATGGATTATCATAGTGATGGGTTCTAGTGGCGATATGGATTGTGTCAATTTGAGAAGGTGGAAGATCCAATTGGAGTGGAATCACTAGAGGTATGAGTGGATCTTTGGGGCTCAGATGGGGCTAAGATGATAGGAGATACTTGTTCCTCCTCCTCCAGCAAAAGGTCACTTTCTTCCAAAAGGTTGTTGACAACAGCTTGAAGAGCTTTACATCCCTCAGTATCATGACCCGGGGTACGGTGGTAAGCACAAATTAGATCAGAGTTAAACCAGGTAGGTTTAACTCCTTTAGGGTTATAGGGTTTAATCGGAGGAAGGGATATGGATGAAGATTGGATAAGTTGGCGAAGGATTTCGGTGTAGAACCCGGTAGACAAAGATGAGGACAGAGGTGATGAAGGTGCCTCTTTTACTTTAACAGACTGCCGAGGCAAAAGAACCTGCATGTCAGGTTTGACAGTCTTTTTAGGGATCATCTTATTTTTTTGGACATCTAGAGGAGCGTTCTTGGGCACTTGAGATGGAAGTAAGTGAGACATGATTGATTTTGGTGGAGGGGGAGCCCCTAAAATAGATTTTGAAGATGATGGAGATGTGACAAGTGTTGTGGTCTTCAAAGATAAAGGAGGTTGCTTGGTCGAATTTACTGATGATTTAGATAATGTCGATTTAGATGAGGAAGAAGCTCCCAAAGTAGGTGTAATCGGAGGGACATAGGGCGCCCTGGCTTTTGGTAATGAAGATGATGATCCTGATAGAAGAGGTGACGTCCTTTTAGTAGGTAAGTCGGCAACTTTTCGGGGTGTTGGTGAAGGATGTGTTGTAGAAAAAGATGATGGTTTTGATAAGTGTGTAGAAGAAGATGCCTTCTCAGCGGACAAATCCAATCTTTTATGGGGCGTAGAGAGAGATTTTTGTGGGAAAGCACCAAGGGTCTTGATGGTTCGAAATATGGGCTTTCCTTTTTCAGGGATGGTGACAACTTCAACGGCATAAGGTGATTGTAAATTTTTCGGGGGAAGCAAATGGGGAGGTACTGATGGCACAACGTTAGATTTTGGTTGTCTCGGTTTAAGTTCAGGAACCGAGCGTATAGGTGTTGGTGCTACTTCTTTTGATTTTCCTTTAATGGGCGAAGCAGCATTAGTGGTGGAAGAAGTGAGTGATGAAGAAGCAGTTCCTTGCGAAGGGACTACTTCTGGTGCAGTAATTATGGGTGGAACTACTGTAGGAAAAGAGACAGGAAGAGTCAAAATCGAAGACGCTTCCGTCGGAGTCGGCACAATTATAGGTACGTTCACCAGGGGCATAGTTGCAGCGAGAATGGGAGCAACAGAAGTAGATGTATCTGCAGTGGAAACTCGAAGGGATGTAATTGCCTCGAGCATTGAAAGAATGTTTGACGATGAGACAGATGAGGATGACACTGTCTCGGGTATGGATGGAAGGTTAGACAAAGGATCGGAGAGAGATGAACCCGTATCTAGCAATGTAGGAATATTCAAAGACGGGCTATCTGAAGATGGTGGAATTCCAGTGATTGACAAAGTGGAAGGAGGTTCTGATCCGGTTGATGTGTTCGCAGATGGCTTGGTTTCAGAAGAAGATTCTTTAGTAGAGATGAAGTTGATAGTATGAGTGTTTGGTTTTTGAGACTCTGAAGCATTATGGTTTGGGGAATGATTGGGAAAAGGTTGTTTAAAAACATCCAGTGCCTGATTTGGGGGAGCATTTGGGTTATCCAGAATGAGCTCGCCTTTATCAATGAATTTCTGGACAAGATTTTTGAAAGTCTGACATCGTTCGATGTCATGACCTTTGGTTCTATGATAATGACAGAAATCATTTTCCCTATACCAGAATGGACGTTCTTGGCTTTCATCAATATTCCTAATGGGGGGAAGTTCGATCATGCGAACTTCCAACATTTTCTCTAAGATAGAGGCATATGATTCCCCCAATGGAGTGAAGGATCGAGATGATGAAGTCCCTTTTCGAGAAGATGAGGGGTCTCTTCGTGGTGTTTGATTAGAAGTATTATCGGCTCGTGATGTTTTTAATACGATAGCGTTGGTGGATCCTTGATTCTTGTCTTTAGAAGGGGAAGAATTTGGTTTGGTAAACCGAGAAAAATCTGGTTTAGATTTAGAGCGAAGTTTTAGCTTCCCTTGTTCAATGGCGCGAGATTCAAGTTTGCGTGCCATCGTAAAGGCTTCTTCAAAGGTATGAAAAGTTTGGATCCTTAAAGTGGAAGAAATGTGATTAGCACAAGATCGAGTAAACAACTCGATTTGTTGGGATTGAGGAAGGGAGAAAGACAATTGGTTGATTATCCCTCTCCAACGAGCGACAAAGTCTGCAATAGACTCATCATCGAATTGACGAATGTTATAAAGATCTGTAATCGAGATCTTATGCGCGATATTTATTGAAAAGTTTTCAACAAACATCTGGGCCAATTGAGAGAAAGAAAACAAGGAATGTTGAGGAATGTTATTGTACCAGTCTAAAGCAGGACCTGCTAGAGACATAGGAAAAGTACGGAGCATAAGCTCCTGATCCTGGACTATGAGGTAGCAAGCATGTTTGAATGCTCGCAAATGTTGTTGAGGGTCCTCTCGACTATGAAATTTTGAAAATTTAGGAAGTTCCCATTGGGGAGGATAAGGCTTAAAAGCCACTGAGGGGTGAATGGGTTCATTACACACTTCTTCAAAGGAGTATGAAGGACGAGCCCCTTTTGTGGAGGCTTCCAAGTCTGCGATTTTCTTGAAAAGAATTTGAACCACGTCAGATTGAGGAGGAGGCACACTGGCATGTCCTACATAAGAAGCAAATGGTGGATGTTGTTGAAGTGTCAACGGGGGATTCATCTGTTGATTGATAGGATGATAAGAGGAGTAACCAGGGGTTCTGGGTGACTCCTGGTGGGGTATTTGCTGTGAAGTAGCTTGTGTATAGGCGGGCTGTGAGATAATAAGTGGTTGAGAAAATGAAGGTTGGATGACGGGTGGAGCTTGTGATTGGTGGACTCCTATGCTTGTTGATTGAATCGGGACAGATTGAGGAACATGAGTGCCGACTTGATTGGACATATTGGGGAACAAGACCTGAAAGAGGCTTTCTACTACCGGATTAGGCATTAAGGGTGCCGATGCTAGAGGATGGGCGAAGGTCACTGTTGCTGGAACATTGGAAGAAAGACCCGCTGGAGGACGAGAAGCAGGAGCCAACTGACTATTCGGAGGGGGTTGGCTCATAAAGGGGTACTGACCTTGGGACACGATGGAGGGCATAGATGAATTAACAGCAATATGCGGGTGCGCAGACGCATTCATTATAGCCAGGGCAGAGGACCTCTCAGAAGTAGGTTGTGGAATATTCGAGGTAACTGCGGTGTTAGGAATAGGTAAGACTATTTGAGAACTAGTCGATATGGTCGGTGGAAGAGAAAAAGGAGGCACAGGGGCCTCGCCCTTCTCCGTGACTCGAGGCAAGAGAGATGATGCAAACTGTTCTACAAAGGCCTGGGATGGTTCACGAGAATAATCGTACACTTGCTGGATTGGTGGTCCTTGATCAGATATTTGAATAGACTTGTGTACTAGGTAGTCCATGAGGGCTACCAGATTGCAATCGAGGAACGCCTGAAATTCAGGATCCCCGCGAGGAACATACTCTGAGTCAGAAGTAGATGATATTTCTGAAGGACTAGGGGAAGCTGGACGTGATGGGGTTACTTTGGCTTGATAGAAAGGATTATATGACCAGGATGGGGAACCAACTAACAGCGGTCCCGAGGAAGATTTGGGGGGTGCCGAAACATCCATACTAGTGGTAATCTCGAAAGAGGAAGGGGCCAGTTGAGCCATTCTTCTAGATTATAACCGAGTGATGACCGTCATAAACACACAGCAAAGAAGATTGACCTAACTAATGCACAGACAATTCAAGCAGCGCAGGTGATTATCTCCTTTAAGTTTTGATGCTTTTAAGAAAGAAAATATTAGGGAAGGCTTTTTAGAACAGGAACTACTCAGATAGCCAAACTAAGGATGGTTTGGGGAATGTTTGGTGAGGAGTCCCGAAGGCACTTCAGTAAAAGACCGGTACGTGGCTTGATATAGGGGCCTACCCCCGCACTTCACACACCGCTGCGATAAGGGAGTCGGGTGCTTTGCCAATATATACCAGAACTTCCGTGAATTTATAGCGCGGCCTGAGTACCGCGTAGGCTCTTCCTCTTGGATGTCACTTCCAAGTAGGCGAGGCCAGGGAAGGAATTTTTGTTTAAATGCTTTATACCTAGTGATTTTGGCTTTGTGTGCAAGGGTGAAAAATAAAAATCAAATAGTGTCACTACCGATTTTGATCAATTTTCCAGCCTAATTAAAACTAGATGAGAAACATGCAGCAGCAATGACAAAGAAAAGGTTCTTTTTAAGCACTTAAAAATGAAGTGTTTGATTTCGATGAAGACAAGTCAAACAGATTCTTTCCCAAATGCGATTAAATTCCTTTTAAGCACCAAAAATTGAAATGTTCGAATGTGATAGACAACAAACAAAGAATTTTTTTTTTTTTTTTTATTAGATTCCTAAAAAGGAGAAAACACCGTAAAAGAGAAATACCTGTAGATTTAGCTCTCCAAGGTGTGTGGACTTCAAAAAGCGCGTTGTTGAGCTCTTCCCCTCGAACAATCCCACGAACAAGCAAAGTGCTCCACAAGAAGAGGTTAAGCAAACACCAAACAAAATCCAGAAAGATATATCCAGATAATGGTGAAACGGAAATTTCTATTTCAAGGAACTAGAAAAATTTCAAGGAAATAAAAATTTCACATAAAAGAGCAAGATTAAAACGATGAAAGGAAATGCTCAAGCAGAACTGATAGAAATCAGTGAAGAAAAAGAACAAAGCTCAAAACTAGAAAAGAAATGAACTTGCCAATAAGGGACTTTGGTTAGGTCCCACCGGGCGTGCCAGAATGTAGATCAAGGATTTCACGCTTGTTACCTGTCCAAGTTAATGCACCAAACTAAACACAAAAACCCTGAAAAACTCCAATAAAATTGATACCTGATGGACAAGATCCGAAGATGTAGACGGATAAGGAGGTCGATGTAGATAAGACGGGCGCACATGAGCAATTCACACAATAGATCCGAGTAACCTGCAAGACACCGATGCTTGACAGAAAAAGACCACGTTAAAAGGTATTTAGGTGGACTGCCCGAGAAGCGGGTCCGGGAAGCGATAAGCTTCCTCGGTGGATGTCAGTCCACGTTTTCAATTAAGTAAAGAAGCATACATGATAAAAGATGTACATATAAGACTAGATTTTCTGATTATAGTAATGAAACCGAATTTAAACAGCAGACAGAAAGCTACAGAAAACAGGAAACTATGAAATAAAGCTGGATTTGTGTTACCTGTGTCCTTTTACCTGTCTGTAGGATGATCGGCGTCGATTATGTAGGATCGGCGTCGATTGATGTGATCGGCATCGATTGAATAAGATCGGTGTCAACTGAATAAGATCGGCGTCGACTGAAAGCAGATCGGTCAATCGGGGACAGTGCGAAGAAGATTCAGAAATTGGAAAGTGAAGGACAGATCGTCAACGTCTGCTGGATGTGCCGAAGTTGGTGAGATACTGGAACAGAGTCACCAGAAGATCGATGGATACGTGCGATGTTGATGTGATAGGAGCAGAGTAACGGTGCTCCTCTCAGGGATTGATTCGGACAGGATCCGATCTCACTTGATACACTTGATGCTAAAAGATCTCTCTTTCTCACAACCTGTGTCTCTTTCGCGATCTGTCTCTTTCTCTCTCTCTCTGTTCGTGCGCGTGTTCTTCCTCCTCGTCTTTTTTTTTTCGTCCCTAGAACTGAGTTCTGGGCTTGTATTTATAATCGGCGCCGCTCCTAAAAATCGGCGCCGACCGTATAGGTCGGCGCCGATCGCGGGACAGACTCCCGAGATGGCCAAAATGAACGATTTCTAGAAAGATAAGAGTTACCCCAAATACGGGAAATATCCCGCTTGGGGAAGAGGAAAAATAGGGGTGATACATAGATAGAATAAATTTGGGGTAGATAAGTGATTAGGATACATGGGAAGAGGTGTAATTAAATATTTAATATTTAATTACTCACGGGTAAGATACAATGGGGTGAATTAAACTTAGGATAGGTGTTTAAATCACAAATCGGATAATATCCCAAGGGGATAGTGGTGACGTAAACGTGCCCCAGGTTACCTGAGCAGGTAAACGAATGTGAGGGACACTAAATTGAGTAACCAATTTTAAGTGTGTTGAAATGGTTGTTTTAATTGTTGAATATTGGAATGTAGTATGATGTGGAAGGAATAACTAAGTAATAAACTTAGAGAAAGAATGCATGTGAATAAAGATGTGTAATAGATCATAGAAATGTATGTATGTGATGTAATGTGGTGGATAAAAGTAGTAATATTAATGTGTTGATAATGAAATAATGTTGAGATGCAAAGCAATGCTCAAAATTGAGTGTGATGAGAATGGAGGGGGGAAGAAGAGCAATTGCCCCACAGTGTGAGAATGAGGTTCATTTATAAATGCCCCCTTAGTAGTCAAGAATGAACCATAGAACAAGAGTGCATCATCAGGAAATGGGTTTGTCATGTGCAAGGAAATGCTAGAAAATATATGACATGAAGCACATTTTATGAGTTATGAAAGGAGAGGTTCATTGATGTAATATTCCCTCGACAGTCGAGTGTGAACCATAACACAAAAGTACATCATAGGCTAATTAAATGGAAATTGGATGTCAACTACTAGAGATTTAAGATGCCTGTGAGGCATAGATGGAGCATCTGAAGCAACAACGGTGTGAGAATAAGTGCCAAATTGGATTCCGAATGGAATGAAACCAAGAATAGAAGGTGTGGTGGGAAGAAGTGTGGAAGTAAGGGGCTTAAGAAGCCAATGAGGTATTGTAACAATGTGGGAAGAATGAGAGGATGCAACCTGTTGGTACCCAAATTGATTCTCCCTCAAAAGCTAAGCAGCATCACAGGTTTAACAAGAAGCTTAGAGACAAGCATAGCATGCAGTGTGTCATTTTGTAGCTGGGGATGAAATGCAGCTTGCTCTTTGTCACTCAGATGTGGAGAAATGGGTAGCACCCTCAAGAGGATTTGACCTATCCTCACTACTTTATGGTTGTGCCTTTCAACCAGGGTGACAGGACCCCTTTGTAGCTTGTTGTTTATGGAGGAGATGGAGATGTCCTTCCTTGTGAAATATTAAGAAAACCTTGAAGAAAATATGATCAATGCAACAAAACCTAACTCTCACAAGTTGTCACTCTAGATAATGGAGATATTTTCTAGGCAAGGTTCAGGCCACTAAAGCCAGTGAAAACCTGATTGTTTCTGCATGTTTTGGTAGTAAAAATTATGCATTTGTATACATACATGAAAAACAGGGGTAGTATGGGTATGATTAATTGTTTTTACGTGAATTTTTGGTGGGAGGTGAAGCAGGATAAAGTTGATTATACCAGACCTTTGGAGCGAGTTTACAATAATGAGCAACTTCACAACAGAAAGCTTTAGAAAAGTCCAGATGTTCCCTCAACCAGAAGGTGTGCTTCAATGGAGGCCCAAATCAACACGTTTTCACATAATCTTTAAGACTCCGATATGAAGGCTCAAATTAGAAGACTCAATTAAACACTATGGTTTTTTATTAACCACGCCTAAGGTACACCCAAAGACTTACAGACAATCTTTATCAACAAATGACAATGAATTGATTTTAAATTTGTTTATCTCATCCAAGATGAAGGCTCTTCTTGAGATGAAATTGCAAATACCATTAAACTATCACATGGACAAGATCCTGTGTGGTTTCACAAAAAAATTAGCGTAAGATTGCAATAGGAATGAGTAGAACTATCTGCAGACATTTTGAAACAAAGCAGACATTAATTGCTTAACATAGAATAACTCAAATTTGATTAAACTTATCAGTAGGGGAAAGTTTCTAGAATAGTTTCAG
Organism: Taxus chinensis; assembly: GCA_019776745.2. NCBI lineage: Eukaryota > Viridiplantae > Streptophyta > Pinopsida > Cupressales > Taxaceae > Taxus > Taxus chinensis. The sequence continues at coordinate 205,481,519 of CM034155.1, read as the reverse complement.
AGCTTGTCAATGGCTGTACACTCGTAACCACCTTGACATGACCGAGTTCAACACAAAAGAGATATACAGGTTTCTCAAACAATCCCTTAGAAAGACAGGCTCTATTAAGCTTTTCTCTTAGAAAATTAGTTCTAACCTCTAACACTCCAACCTTCCAACCTCCAACCCCTTACTAAGAGTAGAGCTCTTATATTTATATCAGAAGCGCCCAAAAAAAAGGAAAAAAAAGGAAAATCTGATGACAGCTCGACCACCAGTCATTAATGCTCCTGCAAATCTGTCCATAATCTGGAAATTTTTCTTTTAAAATCCTCCATGCTTGCTTTGGCATATTAGAGGAGGAAGAATGGCAAATAATATCAAAAAATAGGTAGTGGAAGCAACTAGATCCACTTTAATGGCGTGAAATCCATTTTTTAGTTTTTTGCCATCAAGGCCTTTTGAAAGTAATATTTTATGCTCCCATGGTGTAGTGGAGGCCCAGAGCTTTCCAATGGTGTTAGATTTGCAATATTTCGAGCTCTGAGTCGAAAGATATGCCCGTTCGCAGCTTGTATCAAATCCATACAAATGGGCGGGAAAATTGTTTGAAAAAATGGGTCCCCTTTTCACTTTACAACTTTTGAGAAGATGTAGAAATTTCACATTTTGCTCTGCACCTCCACCCTTGAGAAATGAACTTGACATGTGTCCTAAGGTGGGGCCCAAAAGAACCGTGGCCAAATTATGCTAATTCACCTCCTTTTTGGAAAAGGGAAAATTTTCCAAATTTCCCCCAGAAGTCTGCACCTCCGCCGTTGACTTGGGCAAAAATTTGACTATTTTCTGTCGGGTCTGTGGGCCATTTTGATGTTTTAATCCTTTTGGCAACAAGAGGCAAAAAATCCAAGTTGCCTCCGATGGTCTGCTTCCCTGCCCTTTGACCTTTCAAACTGCCACATGCCACAATGGTGCATCTTTAACATAGAGACCCAAAGCAGAGATCCCGAATGAGCGTGGGCTCACCACGTGTCCTTGTTCCGCCAAACTGTATCAGCTACGTAAAAAATTGTCTAAGTCTGGGAAAAGTAGCAGAAACCTCCACGTGGACCAGTTTTGGGTCAAGGCGAACCATAGAATTTTTAGAGTGCCCCACTGAGCTGCGTCCAACCAACAAAGACCACATTTCTTGTTGATGCAAAGATGTAAATTCGACTGGGAAAAAATCTCGTCGAATCGTAAAATGTGGAAAAACGACCATTTGAGCCCAGAGATGAAATTTTCTCCAAGGACAAAGAATTTAGAAATGTTACAAGGCTCAAATACATTCCTTTGAGCTACATCCATTCATTTTTCTCAAGCATTTAGGGCAAAAATGACACGGCAACAAATCTTGACTGCGGAAAATGGAAAGAACGGGAGAGCTCGAGCTTTTAGATGAACAGAGAATGGGGGACCCCAATTACAAACCTTTCCAGATAAACAAAGAAATAAGGAAACAACTATGGATCCATACGTGATCCTTGGCTCGGGAAGGACTGGTTATGGCAACAAAGGAAGGCAGAGACTTCTCAAGCACAACACGGGGGATGAAAAATGGCAGAGGCCGTAAATTGATAGATTTTAATGGCAAAATGGGGCGAGACTATTTTGAGCACCAACACAACCATAGGTGGATTAGATGGAGGATATGGATGGATGATGGCCTTAGGAGGTGGGCAAATGACTACTTTAGATGGAGGTGAAGGAGACAAGTGAACAACGGTGGAAACATGCTTATGTGGAATAGGAGAAAGAGTGCGCTCATGAGAGCACGAGTAAATGACACCTTTGTCTTCTAATTGTTGTAGGCGATCATGGAAAACATAACAATCATTATCACAATGGCCGTTGATGTGGTGGAAATGGTAGAAAGGGCAATCATGTTGGCGTTGTAAGAAGTGAAGTGGATGATGCTAAGTAGAAGGTAAATAAATGAGCCACTTATCAAGTAAGGTTCGCAGAATATCATGTGGTTTTGTATTATGTGAGAATTATGATGGTTCACGAGTAGCAAAGTTAAATATGTAGGCTTCTAGGTACGAGTCTCATTTCTTATATTAGCATTTCATTAACCCTAGCATGCATTTTAAGGTTGACAGAGATGGCTAATACTAATTTGGAAAGGCTAATTGCATTAGAAAATCCCTCATCCTAAATAACCAATGTTTCCTTCATCTTACACACAATGGTTCAATGGACATCTAAAAATCAAAGGTGCATCCAAACATTAAAGGGAGGTTTGATATTTCTTTACTTATGTTTGTTTAAATATGTTTTCTTTCCTTTTGATGTCTTCTCTTGATGTGTAGAGTAGTAATGTTCAATATGTAGGGTTGTAGGTGTAAGCCCATTTTTTAGATTAGCATTTCATTAACCCTAACATGTACGACTAATGCCTATACCAAAATGTTTTATCTAATCTCTTTTACCTAATTCATTCATAGTTCATTCCATTTTTCTGTTCACTACTACATACTTCACTTATAATTCATTCACTTTCCGCATCATAGTTTGATTCCTAAAATCTAGTGAACTCTTAATCAACTTGTCATCATGTTTCGTGTGTCAATAGCCTCTACTACAACTATTTAAACTTGGTCTCTCATTACTTGATGAAGTACTACACACATTTAGAAACTTGTCACGAAGGCCCTCATGCATTATTTGTTAACACTGTCCAATGTTACCTCCACAATCCATTCCACCCACTCTATCAAATCACTAGTGGTTCTAAACCACCTTCAAACAAATAAGAGAGTTGAATGTCTTGTCAAAGATAAAAAATCAAAAGAAAAAATATCAAAAATCTCTCTTTCGAGTCATTTTAGCATCTATACTGGGGATATGGATTTTAGAATAATATTCTAGCACATTTTCAATTAGAATTAATGCATATCCATCGGGGCTATAGATGTATAATTGGAAATAAAGAAATGCGTGGATTCATATTGCCTTTCCATACCATCCCCTATCAATAAAGTGTTCCATTACTCTTACACATTGGCTAGTACGCTTTCACTTACTATCTTAAAAGTATTCACTTTAACTAGTAATTAAATTTCACATGCATACACCGGATCTCGACAAGAAACAAGGCTAATATGTTTCTAGGTGATGTTTAAACCTTGTTCAAAGCTTTACTTTGGTCTATCTCTTGACTCATGATACATGTCTTCCAACTAATTAGTTGTTTACCACATACCTTATTTCAGACCATGTTTATTACATAACTACTTCACTTCTACCATGGCCACCATGCCACTTTAATCTCACATTTCTTTTCACATCTAGATAGAACATCCATGGGTGCCCAATGCCTTCTACACAATTTTGCATAACCACCACCTCTCATACATTTACCTTTTAATCATTTTCAATCCCTGCTTCTGGGTTGAGGAAACATTGCTATTACACTCTCTAACATGCATATGACACTTATCACCTTTTCACCTACACATGGTTGGGGTAAAACTATCCTCACTTCAATATTTATTTCCTTCACTAAGGTCATTTATTATCATTAATCAATTGTCACCTTTTGTCCCATGTTATGCTGGGGAAACTTGTAACTCAAAACCTGCCACCTGAGGGGGTAAGTATAACACTCTTCTCTTCAATATTATGAGATTCAATCATTATCTATCTTATTCAATCGACCAAATAATCTATTCCTTGTGAAATCAACCTATCGATTCCTTCACCGACTCTCGCTAAAGTGGCCCATTGATTGCATTTCTAGGTTCTTGTCTATTCAATCAACTGTATAAGCTCATGCATGTGGTAACCATTGCCATAGGGTTAATTGAATCCAATCTTGTCTTCAATTTTTGCACAATATTCTACTTGCTACAACACATAACCCCAAAAAGGGAAAAATGCAGAGAAAAATGCACTTTACGCCTGAAGTCTCTTAAGCAAAAAATACAAACACAATATAAGATGTCATGATTACTAAATATCAAATAATCTCACAAAAATAATTAGACAATATAAAATATGGTTGATTAAAGACATTTCATCCATTTAACTACCATCACCCACTCACATTTAATCTTGTCACATCCCTCTATACACTTAATCACTCCAACCACCCATTTGCATCTCCAATGCACATTAAATCCTTATCATCTTAACTTTGTATGCACTTTGCACTCATACCCATCCCTCTACGCACCTCAAATCTATAAAATAATACTCACCCCTTCCCTTCATTCTTCTTGACTCTTGGAACAAATTTTACTCTTGCTCCAATATGCTTTGCTTGTAGGTTTTACCAAAGGAGAAAGAGGACCATCTTGGACATATAAAACTCGTGACATAGCCAAATTTTAGATTTTTAACACAATTATTAGTCACAGATGTGACGTTCTATGATTTCTCTGTGGTCTAATGTTCGACTAGCTTGCGACTGCTTTGTGATTTCTATACGGTCATGCATGCGAATGAGTTGTGACTGGCGAAAACTTCAAATTGGTGAACACACTATCAATAAAAAACAATTTTCCACTAATAAATCACGTACCATGGCTTGGTCCCCTCGAACCAAACATGTATACCAACTCATTTCATTTCATTTATCACTATATGTCTTACATATTCTTTTATCAAGCTTGAAAAGGGCTATGAATCTGATTGAGGCATATCCCCTAGCCACAAAAAACATACCAACGTTTTCCCCTAGTTTTGTGATTGTATATTTAGATTCGAGGATTAATCTACTTTATTCATGGGAAAAAACTCATGATTCTCCTTTACACATATAATGCCGACATAAGCCCATATTTTTAGTAGTATGATTTAAATTGGTTTAATTGATATTTCTAATACTTTGTAGGGTAGCTTATATCTTGGTGTACACTTGTTTGTATAAGAAGTTGGAGGACACAAATTAAGAAAATTGATTGTAATATTTTTGTAAGGAGGGTCGTTGATCCTCTCTCACATTTGAGCTTGATATATTGTATGTCATTCTACCTTGATCATATCCATGTTTATATTACTTTAATGTTTCATAAGTATGCATATACAATTGTGGGTGATATAGTCTTCCGATTGCTTATTCAAATATCCTGGAAGATATACCAAATTCAATCTATCATAAACACTTCTACATATCTATTAATTAGAAGCCATAAAACATTCTAAATGAGCCCTGGAACGTTGTGATGCTTTAGACATAACGATTTAAAACATCTAGAAAAAAAGAAAGAAAGAAAGAAAACGAGAAGAAGAAAAAACACGATCACCACCCATAAAATACACCAACAACAAATACTTTAAACCCATAACTAACATATACGCAAACATACTAAAATTATACAATTTAAATCCAGCAGTGCCATTTTTAAGGTGCATACAAGAGAACATTACTGTCTAATCTCCATAAAACCATACAATGATAAACTACAAAAGAATTCCAGAGTGCATCCCTAGTTAAGGTCCAAAATGCAAGGTCAATTTTCCTTGATAATAATGTATGTTAAGGCAATAATGTGGCACATTCATCACCGCTTAGCACATTCTTTCCTACTTTGGGGACCAGTTCAAATGTGTCATCCATCTTATCATAGACAAAAGTGTTAATAAACATCATCATCTTTGCCCTCGGTGACAATCATACCTAGGACTTGCTGGGCTACAAAATTGCTTATAATTTTCTTCCGAGCAAAGCGAAAGAGAAAAGAAACAGAGAAGTTTTGAAGGCAAAGCTTAATCGATGTATATTTTGGATTTGCAGAAAAGTTTTAGTCTTTGTTTTGGACCATCAGAGTAATTGACAGGCATTGGTTTTGAGAGGGTATATACAGTTAATTTCATGTTCTCTGCACTATTTGACCGTTACAACTGTCCCCACAGTTTAGTCCTCACCTGAAACACATTCTATGCGCTGACTACTCGGTACAACCATGTGGGTATTCTGCTTTCTCCGTGCTTGCGTTCTACAAAAGAATACGCAGAACCAGAAGGACAATGTGCCATAAAAAACAATCATAAGCTTATTGAATGCGGGTAAGTACGTGTGCCATTTTCTAATTGTATTTTTAGTGATCAGTCGGTACAGAATTAAAAAAAAAAAGCTGGGTTTTTTATTTTTTCGCCATGGCTGTCAAAGGAAATTCTGTTGTTAATGAACTTAATTGAGAGGTTTTGTCCATGTGGGCACTGTTTTTCCCTTTGTTTTCCATTGCTTATATGTGATTGGAAAACACCCAAATTCTAAAAGACCCCGTGCTTTAATAAAACAATCCTGAGCTAATTGTATATGGGTATGTATGCTACACTGGGATCATACACTACAGAACCCGCGGTGGGTTTTGCTTCTGCATCACGGTTGCCAAAGAAAAACAGCGTGTTCTTAAACCGTTTGAGAGGTTTTGTTCATCTGGGCATTGGTTTTTCCTTTATAAATTATTGTTATGTAAAAAATAGAACACTCAGATTCCAAAGCTTTTAAAAAAAGTCACTTGCTTACTGTATATGGGTATGCATTTTTCTAATTCTTTATCATAGGGGTCATGCAGAACAGGGTTGTTTTGCTTTTGTATCATGGTTACCTGCCAAAGAAAAACTCCATGTTATTTAACCAATCGTTGGGTTTTATTGCTGTGGGTATTGTTTTTTTCTTTACTTGTCACTGAAATCTGAGGTCATAGTTTTCAAAAACTAATATCCGGAATCAACCGTCTTGAATTTCTATCAGGGGTCTGAATTATGAAGCTTTAAGATATGGATAATGGAATTGTCTTATAATTGTATTATCCTCGTTTTGCAGTGTTTATGCTAAACATTTAATGTTATCCGGTTAGTGGTGACTTGGTTCTGTGAGAAGAACTTGTTGCAGTCAAACTTTCTTCAGTATATTTGCACATCCTTATCCCTTTCATTTCTGTTTGTGCTTTTTTTTTCAATGTATAGTATATGTATATGCGCATCTCTCACAACTTAGAATAGTGTCTACCCAGATGACTACTAATACTCCCAAGGCTATAATTTTCAACAAGTATGGCCAAAACGCACATTACAAAACAGAGATTGTTCCAGCTGAGCCTGCAGAGGACGCCCCAAGGCTTCTTGTCTCTCAGCCTAGACAGAATAAGTATTGTTGCTGTTTGGAGCTTCCAGAGTTCTCAGTGACTTCAGATATCTTCATCAGAAAGAAGGATGCAGAGCAAGCTGCTGCTAAGTTGGCCATAGAAAAGGTTTGCACTTTGATCCATGACTTGCATATTTCCTCATTTAATTGCTTCCATGCCTTGCACTGGTTGTTTTATGCCACACACACTTAAAAGGGCGTTTGGTGCTATGGGTGCATTAATGCATGCTTGTTATTACATTAGCAATAGCCTGCAGTAAATTTAAAGCTTTCAAACAACTATGGGTATTTCGGTGCCTTGGATCTCAACTATACAGTCTTTCATTGGGTTTGAGAATTATATATGTAAAAAGTGCACATAGGTGGGTTTTGGGGTCAGGTCCCAATAAACATTGGGCTATCCATAGAAAAGACACATAGCGTCATATAATTAAATTATCGCCATGGACTTTGATTTTGCAGCTAGTTTCAGAAAAAACTGAGTGCTTGATGATTCAAGGCAGATTCAGCCATATGGCTGCTTTTACACTTCTATCCATTATTAGAAGCAAATCCTAGGATATCTACATAAAAAAATTAAATAAAATAGAAAAATTTTGCAAAGCAAGGGTCCCATGCAGGGTTACATCTCCTAATTGAAATGAGCAGGTGGCCACATGAAGAAATTAAGTAGTGGAAACAGGAAATTTTATAACATTTCCCTGAAAACTTGTGCAGGCATGTTTTTTTGGGAAAGTTTAGCATGGCGGAAAAAAGAAGGGGCTGGAAGTTTCCCGGGGCTTGAAGTTTCCCAGGCCTGCTCCAGATTTTTAGGATTTTTTTTACAAATTGCACCTTGTAAGTAGTACAATTTTGTTTGGAACTTATGTGTAAATTAAAAAAATACAATGCCTCCTAAAAAATGCAGTGGAGTTCAGAAGTTTACCACCACGGGACCAGAATACATTTCATTCCTAAAAAATTTCGGGAGCAATTGTTGAGAAAATTTAGGAGGTCCCATTTCACGGGACTATTGCCTCCCTCCCCATTCAGCGTGGGTGGGTTGAAGATGTCCTGGCAATAATTGAAATTTCTTATCAAAGGTAAATCCAGGAATATTAACAAAGATATTGAGCCAATGCCTTCTTGGGGCAAAGGCATTGGCTGTGCTGGTTGTTTTTGGAAGAGACTTCACATGTAACCGTGTTGTGATATTGATGGTCCTTGCTGTGTCTTGAAGTTATATAGATACATTTTTTCCAGACATACACACACACATGTTAGTTTCAACGGCAGAACCACCACTTACAACAAAATCTCTATCCAGGAATCCTCAACATTACAAACATTATTAGAAGCATTGAAATTTATAAATTCTTTAAATACTTTTCAACTCTTGGAGAGCAACCTGGAAAAATCTTCTTAAGCCATCATTAGATCCTTAGGAAGCATTATCTGATGGCCCATGTGCACTACTACGATCTCTCTCTCTCTCTCAGTAAAAATTTCTTACCTGATAACTATGACTTCAACTACCATAAATCATTTTATCTTCTTGCAGTGGGTGCTGTTATTTCATTCTATTTTGTCTTAATGCAAAAATGGCTATCTACGTGCACTTTTCCTCTCTTGCTTGCTTCTTGCAATCAACATTTAAGCTGTATTTAGTCTCTTGCTCATTATATCTTGCAGTGGATGCTGTTATTCACTCCATTTCGTGTTTATGCAAAAAATGGATATGTACACGCCCTTTTTCTAACTTGCTCACTTCTTGCAATTGACATTTAAGTTGTATTTAGTTTATCTCTCTCTTTTTGAATATGTAAAATCAACCAAGATTCATGAATCATAATACAGTATATCAGGAGTTTCTAGTTTGATTTGATTTCCCTTGTTTATTTCATAAAAGAGAATGTTGGGATTTATTGTGAAGGGAAGATTGTTATATAACTAGGGAGATTTACAAGAACTCGCTTCTACTGCACAATCTGCATGGTTACAGCAACTGGGTTATGATATCTTTGTAAAATGAACGGGGCTAGGTTTACTTTTTGTTTCCCCTCAGAATTGTGTTTCTAATGATAGCAAATGCCTCTTGAACTTCATTCATTTAGAATTTTGTGTTTTCCTTTATAATGTGGCAAGTGCCACGATTTATGGTTAGCTAATTGTTGCTGGATTTCTTAAAAAATTCTAAAATACATTTTTGCAGCTGGGAATACAACTAACAGTTGATGCTTCTGCCAACAAACCTCTTACTGAAGAGGAAAAATGGAAAGCTCTAAAAGATCGCCTTTCTAGCACATTTACTGAGAAGGTATTTCCTAGCCCAGTTTATGCTTATGTAAACTATATTTTTGATTGATTGAAGGGATCAATGCCATGTCTGATGTCAGTATAAAACATGAAAGATAACAGCACAAATATTAGAAGGAAAATATCTCTGCTGGTTGTCCACTTAGTTCTTCTAATTGTTGAAATGATCAATACTTAGGTGCAGTTTGCTTTGGTTTTTAATGGCAGGGTGTAATTCACCTTTTAAAGATCTGACCTTTTTGCTTTCCTTTGATAAAGTTCATTCTATCACACTCCCCGTTGGTTGCGCACTTCAAAGCAGCTGTGCAAAGGCAAGGTGACATGTATGGCTTGGTTCCTGCTGCAGTTCTTGCCGCAATTGATAATAGGATAGTGAATTTATGCAAATCAATTAACAGCAAGGCAGAGACAGATCCCGTGTTGAGTTTAGCACTAGTTTTAAAGGCTGCCAAATCATGTGGTCTCCTACATTCTTCTTTAGATAGCCTTTGGATTGGTAAAAGAGAACCTTTTTCTATTCAAATTAAGGAAAAATTGGTAAATTGGACTCCAGAGTCCACGGGAAAAACAAATGGCACTGTGGAATATATAGAGAGGACAGAAAGCCTGTTTTTGGAAGCTGTTTATATACCCTCCTCTGAAAAGTCAGTTGAATCATTGACTTTGAAGATTGACCCACATGACTATTTTGTGGATGTGATAGCTCATCATCTAAGTGTGAGAGATTCTTCTCATCTTTTAATATCAAGGTAATATTGCCATTGCTGAATGGTTTTTGTAATCAAGGTTATGCCTCCCTAAAAGTTATTTGAACTTATTGAGATATGTATGTTGCATGCCTTGTTTTTCTTACAGGATACTTAAGAAGGCTCCCTTAGAATCAAGATTGTATTTTCCTGTTCCAAATTCTATGCCTTCAGTTGCAGATCTCAATGGAATCTCCTTTGTTAGTAACGAGCATGGTGGAACTCCACCCTGTCAGTTGAAATTTAATTCAAGGGCATCTAACTTGGTAGGCCAGAAAATACACGGGGATGTGATTCTGGCGGCAGTTGGATCCACATGGAGGTCATTTGGAACTCTTTCGTGGGAGAATATTAACCTTAGCATCTATAACAGGTCAGCTGTTCTGTTTGGTGCCTATCATGCGTGGTATTTTGACTTTTAAGAATGGAAATTTCAGGTTGAGTTATGATGGTTGAGAGTAATATGGGAATCTATCTTATTTGGAGTTCACACTATGTGTAGTCTGTGCTATTGTTTTATAGTGTTGATTTCATCACATTTTGTGATGCAGGTGTATCCTGTAATTTGTTGATAGTTTTATTTTGCAATAAGTGAATACTCACCTGTTTGGAAGATCAACTGATATTGTTTACTTTGTGGTAGACACACATTGTGTCACTGCCATTCCCTTCATTGTGGGCTTAATTTTTGCCTTTCTAAGCCTTTCTGCTAAGATCAAGGTTCAGTTGTTTTTTGTGAGAACGTAGGATGAGTGGTACAGAAAGCTAAGCAAAGCTGTGTACATCTCTATTCACTTATTTTAGAATTTTATGATTTTGTTCTATAACTTAGGAGACATAGGACTCAGGTTGATATCCACTTATGTCATTGTGCCAATTCCACAGGATGCTTCTCAGTCGAACTCCTCGAGGCAATTACAAGCTCTCCAGAGATGCTATTTTGGTGGCAGAACTGCCAACTTCTTTTACAACACGTTCACGCTGGCATGGTGCTCTGCCCCGAGACCTTCTAGTAGAGTCCTGTCACCATTATTTGTTATCTGACCCAGACTTCTTTCTTTCTGTGGATGGCACATCATGGATAGATTCTAGAGTGGAACTTCAGAATTCAAAACATACAAATCAAGGTGAAAGATATTCAAATGGCACAGAAAAGAGGGCTGAGATGCTGAAAAGGGATAAAGGTGAAAAGAATGGTGCCCTAAATGATATCCAGAACATGGAATCAGATAAGGATTCTATGGTTAGAGGTCCATTTGTGTGTGTTGTGAAAATATTATCTAAGACAGGAGAGTCAATAATTGAGTGTGCTTCTGAGCATTCTTATAGAAGCCGGACTGATGCTATTCAAAGTGCTTCCTTGAAAGCTCTGCATCACAAGTATTTTAAGTCTGATCATGTTTTGTGTGCCACTTTTAGAGGCAATCCTGTTACTCCAGAGATAAGCGATCATGTTTCTGTGGAAGACCTAAACAAGAAACCTGCTTCACCCCAGTTGCCCTCTGTTGCCTTTTGCATCTCTGATAATGTATTCAGTTCCCATGAAATTTCTTCTTCTGAGTATTGTGACATGTCTTTCTCTACCCAGAGTAAGTTTCTTCACAATGATGAAATGGATTTTGATTATTATCATGACATGACACATCTCCACACAGGAGGTTCCAACTCTGGCAAAGCACCTACTAGTGGCACTATAGCATGCATTTCTTACAGGGTTTGCTTAATAGATGAATGTGTAAGGGAGTGCTTGGAACACAGAGAAGATTTTGAATTTGAAATTGGGACAGGTGCCGTAATTCCCCAGTTAGAGGTGTGTGTAACTTGCATCTCTGTTAATGAATCTAAAAGCTTTTGCACACCTTTGCCTCCAGAGAATGAGATATTGGCTGCTGCTGGTGCAATTGCTGGGAAAATTTCTCGTTTTTCTTTAGGTAGTGTAAGTTTCTTGTATTTTTTAAAATTTTCTGCCATGCATATTTTGTATTTGTCATTCATGGCTCATTTACATTCTAGGAGCATCATTTTTGGAGTACAATGTTGAGCTTTTGAGGATGATCGAGCCCATGGAAGAAAGGATGGAGCAGGCTCTGTTCAGTCCACCTTTATCAAAACAGAGAATGGAATATGCATTGCACCTTCTATCAGAGAATAGTGCAAAGTGCTTGGTATGGTACCCTATTTAGTGGTGTCTTTTGAGTTTAGCGCGTGCTTGTAGATTTGTTATTTATTTTTATATATTCCGCTTCTTATCAGGTTGATTTAGGTTGCGGATCAGGGAGTTTATTTGATACTCTTTTAGATCAAGAAACTGATTTAGTACACATTGTTGGTGTGGACATTTCAGAGAAAAGCCTTGGCCGTGCTGCTAAGGTTTGGATCCCTCCATCTTTATAGAGTTTCCTTTCGAGTTTGTTATTGCTTTATATATATAACTCTTTGTTTTTGTTTCCTGACAAGTTTATACACTTAATCATGCCTTGGCTTGCATGACGTGATTATTCTCGGTCTACTCTATTAAGTTTTTTTCTCCTATTTTCATGCCATCATTCTTTATTAATAATGTATTATGGAACACTTGATTAAGGTTTTGCCTCTAAAAGACTTCTTTCCACCCTTTGTGTAAAAATAATTACAATATCATGCCAACAGTGATTGCTATTGTGGTTTGCTGATTTATAAACCCAAAAACAACATATTTGTTTTAATGGGTGTTTCTTTCAACAAGCAAAGTTGTTATCCTTTAGTGGTCGTGACTAGAATTGTTTTTCTACAGTGGAGCTACTTCAATCTCGAACATATCTACAAGATTTTAAAAAGATCTCTATCTGATCTCATTAAGTTCATTCTAGATCTCTAAGGGCAGCAAGAATATTTTTTCAACCTCATTAAAGTTGAGAGTATGATACGTATGGTATGTTAATCAGAGGGTGCATCCCTAATTGTCTGTGTAAATACCAGGCCATATAGAAAGAATAGATAAATGTCGACATAGCTATACAATGATATCATTTATTTGTACACTTGCTGCTGTTCTCTAGTGAAACTTGCTGCAAGTTGCATTGAACCCAATATTATATCCCGTCTAAGTAGTGTTTATTGTTCAATGGTGTATAAGGTAACACTTTATTACATTTAAATGTGAATGTAAGTCTTGTGGTTGTTAAGTTTGTCAGTTAAATGCAATATGTTGTTAGGTCCAAAAAGTGCTCTAGCTTGTTTAAATTATCTTTTGCCAAGCATTTGTGCTTTCTAAGAAGTCACGCTGGTGACAATTTGCTCAATATTTTAGAGTTATAGCTATTATTGATCCCTTAGGAGGACAGGTTCTTTTCGCAGTTTGGACTTAAAATGTTGGAAGTAAAAACCATAATGCAGGCATGGGTAGCCGTCAAAGTGCTTTATATACTTTGTTGAGTGGGAGTTTTTACTTGAATCTAGTCTTAAGTATGGTGACCATAGTTACCATGTTCTTACGAACTTAGTGAAAATTCTGTTCGAACCGTGCTTTTTGGTCTGACTGAACTTACCGAATCGAACATTATTATTATTATTATTTAGTTAAAGATTAAAGCGTTTAAATTAAAAGAACTTAAACACAAAACAAAAACGAAACAAGAAACACTAATACCTAGCTACGTAAGAGAAAATCTCTGTAGATATATTTGTTTATTATTATGTGTAATTGGTTTTTCCTTTCAAATATCATCATATACGTATAATATTTATTTTTTATATATATTTATATTTGTAAATTTTCTAAACTGAACCTAACTGAACTTACTGAAAAATTCTGAACTTCCGAACTTTTTTCCCCTCTTGAACTACCCAAACTTTTCGAACATGGTAACTATGTTGGTGACCCTTTAGGTGGACCACTTAAGCTTACCCTGTTTAGATAGCTTAATAGCTACATCATCAGTGCATGCTGATTGAAAATAAATAAATCATAAAAACGTTGAAAAATCGTGTGAGACTTGTTCAGACAGGAAACACCCAGATAGCCAACTGAGAAGTGAGAAAGTCATCCTTTTTTTTTTAAAGAAACTCGATTCAGATTTATGATAAATCAAAGAGTACAAATTCGGCTATGCCAGGCTTGAAAACTATGGACCAGACCTGGACATTAAAAACAAAAGAAAACATGGAAATCCTCATGCTAATATATCAAAAGTAAGAACTTTTTGGATATCCTTCTATAGCTTATCTGACCACCATACTGGCGGGTAACCATAACATATAAGGTTGTGATTATCAAGAGTCCAATTAGCCAAGCTGTCCACTACTTTGTTTCCTTCTCTGGGAATGTGGATATATTGCACTTCTTGAAAGTGAGGCTGCAAAGTTTTTATTTTCCACAGTTCATGATCAATTATCCAATTTGAGTGTTGACCTTTTCTTGAATGTGATAGCAAGTTAACAATCACCTAAGAATCCAATTCAATTTGCAGTCTTTGCCAACCACTTCTCAAAGCCTCCTGCATTCCTTTGTATACAGCTTTGATCTCCGCTACATTATTCATAGTGTAACCCAAATTTTCAGCAAATAAGGTCACCTTGCTGTCCGCTGTGCGACCAATAACTGCAATTGCTGCCAAACCTGGATTACCCCTTGGGGCCCCATCAGTGTTCAATTTCCCATACCCTAGTGGGGGAGGTTTCCATCTTCCTTGTTTTCTATCTTTCTTCAGGCTTTAGAACACAGGCATTGTGGACTGTCTAGGTTGAGCTGAAAGCTGATGGCATATAGACTCCCATACTGGGATGAGGGTTGAAGGTAAAGAAATTTTGTGCTTAATAGTTTCAGCAACGTTAATTTTTGTTCTTTCCCATAGATAGTAAAACCTCTACTAGCCTGCTGAAATATTCGGTTGTTTCTCTATTTCCAAATATTCCAAAGAAGAAGAGAAATGCTAACATATAAAGCTGGATATAGGTTCTGAACTTTGGGAAGATGTCTTTGCCAATCTCTAAAGAGCTGTTCAAGAGTCCCAAGGGGGTTCCAAGGATTGTTGAATAATTTATCTAAGAGCTGCCGGAAGGGAATCACATTTGGGCATTGGAGGAACAAGTGAGATAAATTTTCCTCATGCTCCTAACATAAGATACATCTAAAAGGTCCATTAAACCCTCTAAACCCTCTTTTCATAAGACGATCCCTAGTCAAGACTCTGTTATGAACGAGCAACCAAAGAAAACAACTCACTTTGGGCCATATAGCTGTCTGCCATATCCTGCCATATCCTTATGAAGATGTCCTTGAGGGGATGAGCATTACCTGATAGCAACGTATAATAACCTGTTAAGACTGTGTAAAGGAGTTTTGTCCCCATCCTAGAGGGTCCAGACACAAAAATGCAGAGAGTGGTTGTTCCATGATGATTTTATTAAGCAAAACTTGCCCCTCACGTTCAATGAGAATTGGCCATCCTTGAGAGGAATCCAACACTTTCCCAAATCCCATTGATCATTGGTAATTCTACCGTAGTTTGCTACTTTTATCCATCCTTTGTTTTGCATGGTCTCCATAATGTGGCTAAGTTGGGGATATTGAGCAATAATAGGGGCTTGTCCATCCGAAGAATCCGTCCAAAAATTAGCATGTTGGCCATTATGCACAATCTAGAAAAATATATTTTTTAATGATTTGCTCTCCCACTTTTAAAACCTTCTTACCAGACGTTCTTAATGATTTGCACAATCCACAGGTGAGTAAATCGTGAATGCAAGAATCAACTGGAGAAATCGTGAATCCACAGTCGAGTAAATCGTGAATACTTAGGTGGATAAATCGTGAGTGTACAGGAGAGCAATTTTGGCATACGTGAATCCTTCAAGAGCCTTGATTTGGCCAAAACGACAGATAGGAAGCTGCGACACTTGCTATTTAAGGGTTTTGAGCCTAATCTCAACCCTTGGGGGTTGGGAAAGGGTTTCGTTTTTATTCTTTTGCACCCTGATGCTTTCGGGGATAATGGAGATTGGGAAATCGAGACTATTTGAAAGAGGGGCCTCCTCTAAACCGTCGTTTAAGGAGGCCATTCGTGGAACACGTGACAAATCTGGTTTTAATCCAAATGCTACTCGACCTGTTCGGGTAGTCAAAGAGGATCCTTGCAAAACTCTTGTAGGTTGCATGAAAGCTTTTGATGGGGTTCCTGTCCTCAAAATAGCAGTATGATGTCCACGTTGGGATTCGTGATTAGGAAGATAGGGCTCTTATTGTTCGCTTCCAAGGGTTTAAGCCTTCTCTTCCTGTGTTCAAAGACTGGGCTCGGAAAACATGGCAAACTCTAGGTGAGTATATTATTTCGGTATATCTGAATAGTTATTTTTTGGTTGTGTTTGCTAGTATCGCTGAAAAGGAATATATATTTCAAGGAGGCCCATGGTTCTATGGAAGAGCTGGCCTATTCATGAAACCATGGCAACCCTTATTTAAAGCAGAAGAACTTCCTTTTGTTGTTCCAGTGTGGATTCGTTTGTTCGGTTTACTAGTGGAGTTTTGGAACCCTATTGTGCTTCAAGATATAGATAATTCACTTGGTAAGTTTGTGAGGGTAGCAGATTCGATCATGAGGATGGAACAAATGGTCTACGCACACCTGTGTGTTTATACGGATATGAATCAACCGCTGCCTGCTAAAATTCTTTTGGAAGTTGGGTAGGATAGATGGGAGCAACAGATTGACTATGAAAATATTCCCTTTAGGTGTGGACATTGCGATGAATATGGCCATCTGGCTAAAGATTGCCCAATGCAGGTTAAGGAACAAACCAAGGATATTCCTAACTCTGATTAATTTATTACACTGTAAAAAAAGAAGATTATCAAGGAAAAAACTCAGGCAACATTCACATTAATAATAACAATAGATTTGCAGCCCTTCAATCGGAAGAATTAGAAGAAGATATGGAGGTTATCCTGGAAACCCAAATGGATAAAATTCAGTGTCAGGGGCAAGATAATAATGACATGCAATCAGACTCTAAAGCTCTAGTAGTGCACTAAGGCAATGGGGGAGAACTCAAAAATTATCAAAGAAAACATAAATTGGCAGAAGAGCACCGAAAGAAGGAAGTGGAAAATGGTCATAATAATATTTTATTATTACCCCCTCCCCCTACGGTTCATACCATTTCAGATAATAATCCATCTGGAATCCAGCAAGAACAACAAAAGAAACTTCAGATGGATTCTACTTTAAAAGTAGGAAGGAAATCTAATCAAACCCGTCTTCAAAAAGAAGGGCAACAACTTTCAGGGAATGGTAAAGTTGGGGATTTGACTTCAATCTTTGAACAAAATCCCAAATGAAGTTGATTACTCGGAATATTCGGGGGTTAAAGGGCAGCCCCTCTAAAATAAATGAGATTAAGCGTATTTTGTAGCAACATCAACCTCGTATATTTTTTACTCAAGAAACTAAAGTCTCTATTAAATTCATCGCAACAGTGGTTCCTAATATTCATAAAAATTTCCAGCTTCTCTCTTTAAGCTCACAGGGAGCTTCGGGAGGTTTAGCTTGCATATGGGATCCTCACCAAATTCTTATTCTTGGCAGTGGAGGAAATCAAGGTGTTATTTTTATGATTGTGCACTATGTGCCTCAAAACCGGATCATGTTAATTTTGAACATATATGATCCTCTTCAGGTCGAGTCAAAAAGAACTCAGTGGAACATTATTGAAAATATTGTAGCAGCACATTCTGGTCTACCAATCATTATAGGGGGTGGCTTCAACACAATTCTTTTCTCTCATGAGAAACAAGGGGGGAATCCTACTCTAGATGCCTTTGCTACTAATATGATGGATTTCATACAAAGGATGCATTTAGTTGATATTTAACCCCACAATGGTCTCATGACATGGACTAATAGAAGAGTGGGAGAGGGGTGTATAAGGGAAAGGTTGGACAGATTTTTGGTATCAGAAGATTGGTTTGAATGCAATTTTCTTCCTTCTATGATTCTTGATCATTCAGGTTTTGACCATTGGCCGGTGGTTTTAGAAGTGGGCAAATCTCTTTTGTTTAAAGCTCCTTTTAGAAATCAACTAATGTGGTTGCGAGATGAACATCTTCCTCCGTTGATTCAAAAATGGTGGAGAGAGGGCCAACCTAGGCATGGTACTAAAATGTTTGTTTTGTCAAAAAATTACAATATCTTACATTCCAACTCAAGAAATGGAATGTTTCAGATTTTGGAAATATTCACGCGAAGAAAATAGAGGTTTTGGAAGCTCTACAAGGGGTATCTTAGCAAATAAGGCTTCATGGCTTCACTCAAAATCTGCAAAAGAAGGAAATCTCCGTCAAACAATCACTAGTTGAATGGGAGGCATGGGAAGAAATATTTTGGAAACAGAAATCCAGAATTAAGTGGCTGAAAGAAGGAGATAAAAATACTTCCTTTTTTCATAAATGTCTTCTAGCTCACTGTTCACACAATCACATTGCCTTTTTGGATAAAGAAGACAGTACTAGGGCAAATACTCATGAAGCAATTTAGCAGGTTGCCTTACAATACTTCTTTGAGTTGTTTCAAGCCTCAAATTTGGACAGGACTGCCCAACAACAGTTGCTTAATAATATTCCTTCTGTTGTTAATGAAGAAGACAATATGGCACTATTACAACTAGTGACTGAAAAGGAACTTCAAAATGTTGTTTGGACCATGAAAAAAGGGAAAACGCCAGGACCGGATGGATTTCCAATTGAATTTTATCAGGAATATTGGGATATTGCCATTAATTCTACTTATATTGCTTTGATCCCTAAGAAGCAAGGGGTTTGTACCATTACTGAATACCGTCCCATAGCTCTTTGTAATGTTTTGTATAAAATAATTACCAAAGTTATAGCTGAACGATTGAAGTCCATCCTTGATACAGTTATTTCTCTAGAACAGGGTGGATTTGTTCCTCATAGACAAATCTATGATGATATAGTGCTGGCTCAGGAAGCTCTTAATTCTATAGATATTCAGAAGAAGCCAACCATGTTTGTCAGGCTGGATTTATCGAAAGCTTATGACAGGCTTAGCTGGCCTTTCGTTTCTGATATTCTTATTCGTTTTGGTTTTTCCCCTTTATGGGTGCAATGGATACAAGCTTGTATTTCATTTGTTTCTTATTCTCTTATTCTTAATGGCACCCCTACTCAGTGTTTTCCGACGACGAGAGGTATAAGATAGGGAGATCCGTTATCGCCATTTTTGTTTATCATACTAGCTGAATCCTTTGGCAGGCTATTTTATGTGACAAGAATCCAGAGGAAGTTGCAAGGTATAAGTTTGGCTTCTCATGTGGATCCTCTTTCTCATTTATAGTTTGTTGATGACTCTTCTGTTATGGGGACTGCATCCTTGAAAGAAGCCACTCAGATTCAAAGAAATGTGGACCTTTTCTCAAAGGCTACTTACTGGTCAAAGATATTAACAAGCACAAGTCTAAAATAATCTTCTTTCATTGCTCGCCAAGGCTAGAACAGGTTATCCTTATGAAACTGGGATTTCAGAAGGCCACTTTACCTCTGCAATATTTGGGTATTCCTTTAAATTCCACCAAGATTTCTGATTGGGGATGGCTAATTAATAAGATTCAACAAAAATTTAGCAATTGGACTAATAGATGGCTGTCATCAGGGGGTAGAATCACCTTGATCAAAGTTGTGCTGCAAGCTATTCCTATGTATTTCATGTCTCTTTTACACATCCCTATTACAATTTTGTAGCACTTATTAGATATTCCTTACCTTCAAGGGGATCTCTCATTCTTTCTATTCTCAAAATTGGAGAAGAAATCATAAAGAAACAATTGTTTTGGAAAATTGTAAATGGTGAGCAAGCTAATTTCTGGATGGATTCGTGGGATGGCCACCCCCCTTGATTATGCAGTATCCCCATTTCAGTATTATTATGATCACTCTTCATGCCCAAGGCAAAACTAAGATATGCCACTATTTTCAGTATATTTACCCAAGGAGTGAATGGAGCAACAAATTCACTTTTTTCACAGGCTTATGATAAATAGGATTCTTATTACGACTGAGTTGCCTGATACTTTGGGATGGGGAACTGCGCAGGATGGGAAGTACAATGTAGCTGAGGGATATAGAGTTTTGGTTGCCCCTCTTTCTCATCCATGGAGATATATATTTGTGGACCTATGGCAACCTGTTTTATAGCCTAAGGTGAGATTCTTTGTTTGGCTTCTCATCTATCATAGAGTACTTACTGGGGAATATTTGATGAAAAGAGGTATGGTTGGTCCCTTTTGGTGTCCTTTATGTAGAAATGCAGCTGAGACCCTAACTCATCTCTTCTTTCAATGTCCTTTCACTTTGAGCTTATGGGGCACTCTTGTTGAGTGTTTTTCGGTGACTTGGCATTCCCCTGATAATATTGTGGATACTTTCAGAAGTTTGAAAAATGCAGTTAGGGACACTCAAGAATTTTACAAAGGTATATGGCTTGCCGTTTCTCTTATGTTATGGAATGTTTGGAAAGAAAGAAACATGCACATATTCAAGCTTGAAAGCAGAGACAGGGGGTATATCATGGATATGACTAGAAGCAATATTTTCGAATCTATCTTACACAACTTGACTCTTCCTTCTCTATTGCCTATGAGATGGCTAGTCTTCTCAAAAATGAATATGGATAATAGGCAATTGCAGTTGAAGCAAAATATTAAAATACGGAAACCTTCCACTATTTTCTCATGGCAGCCTCCTCCTTTTGGAATTGTCAAAATTAATACAGATGGGGCAGCGAGAGGAAATCCTGGTCCTACTAATATGGGAGGAATTGCTCATGATTCTTTAAGGACCCCTCTCTTCTTCTTTGCTCATAAGTTGGGGCATTATACTAACAATGTTGGGGCATTATCGTGTTGTTTTGGAGGCTACTAAATTGGGATGTTAGAGTAGCATAGTTGAATCGGATTCCAAGGTTGTTATCAACATCCTTCGAGCCCCTGATCATGACCTGTCTAATAATTGGCTTATTGCCAGGATTCATGATTGTATCAAAATCATTGCTAGCCAATTTCATTCTATAACATATTCTCATGTGCCTAGGGAGCAGAATAAGATGGCAGATGCTTTGGCCAACTGGGCTTTAGATCATTCAAATTTGATACACTTCGGTCCTCTTCCCCTCACTTTGTCACAGGAGAAAAGAAAGCAGATTGAGCAGATCCTCTCTTTTAAAGATCATAATGGCTAATTCACAGATATGCTACCTCTTTATCTTTATTTGTACTTGGAATTCTAAAGATGTCTCCTCTAGTATGAGCATAATTGCTTGACATCGTATCTTGATCCTTATATTCTTATTAATATAAAGGTGTTGGTAGTTTTTTTTAAAAAAATGTTAAGGATGTCTTTAGGATTTGTCAAGGACCCTTTAGAACTGAGCCTGCGCAACACGGTCTACAAAATTGAATGCTCTTGTGGAGTCTTATCCATCGGAGAAACAAGGAGGTCCATCTGAACTAGAATCAAGAACAAGAATAGGACAACCTAGAACAAGAAATTGAACTTTAGAATTGGTTTTTAGGAGGAATGGTTATAAGGGTAAACAAATTGCTAGGGCTATCAAGCAAGCTAAAGATAGTCTCAACAGACAAAAGGCAGAGGAAGTTTTCAATTGAAAGACCAATAACACTCTTACCCTACATCGAAGGGGTTTCTAATAGGATTGCTAAAAGCTTAAAATGCCAAAATATCCAGACCACCTTCTTACCTATTAAAATGTTAAGGATGTCTTTAGGATTTGTCAAGGACCTTTTGGAACTGAGCCCGTGCAACACGGTCTACAAAATTGAATGCTCTTGTGGAGTCCCCGCCATCAGAGAAACAAGGAGGTCCATCCGAGCTAGAATCAATGAACATGCTGTTGACATTCGTGTGGAGAGGAAAGAGAAGTTGGCTCCACTTGAGTACTCTTGCAAAACCAAGCATGCGATTTGCATAGAGGAGACCAACATTTTTGTGGCAAAAAACCATTTTCAAAAGCGAAAATTAAGGGAAACTATTGAAATTGGTAAACACCCCAACAATTTGAACAAAGACGAGGGCTTAGGAATGGGTTACGTATGGAGACTTATTATCTACAATTTGAAAGGTAGATCGTCTTAAATTGAACACTAGAGTGTTGTAAGTTAAGTCACAGGGTTCGACGATTTTTGAGCATAAAGTTCGAAGATTGCCAAACTTCCAAGATTCATCATAAAGATGATGAATATTTGAAATATTTGGCAGTGGACAAAAGAGGGATATCTGGGTGCTTTTGTACGGTCGCTTGACTTGGTTGACAGTGATCCAAAACTTAAGGGGGTTTCGGAATTGAAGGGAGACTAACAATTGTGCTCGATGAAAACTAAAAATCTATCTTTGAGAAGAGATGTATAATGCTTAAAATTATCTCTGTAAAGAGATGTTTGTATTGCTCAAGACTGTGATTACAATAACTACCTCCGTGAGGAGATGTTTGATTTTCCCTTGCGGGTTACATATACTTATATACTAATTTTAGAACTATGAAGAGGCACCTAGAAGAATGTGGAAGGTCACCAATCTCAAGATAGACGAGGTGGTTCATCTTCCGTGAATTACATAGGCAAGAATTTTGTGAATTTACTATTTTTAGACAACACTCTAAAAATTGCATTTTTAGGTCTTTAGATGCGGATTTTGGGGGTCAAATTTTGCCGAATATAGTTCAAAACCTTTTCATCATGTTCTATGCGTTCCAAGCTTACATTTACATTTTGAACGTAGTCAATTGGAGCTACAATGTAGAAGTTATGGTTCCCGAAAGTTGTTCCACTATAATTGCCAGTTGGGTCGTCGTCCGGATCAGACAGGGATCTTGTCATCTTATTCTCAGCCTCATTTCAGTTTGGATACCACATCTAGGAACCCTTGCCTTGTAAAATGTCTTCACGCTTCATAAGACTTTTGTTCTTTGCTTGAATGCTGGGGAATGTTAGCATTGTTGAAAGTTCATGAGGAGAGGTGGCTGTAAGTTTGTGAGGACCTGTAGCTTGAACTTGCATGCAAGGAGATCATGGTTACCTGGGGGAGCCACCATTGCCATTGCCGCTGGAGGAAAGCTGAAATGAAATAGGTAGTCGAGTTAGGTTTAGGTTTTGTCAAATGTTTTATTTTATTGTTTTTCTAATAACGTCTTTCTTTACTTAATTTAATTTTATTTAAGTTGAGGTAAAGCTTCTTACCCAGTTGAGTCTAGCTGTAAATTGAATTTAATTTTGTTGTGTAGTTGTATTTTTTAATATTTCAAAAAATAAGATTTAATATTTGTAACTTTAAGATATTTAAAAAAAATTAAATTATGAACTTAATGTTTTAAATTTAAAATACAAAAAACATTACATCTTTTTATTTATAACATATATTCTTTTAAATTTTAATAAAGAGTTTAATTTAGATTTATAATTATCAATATATTTAATATAGAAAATTTGCATAGTCATGATATTTAAATAAAAAATTAAATTTATTTATATTTTAATATTTCTAAATTTGTTATATGAGAAAAAATTGGAGTCGGCTCTGCTAGGGTTTCCTCCAAGCATACTTGTCATTCTACGGCCGTTTTGGGCTTTGCAGGATATTTATCTCATCGGTCTTTTTTAGGGTTTCTCGCCCTTTGGGTGCCTCTATATAATGAGCTCTTTCACTTCAAGCCTCGGTTGTTGAAACTGCGGCTGGAGATAGTGGAGCTTTGAACAATGGCACCGCCATCAAAATGCCCTCAGAAGTTCGTCCCAAGGTGAAAGAAAATTGAGTTGCAGGACTTTCTGCAGCACAACAGTGTTCAATTATTGCAAAATCAGTTTGGTGCCTTAGAAGGCTTGGATACGGACGACATGACCCTTGACCATCATTTGCCATGAATTGCATTTCTTGGAATGTGAGGGGTCTTACAAACTCCAATCGAAAGTATATTGTTTGTGATGCTCGGAAAAAAATTGCCAACTTAGATGTTTTGTAATTGCAGGAAGTAAAAATTATAGGTTTTCAGGTACAGATGGTTTGTAAATCCACCTGGCCTGACAGCGTGGCTTTCTGCAATAATCATGACGGAGGGTGTGGGGGATTAATTTCTCTTTTTGCCCCTAAATGGCGGCCCTGTTTGATGGATCATAGCATTGACCCTACCAACCGTGCCATATGGGTCCTATTTAATATTGACGGCCGCCCTTTTGGCCTCATTAACATTTATGCCTTCGATAATGCAGCCGAAAGGGTCGATCTGTGGAGATGGATAGCTTGCTCAATTCCCGATGCTTATTGGGTAATAAGTGGAGACTTTAATATGGTGGAGCTGCCCTCCGATAAGTGCGGGCTCCTGCCAATGATATGGACTATTGGCGAGAGAGAAGACTGGTTTTTCAAGTGCAATAAATTCAGGTTTTATGACCCTAATGCTTCTTGCACTCCCACCTACGAAGCGTGGTTCACTTGGTCCAATCTCTGAGGTGGATCGGATTGGGTCCCCAAATGGCTCGATAGAGCTATGCTGTCAACTCAAGATTTTTTTGAGTTTGACAACATTTATTCCTTACCCGTGGAGGTCATGCCTGATTTTGTCCTTTGGACCACTCCCCAATTCGATTTTATATCACTTGGCAAGATCGATGCCCCTTTTGTCATAAAGGCCAGTTTTTTCTCAATACTGCCTTAATGGAATATGGGCCCACTCTCAATCATATCAGGGGTGTTTGGAACCTATCCCCTCGGCCAAGTCATCTTCAGTGCTTTCATCCACCTATGCATGCCAGTTGGATTAAATGTTGGGAGGATGCTTTGACTCGGACCACTAGATTCCTCAGAATCTATGGCCGACAGTTAGCTAAAATTTGCCGCCGCTCATACTCTGCCACCACCTCCGCTCTTAGCCGGGTAGTGGTGGTGTTCTAAGAAAATCCCTTCTCTGAAATGCTGCAACTTCAAGCTGCAGAGCTTTGTTAGAAAATTCAAATTGCAGACAATTATAATGTCCGAGGAGCTCAAATTCGCGCTCACATGCATTGGCTTAAGGTAAGGGATCAAGTTTCTAAAGAATTCTTTCATTCCCTCAAAGCCAAAAATTCCTCCCAACAAATTTGCACCATCTCTGACGGTGGAACTCGGGTTGCAGATACACAACTCATTCTTCAAGGTTTTGTCAAACATTATAAGTAGGTGTTTCAAGCCCAAGCTCCCTCCGATGAGTGACACACAACACTTGACCAGTGCCTCGTTGTTGTGTCGTGCAAGCTCTCATCTGTGCAGAGGGTAGCCTGTGATCGCATGCTCACCTTGGATGACTTGCATGATGCACTCCTGCAAATGGCTAATGATAAAGCCCTGGGTTGTGACGGTTTCCCATGTGAGTTCTATAAATCGCTGTGGGATATCATGGGCCCAGATCTACATTAGGTATACCTGGAAGGATTTTAGAATTAGACGCTGGGCGCACAGGTCAACAAGGGCAATATCAAATTCATTCCCAAGCCAGGGGATCCCGAACAAATTACCAGCTGACAGCCCATTACCATGCTCAATGTTTCTTATAAGATCATTGCTAAAGCCCTGTCTATTCGGTTGTGCCATATTCTTCATGTTATCATCCAACCTGAACAAACTGGATTCATTCTTGATAATATCATTGCAATTTGGGAAGGCATGGAATGGGCCCTCCATTCCAACCAAGCTACCATGTTAATCAAAATTGACTTTGAGAAGGCTTACGATCGAATTGAATGGCCGTTTATTCTTGCCATGCTTCAAGCTCTCGGTTTCAACCCCAATTTCATGCCTCTGCTCAAATCACCATTAATGGACATAACTCTAATTCGTTTGGCTTATTTCACTCTATCCGACAGGGATTCCCGTTAGCTTCTACACTTTATGTTCTTTCTTTTAAAGGTTTTAGATATCTGTTGGTTCAAGCCAAATCCCAAAGGCTTGTTAGAGGAATTGCGCTTCCATCTGCAGATAACTCTCAACTTCTCAATGGGCATTTTGCGGATGACTTGTTTCTTACTCTCATTGAGGAAGAAACTAATGTCCGCAATGCAATGCACTACTTGGATCTCTTTTTCTTAGCTTCTGGTTCTTCTATCTAGTGGCGGAAAACGCAGTGTTACATGCAATCCTTCCTCCCTGCGTCCGATTGGCTGGCCTCTTTTGACTGGAAAATGCTCGCACATGGCGAAATGTTCAAATTTCTTGGCCTTCCCTTTGCCTTCTAGGCGTCACTTGCAGAGTTATGGCAATATGTGGTCTAAAGGGTAGCCAAATAACTTGAATATTGAATCACCAAGCCCTTGTCTTTAGTAGGGAAATTCTAGATTTGCTCCAAAGTTCTTGTGGCCACCCATGTTTATTACTCCTCATGTTGGGTGCCTTCTGAAGCCTCCATTCAGAAATTGGAGAAACTTCTTAAGGATTTTCTTTGGTCTAATGCTTCTTTCGGCCGAGGATTCCACAGAGTTACCTGGGAAACTTGTTGCCTCCCCAGGGATTCTGGGGGTATGGGCCTTATTGACATATTGCGACAAGGGCAAGCACTTTGCGCGAAATGGATAATCCGATGCATTGAAGGACATGAAGCGTGGAAAGTGCTTCTGCGTCATGACATTGAGGAAGGTTCTCCTTATGGTCGTCCTGCTTGTAGAGGTATGGGGTTTGCCAACCTCCTCATTGCAGCCGTTCCTATCAAAGTGGTTAGCACCTTTATTCTTAAAAGAATTTGGAACGCATGAGAATGTATCAAACCATGGCTTCAGTGGAAAGGCAATGGCTTCTACAATGGCCTCTCCATCAATCAACAATCCTTATGGTGGTCACCTATCATTTAAGAACATGATAGTTGTCTCGTAGAAGTCCCTAGAATTCCTGCACTCAAGATCTTTAAGCGCAGAATTCAGACCATCCAAGATTTGTTCTGTAAGAACACTAAATCCTGGTTTTCCTGGAATGAAGTCAAAACTCATTTTTGGCTCACTTACCAAGATCGTGCTAGCATCACTACTATCATCAATTCTTTCCCAGATCATATGTTGCACAAAATATCTATTTGTTTATCTCACTCTTGGTGGACGGACTGGAAATGTTCATGAATACTCCATTCTATAAGTATTCTGCCAGTAAAGCGTATTGTTGGCTTTCCACACACTTACCTATGGTGGAGAAACTCAATGCCCAGTGGCGACTACATTCTTCTTCCTCTTGTTAGAGAAAGAGATTTGACACTGTTTGGTCTGCATGCGTGGAGCCTAAAATCACACATTTTCTATGGTGCATTCTGCATCAAGGTCTCCTTGTAGGCTACCGCCTGGTTCAAATTGGAATCCATGATCCCAAATGCCCCTTTTGTGGCCATTTGGAAACATTAATGCACTTGTTCTAGTTCTGCCCCAAGGCTCGACGGGATTGGAATTGGATTCACTCCTTTTTCAAACCTCTTAGGCTAGAGTGCTTCACATGGCACCATGTTCTCCTAGGAGATAATCCCAGATTCCCGATAATGTTCTCCCATATTTGGCATGTTTTCAGAGGGGAAATTTTATTTTGGCTATGGAAAGAAAAGAATGCTTTTATCTTTGCTAATTCTGAAGTTGATCAACAATTCTTGGTTTATAACAAATCAATGGTTCTCTCTAATGTGCTTCTGCAAATCCAAGTGTAGCTGAACAAGGTGGCCCTAGAAGTGGAACACTTGCAGACTTTATTGCGTCACTGGGGGATACCCCTTGTAATGTCACCCATGAGCCACCGTCATCTCCCAAGCAATCTTCGCCCCATGGTGGTTGTCACCGCGGAGGACATCGAAGCCACTCTCGGTGCTCTTTCAACCGTACGCATTGTTCCCTACGCAATCTCTTGTGGAGGATAGTCTCTCCACCTGCTCATCGTCAGGACTGGGGCTCCCCCAGCTCATCATCCTGGTTGGGGTTCATCGGTGGCCTCTAGACCACACACGCAGGATGGGTGGAATTTACCACCTCCACCCCGTCACCTTTTGATAAGTTCCCTCGAGTTCCAGTTGCCATCTCTCCCACACGGGTGGAAATTGAAGTTGAAGAGGAGGCCCCATCTGGATCGGGCTGGGATATTCGTGATACGGGAAAAGACCTTCCTGGTGGTGGCTGACCCGATGATCATGACCCTCCCTCAGCTAGAATATTTGCAACAACGACTTGATCTCAGCTCTTACCTTTTTTGTTGTTCTCCTAGGCGTTGCCTAGGATTTCGTTATTCTCCTAGGATCGACCTAGTTTGTTGTCATTTTTGGGGTGTGATCTCATACCGCCCACTTTTTTGTTGGAAAGTTATCTTGTATCATATTGCATTTAATATAATATAAGATCCTTTTTCATCAAAATTTGTTATATGAAATTTATAATAGTTGAATTTAATTACAAAGTTTTTCCCAAATTTTATATTTGCCGAACTTGTTCCAAGTTTGTGAAGCCAGGAAATGCAGAGGGGGGCCACGTTTCCCCTTAGAAACGTTTTAGGGAAATGAAACAAGGGGGAAACGTCACAGACGTTTTCGGAAATGTTTTTGGCATTTCCAACGGTTTTTGACTTCAAAAAACGTCACTTTTTAAAAAATAAAAAAATCTTGCATTAAATGAACCCTAACTCTAATACAACTACCTAGACTTGCTAAACACACTTCCTAAAAGCTATATAATGACCTCTTGGGTCCATTCTAAATCACACCCTCATTTTTCTCTTGCTAAATACAGTTTTCATTATTATTATGTATATGTGAATCATTGAAATTGTAACCATGTTGAATGATGACTCTTTAGAAGTTCAAATTTCAATGAATTCAAAATATTTTGAGTGCTTTATCAATTATCTCTTATGGTCTACAATTATAAAATGAGTACTATGCATATATATATATATATATATATATATATATATATATATATATATAATTTTTTAATAATATATTCGACGGATGTTTCCATCGACATTTCGTATCCAAGGTTTTTTGAAAATTGTCGTTTCCGGGTTTCGTACCCGTTTCCGTTTCCTGGCAACATAGTTCCAAGTTTTTTCTTCATCGAGCTCGAATACGAACATGAACCTTGTGACTTAGGTTGTAAGGATGTTATTCTTACTCATTGGTGTTTTTAATTTTAATTTATTAATTACTAAATAAAAATCTACTCATAATTTCTAACCTTATAATTTTGAATATTCAAACCTTTAAACTAGGGGGGATGCATTCCCCAAACCATATTTACCAAATCCATATCCAAATCTGTTTGGGAGGGCAAAAAATCCAAAAACCTGAAATTCTTGAAAAAGTTTGGAAAAATTCGATACAGAGTATATCCATAATGTATATGAGCATAATTTATAACTATGCAAAAATTGACAAATATAAAGAAAAACATTAATAATGTAATATATTTAATATTAAATAATTTATAGTGTTCCACGGGGTTTTAGAATGGCGGTATGGGGGGACCAAGGGGGACGAAGACACAAATATATATAGTACTTGAAAAATGAGTTATAAAAATTGTTTAAGGAACACCAAAATAAACTTTCAAATACTAAACACACTGCATTGAACAATGAAAATGCCAAATATCAATATATTAACATTTATATTCAAAATGATGATTAGATTCAAAATTCAAATACATTTGGCTAGTGGTTCCATGCCTCTAATGAGTCTAATCATCCCCAAAGTCTGTGCCATACTCCTCATCACTCAAACAACTAGACTCCTCAAGGTCATGCTCCTCCAAACCAATTCCAACCAACCCTATCTGTGCCACATCATCATCAATTTGAGATGGCTCCTTTGGCTCTACATCCCATCAGGCTATTGGACTCTCCTTATATGTAAACGTGTTGCGGTCAATGAGATACAAGGTGCTATGTACATCTACAAGCTTCTCCACCCTTCTAGAGGTAAGCGTGTTACTCTTCTCCTCTCCCCATCTCCTTTCAGTTTGATAAAGGAGATTATGGATCTTACTCATCCCACATCCGCGACCTTCTCCCCACTGAGCCCCTATTCTCTCACATGTGTAGTGCGGAGGCCAAGTACTCATGCCTTTCCTCTGCCATGTGGGAGGCTGCCCTGAGATCCTTTCCCAACTCCACCACCCTTCCCTCGGCCACTAGCACTACTAAAACTTGCCCCCATGAACCAATGGTACGATGAAGAGTGCAAATCCCTTCACCGTTGCCTTCGTCAGGCTTTTACCCAGGCCCTACCCTCCTTCCCCACTCTTAAGGCTGCCTACCGGTGCCTTCTCCGCCATAAGAAGCGATCCTTCATTTCCCACCGCAGATATATGCTTTCCACCTCCCTTAGGACTAACCCTCGGTCTTTTTGGCGTACTGTCTTTCCCAGCCACTCCCACTCCCCCAAAACGATCGATCCTATCTCAATTTTTTCCCACACCTCTACCCTTTATGATGTTCCGGGGCAGCAGTCTACCCAGATTGGCATCCCGCCGCCTGGTAATCCCTTTACTCACCGTAATATCAAAAAGACTAAGGATTTTGAACTGTAACAAGGCAGCTGATGTGGACGGGTTCCAGGCCGAGTTCTTCAAGCAGGGTTTTGAGGTTTTTGGTAACTATTTGGCAGATCTTTTCAATCAGGTGGTTCGCGTGGGCTTCCCTCCTACTTGGTCTCATCATATTATTCACCCGATTCACAAAGCTGGGTCCATTTTTGATCTGAACAACTACAGGACCATCATGGTGGGCCATTCTTTCTCCAAACTCTATGCTACAGTCCTACACAGATTGTCCGAGATTTTGGAGCAGAAGCAGCTCAAAGCCAGAGGTCAGGCTGGTTTTCGCCCTAGTTACCACACCATCGACCACATCTTCACCCTTCGGGCTATTATTGAGGAGGCTCACCACCGCTCTTCGAAAGTCTATTGTTGTTTTGTAGACTTTCGAAAAGCTTTTGACTCCGTACCTCGCATGGTCCTCTTCCAGCGACTCCGAGACATTGGTATTTCTGAGACTCTTATTATTTCCATCATGCGCCAGGCTATGAGTCCATCCTTGGGCGTCTTCGTACTGCACATGGATTATCTGATCCCATCAGGAGCACCATTGGGGTTAAACAAGGGTGCCCCTTGTCTCCTACCCTCTTTGGCATTTACATTGATGAGTTGGAATCTTTTCTTTGGGATCACATTCAGGAAGGGGACAATTTCCTTCTTCACCACGTCTTGATTTCTATTCTCCTATTTGCCGACGATATTGTTTTACTCGCCTCTTCTCCTGAGGGACTTCAGAGACAACTTGATGCACTTGCCTTATTCTGTGATCTTCGGCATTTGACGGTCAATTTGGGTAAGACCAAGGTCATGGTCTTCAATGGGCTACAGACATCACACCTCCATTTCTTCTTCAAGGGGCATGAGGTTGAAATTACTAATACATACACGTACCTGGGAGTCCAGTTCTAAGGGCCTAGATTCAATATGAGGCATACTCTTTAGCCGAGAGTGAACAAAGGGTATGGGTCTCTTGCCATTCTCGAGAGACAGTGTTTTCAGCACCACTTCCAAGACGTCTCCTCCAAGATGTTTCGTATGACCTCCCTCACCCGCCTCACTATTCTCTATGGGTTTGTTGTCTGGGGGCCCTCCCTTTTGGATACAGATTGGGCTTCCATTGAGAGGATTCAGATTCTCCTCCTTCGCCGTTTCATTAGATGCAAAAAGACGGTCCCCCAACATACTTTGGTAGAATTCGGAGCCCGACCTTTCCGTTTGGAGACTATATTTGACATATCATCCTTTCTTCATCGTATCAGAAAATTTGGTGATCTCCTCGGTGAGCAGGCCAGGTATCCATATCTTGCCTATTGTTCCTCTGTGAGTATTGCCCAGGCTGTGGGCCGTTGTTGGTTTGTCGAGACTTCTGCCTTGTTGGACTTGGTATCCAGATTGATCGTCTCCCTCCCTTCCAATATTCTTTGAATGCTCCCAGTCATCTCTTGCCCACCAAGCAAGTGTTGAACAGGTCCATCTGGGAGTATATCTACAGGAGCTTCATTCAGACTACTTGGGTGAACCCCCCTGGGGGTTTGCGCCCTAAGATGTCTTTTTATGTAGAGCACTTTCTTGAAATCAGAGATGGACTCATCATTCGACCTCAGTACACCTCTCGCCACTGGATGCATGCCCTCCGTATACCTCTGGGTCAGTTTCGAGTCGGCTCCCACAGACTTTGGTGCAAGACTGATCACGACATTGATTGGGAGGATAGACTTTGTAGGCTTTATAGCCTTCATGAGGTGGAGACAGAGACCCATTTCATCTTCCGTTGCCCCATATACTATGAGATCAGAGGACGATTTCATTGTCTCTTCAGAGGGATTCAGACTCTCCCGGACTTCTTCAGATATACCAACCAACGGTGTCTTGCCCTCTACATTCATGAATCTTTGTTGTTTCGAGACCAGATTCTTCATCCCCCTCCGAGAGTCATCCCCACGAGACGAATTACAACGTTCTTTCCGGTTCTACACACTGGTGGAGGAACTAAACGACAGAGCCTTTCTGACCCGGATACAGTGTATAGATCAGTTCGTCCCAGGTTGGACCCTCACACTTCCCTCGATCACCGCCAACAGAATCAGATACACACACGTACTAGAGGGCAGTCCAACCCCTTTCGTCCCCCTACCCGTCGCGTCAGTCTTAGTCTCAAATCTCAGTAGGGAAGGAGGTTTTCACCCCCCTCTCTGGGTTGCCAGTCCATCAGGAGCTTCTTTTCATCGGCCTCTAATGTTAGGAGGGATGTGGCTACCGTTCCTGATTAGACCTTGGTCCTCGTTTTCCCCTCCATCTCATTCCCCGCTTGCCCCATTGCCCCCGCCCATGGGGGTATTGGCTTCGGGTTTCCTTTCTGCTGTCTTCTCTTCTTTTCTGTTTTTGGGACCTCGTTTTGAGTTGTCCCCGCTCGCACTTTGTATATTGTTTGCGCTGCAGTCCCATTGACCTACTTTTGTGGTCATTCGTTGGACATTAATATATTTATCTTATCTTATCTTATCTTTATAGAGCGGATGAATCCATAAGTAGACCGGTCCCTCTTCCTCGCCTGTTCTCACTCTCGCTTGTTAATGCTATTGCTATCACTCGTGCTTGCAGATGCTTCCACTCTTGTTTTGAATTTTTGATAGTGATTTGGAGTGAGGGTGTAAGTCTTATTTATAGTTTATTTTGAAGTGCTTAGGGGGTGGGTGGGGCCCATTGAGTATTAAGGTTAGGGTTGGGGGCCAAAAATTATAAAACAAAACAATTTAAAAAAAAAGTGTTTTTAGATAGATTTATGCTGTTGGGGATGGTTGGAAGTCTTTGGGATGGGTCAAGAGACTTCTGGGAGCCTGTGGACGTCCCCAACTCCCCACGAAGCCACCAAAATGTGGGGTTGTTTGATATGTCCTCTCTTTGAGGCAAATGTTTTGGGGACGCCCCCCTCAGGTTGGTGCTGGTCGGGGCACAGTGTGGGGGTGTTTCCCAGTTGTCCCCAAGTCTCGGAAATGTCACTTTAGGGGGGGTCGCATTCTCGTGGAGCACTGATAATTTATGAGGTTGTGTATAAAAACAAGATCGACCTGGACTGAATTCACTCGGGCCGGCTGAAAAATCCGGATCCAGCCGGATTTTGTTCAGATCTAGCTGGATTTGGTAACTATGGCACAAACTAAGAAAGGTTAGTTATATTATTACAATTTTGTAAATTTTGTTAATAATCTTATTAATGTGAGGGACCACATTCGATTTATTTATTTTAATTTTAAAACACTGTGGCACATAGAGGTTTGCGGTTTCATTGTAAACAAGGTAGGTGGACACATTTCAATATCTTATTGCAAACAGTCACTCTATTAAATAAGGTAGCTGATTGTGATAATATGCAATGGCTACTCTCACATTTTATACCTCTCATGACCCATTATCTCCTTTATCTATTTAATTAGGCACGGATTTGCTGTTCCAACTTAAGCATCTTCTTTACTCCAGATGATGGATCACAGATGTTGATCTGAGACATTGAGCTAAAAAAAACACACGGTATTTGCAAAAGTTCAAATCTATTTTTTATGGACTGTGAAAGCATCAAATCTCTAATGGCTATGACTGTTATTAGTAGTCACTGATAATTCACCTTGAGCTGAGGAATATTTGAGATTTTGAGCCTGCTCGTGGCCATGGTATTTGTACTTATTTCAGTTATATACATATGTATGAAAAGAATACCATATTTATGGGGAAATAGAGAGATAAGGGTTCTCTAAATTGGGAGCTGTGCCCATAACTATCTTGAGACCGTTCAAAGGAAAGAAAGATCATTTGATATTTATTATCCAGAAATGACCGAAGTAATTCAATTGGAATCATAACTACAGCCAGCTACAACACCATGAGGGAGTTACAAATGAGCTTCATCATCTAAAAAGAATAAGAAGCTACAAACTAAAGCAAAAAAGCACAATAATAGAAGATTCTAACTAGTGGAAGTGAACCCAAATCATGTCCCATAACCATGTGAAAGGAAGACTCATCACCAAAGAAGATAAAATTGATGAATAATCTGGAGTAGGAGGACATGCATCTTTCATCAACCACCACAAAAGAACCAAAACAAGAATTAATGATGTCTATTGATAAATGGCTTGTACCAACTGGGCCTGCCTAGGCATTCTTAAATGTCTCCCATAAACTCTCATAACACCCATTGTTTATGGGGAAGAAGAGAGAGTAAGGGTTAATAACTATCTCAAGATCATTCAAAAGAAAGAAAGATCATATTTATATCTATTATCCACAAATGACCACATTAAGCCAACTAGAATCGTAGGTACAGCCAGTTACAACACCATGAGAGAGTTAAAAATGAGTTTATTGTCTAAAACAATAAGAATCTACAAACTCAAATTGAAAAGCACAATGATATATTCTAACTAGTGGGAGTGAACCCAAAATGGAATACCCATTGTCAAAGAAGATAAAGTTGATGGAAACCATCATTGGAGGCAAAATCTAGCCCATATTTTCATGTAATACCCTCTTTCCAATCAAACATCCGTAGCCTATTTTGTCTACCTGACGGCTAAGGGAAGAAAATAAGGGTGATTTAAGTTATTTTTAATTATTATAAAGTGCCCGTAGCAAAGGGAAAATATGTAAACACTTGCAATAAATTATTATAACTTAAAAAAATAGAAAGGAACAACATATAGTAAAGTGCATTTAGTCAAAATGATTTATTCAAGGCAAAATGCGACTTGCCTTAGGAAAGTCAAGTGGAAATAGAAAAAGGCAAAAAACTCATAAGTCAAAAGTTATCCTCCCAAGGAAAATGTGACTTGGCCTAGAAAGGATGGAGTGTGGAAAATGTATGCTGATTGGATATTTTGGAGGTTGTTTTGGGTCTCTTATTTCTTTATATGGAAATGTCGACTTGTTTGAGAGACATTCTATGATCATTTTATAATTTCTGAATTGTGTTGAAGCTTGGAGCTTTTGCCAAAAATATTCCAAGGACGAAAACCCTTAGGAATTACCTCTAGAGGACGAAAAACCCTCTTAGAGAATGTGAGGGATCTCTACACAAGGGATTCTATTGTGTTTGAAAGGATACTTAAGTTATTTCCAACAGTAGTTGAAGGGATTTTTGCAGATTTCTACAAGGGTTTGAAGAATAAAATTTCAATGGTGATTATATTTTTTATTCTCAGCTGGAGCGACCCACTTGGATGTTTGTTTGTAGTCGTTGGAAGGTGTTTCGGATCTGTTTTGAATTGCTCTCTCTATATCTGAGTTTTATGCATTAAAGCAAATAAATTTCTGAATTTTTGAAGCATTACAAGTGTCATTTTCAGCCATAATAGATTGCAGATTTTTGAGCAATATTTCAGTTTATTTTTGCCCTTAAAAATCAAATTTTATCCGTGCATGGGCTGTAAAAAATATGTGAATCAGTTTGGAGTAAGTGGGTATGAGTTATATTGTTGATTTAGTAGGGTTACATACATTACCCAAGTCGCAATTTCCAAAATAAATTCTAGATCTACATAATAGTGACTAAAAATATAGTTTTATAGGTGGCCGTGGTGTTTGGATTTGCCTAAAATCCATTTAGGGAAATATATATCCATTTGGGGACATTACCATGGTATCAGAGCTTGAAATCCTCCCAGACTGTGTGAGAGGAAAAAAAATCAGATTTGAATGCAGTTAAAGGGAAAGATGAAGTGGACCCAAGTCCCTTTTTTTGATGGGATGGAGGAGATCTCTGCTAGGTGGTTGTTGCAGGAATTTAAAACATTTTTGTGTTGTAATCCTTTGTGTCAAGAGGATGCCCTCGAGCTCATCTCTAGATACATGGCAAGAGAAGCACATAAACGGTGGCATCATTTGTTGAAGAGCCAAGGGGTTGAATTCGTTGATTCACTTGCAAATTTCTCACAGAAATTTCTAGAGAGATTTGATGCTTAGGTTGAGCGAGGAAACAAAATCATGGAGTCTACCAAATCAGATCTACACTTGGAGAGAAATCAACCCATGGTGTATTCCAACATGCAAGAAGAAGAAGCTCCAAAAGGTATGATTTCCATTGAGCAAAATAATTGTGTTAGTGAAACTTTGCTTGCTAGAGAAATTGATAATAAACATGAGAAGAAATTCATATATGCAAGCAAAGAGGATGTAATGGAAATTCTAAAAAGGTGCGAGGAATGGAATAACAAAGCTATAGTTAGATTGAGCTAGACAACACCTACAAGAGTCGAAGGAAAAGATGTGGGCAAATGATGCAAGGGAGTCTACACTCACGAAAGAAGACTTTATAGAGCAACTTGCACATGAGAAGCCTCACATGAACATTTGTGTGGAATTGCAGGCTGCTACAATTTCCAAACCAACTCTTTGTGAACCAGGGTGACATCATAAGGTATGATACAAGCAAGATAATTTCATATATGCAACATTTTTAGATTTTTGTTAAAAAAGTGATGTTCTAGATGATGAAATTTGCCATTTGCATTATGAAATGCCTTGGGTTCAACCATGTATATATGGGCAACTTGATGAAATATGGTGGCAAGTTTTAGCTCACTTGATAGGTACAGGGGCCAGGATGGTAGAGCACTTCAGCATATTTTGTCTATTGTGCATGACACTTGGACAAAACAAATTCGGAATTTCTTGAGGGCAAACAATTTTGGGGAGGACTATAATATCCCCTTCTCAGTCAAAGACCCTTAGCCTATTTTGTCTACCTGACGGTTAAGGGAAAAAAATAAGGGTGACTTAAGTTATTTTTAATTATTATAAAGTGCCTGTAGTAAAGGAAAAAGTGCCCCATAGCAAAGGGAAAATATGTAAGCACTTATAATAATTTATTATAACTTGAAAAAATAGAAAGGGGCAACATAAAGTAAAGTGCATTTAGCCAAAATGATTTATTCTAGGCAAAATGCGACTTGCCTTAGTAAAGTCAAGTGGAAATAGAAAAAGGCAAAAAATTCATAAGTCAAAAGTTATCCTCCTTAGGAAAATACGACTTGGCCTAGAAAGGATGGAGGGTAGAAAATGCATAGAAAAAATCATTGTATGCTGATTGGATATTTTGGAGGTTGTTTTGGGTCTCTTCTTTCTTTATAAGGAGAGGTCGACTTGTTTGAGAGACATGCTATGTGTATTTGATAATTTCTAAATTTTATCTAAAGCTTAGAGCTTTGCATAATTTATTTGAAGGATGAAAACCCTTAGGAATTACCTCTAGAGGATGAAAACTCTCTTAGAGCAATGTGAGGAATTTCTACTCAAAGAATTCCATTGAGGTTATACAAATTTGTAGTTATTTTCTAGCTGTTGAAGAGAAATAAGTTGCAGATTTTGGTAGGTGTTTGGAAGGAAAATTGTAGCTGTGTATTTCTTCTTTCTTTCTTATGTGGAGCGACCTATCTCTAGGCAGATCTGGTATGTTTGCATGTTGTTACATATCTGATTTTGGAAGCCAATAATAAAGCTAGTTATTAGAAACTGAATCACTCCATTTTCAAAATTTTTGGATGAGGAAAAGTGTTATTTTCAGTCGTCTTATTTCCAGATTTTTCTAAGGAATATTCCAACATATTTTGTCTCTTGAAAATCAGTATTTTAGCTTTATATGACTGACAAAATTAGAAATTAGTTTAGGGAAAAAAAGTATAAAAATATTTGAAGATTCGTTGGGCTTCTAAAAATAACCCAGTCACTTTTTCCAAAGAATATGTCAGATTTGTAGCTTGTGAAAAATTATCTATTTCAGTTGGGAATGCAAAGATTTAAGCAATAGGACTGGTTTACGTGGATTTCTCAGCAAACCCTAGTCGCATTTCCTCTAGATAAAATACAGATCTGTATGATAAAATTTTGATTTACATGTGTTAAGCTTGCATTTGGTTGGGGATTGCCTAAAATCCGTCTAGGGGTCAAATCTATCCATTTGGTGACATTACATTTTATCAGAATCTGTAATGAAGGACATGTATTCTCATCAACTACCACAAAAGAACCAAAACAAGGTTTAATGATGTCCATTGTTAAATGACTTGGACTAATTGGGCCTGGCTGGGCATTCCTGAATGTCACCCATAATAAGCTCTCATAATACCCATTGTTTATGATCCTCCAAAAGTAGAGAGGAGGAATTTGGTAAGATGTGTCTACTGTGACTTCCCAGATTGCGAGTGAGGAAGGGTAGTTGACCCTTTATTGCAAAAAATTGTGGACCTACCTTTGTTTAGTTCTTGAAAACTATAATGGATGTACATAGTAACCATTTGTGAAGGACACGGTCTCACCAATCTATCACCAATTGTTTTTGGCCTTGACAACAATATCATTCGAAAGAGGTGTAATAGCTTCAACAATTGAATAAGATGAAAGGAGGTAACTGCTTCCTGGATATAAAATCTAAAGTACCATTGATTGTGATGGTAGAAAAAGGTAGCAAACGACTCTTGAATCTTTGTACAATGAACAATATATGTTTTTTGAATCCCATGGTAGATAGTACATTGTAAAATCAAAGGTGATGATCAAATCACCTAATCACCAAATCACATTTGGGATTATGGTGTTTGGTTTTGCTTTGTAATTTGTGGGAGCATACTAGGCCTTCAATGATGCTTAATATATTGGGCCATCAACGACCGTGGGAAATGCTCTCCATTGAAAACCATGTTATGGCTGAGAGGTGACGTGGGAGAGATCTAAAACATATCAGCGATATATGTATATCCCCTTCTCAGTTGAAGACCCTTAGTCCATTCATTGTTTCCTGACGGCTAAGGGATGAATAAAAGGGAAACTTAGTCATGAAAAATTA
Source organism: Taxus chinensis (assembly GCA_019776745.2). NCBI lineage: Eukaryota > Viridiplantae > Streptophyta > Pinopsida > Cupressales > Taxaceae > Taxus > Taxus chinensis. The sequence continues at coordinate 205,441,954 of CM034155.1, read as the reverse complement.
ATCATAAAGTGCATCATAAAATATTATTATAAACACTTTTATTAATTTATTAATGACAAAGTTAAAATAGAAAAGAAAAAGTGACAAAATAAAATTAAAAAAAAGAAAAGTCACTTTATTTTATTTTTCCCTATGGAAAAATGCAACCCATGTGGAGAAGGAAAAAAGGTAAAGGAAAATATTAAATGCGGGAAAAGAAATGTGATTGGTGGTCTTTGGTGGAAAAAAGGCCAACTTATGTTATAAAAGCAGGTAGATTTGCAAGGGAAAGCATATCTCTTTTGTTTATGATTCTTTTCATATTTCTAGTGTAAGCGTGCATGCTTTCCATAAAAACTCCAATGGACAAAAACACTTTGTAGTTGGCTCTAGAGGATGAAAACCCCCTTGAGTATTGGAAGAAGAACAAAAACTCTTCTTCAGTTGTGTTTTCTAGTAGTATTGAAAGTTGATATGCAGATTTGGCACTGATTTGAGCCAAGGTTTGAAGGAAGATAGTTGTTGTTGTGATCCACCTTTATTTCCAGCGTTTTCTTAGTGGAGCAACCCATATAGAGAGCTGTTTGGAGTGATCTAGAGCTTGTTTTTGATCAGATCTGAGTTGCTGTTTGTAAATAATATTTTTGCATAATTTTTGGGCCAAGGAAATTGTATTTTTCAGCTGTGTTTGAGGACTGTCATCTGCAAATTTTAATAAATAATTCCAATCTAGTATTGATCCAAAATTTGGTATTTTTCTCATGTTTTTTGCCCTTATAAAAATTGTTGATTTGTTTGGGATAAGAATTAAGTTGCTTTACTTCATATTTTGTGGGTTCTCACTCCTAGAGCAAGTTGCATTTTTTAGTAATAATTCAGATCTGCATTTTATATTTTTTGTATATATTCTACAACTTGCTATTTTGGTTGGGATTTGGTTAGAAATTTGTCCATTGGGGACATTACAATGGTAGTAGAGCGATGATTCTCCCGTCTTGTGAAGGAGAAAATCAGATCTGAAGATAAAGAAGGTGACCATGGAAGAGCATGATTAGAGAGCTCCTCCTGCAGATAAACTAAGCTATATGCATGAGGTGATTACAAGGAGTTAGAGATAATTGCAACAATCTATGAGAGAACGTCAAAGAGATATGCATCATGTATTGACGTGAATCTCAAAGGGAAATACGTGATGCATTGACTGGTTCCATAAGAGATTTGACAAAGATTCTACAAGGGAGTCATATCTCTACAAATCAAGGAGCAACCAACAATGACGTAGGAAACTCTTCTAAACCAAGTCAAGACATCTGCCAAGCCTCCACATCAGATTTCCAGAGCCAAGTTTCTCCAAAGAGAGGAACAACTAGTTGAGGAGGAAGTCTTGAGTGATGTTGATGATGTGGAGACATGGGGTAAAGAGTATAGCAGCCACTTAGTTTTAAGGTGAGGGAAATGTTGTCTTTCAGCTATTTCTGTGAGCTGAAAAATAATAAGGGCACGAGGGCATAATGGTCGGACATCATCAAAAGGCGATGACAGACATGTTTCAGCCACAGAGGGAAAAAAACCCTCCATTGTTAAGAAGCAAGTCCAAGAGCATGTAGAGGATCAACTACAAGGTGGAGAAGTCATGATGAAGTTCGAAGATACAACTCCCCTCTATAGACAACCCTTTCGAGGTGATAAAAGAGTGATTCCATCATGCAATTTGAAGGAGAAGAATCCTCAATGGAAAAAGTTATGACTTCTAATGAGCAAACTATTTATATTAGTGGGCAAGACAAAGAAGTTGTTTGCAAGATATGAGGAATGGTACTCCTCAAAGTGTGGCAGCCAAGAGTATGGAGAGTTCTTTCAAAAGAAGGTAGATTACATGTGAGGCGGATTGTGTGGTAAGAGATACATCCTCTTTTTTATTTCAGCCATCCTATCATGAGGATATTCAGCCTATTGTGGACAATAATGATGAGGAATTGGTACAACAAAGTCAAGATATAATGAAGACAAGAGGAAATGAAGATCTCAATGACATTGTAAGGTATGAAAGGAATGATAATATATCTTATTTATTGTTGTATAATAAGATTTATGTTCCTCATGAGAAGCATGATAAGTTAGAGGACGAAGTTTACAATATGGAGTATGTTGAACCATTGATCGAAGTTCATGTCTAGGAGCATCAGGAGAGCTATATATTTTGGCAAAAGCTCTCTCATTTAACAGGTACATGATCAAGACTTGTGGAGCACTACAACATGTTTTATCTATTGCATATGGCACGTGAGTATAAGGGTTGCAATTGGTTGATGGCAAGCAATTTTTAGGGAAGGGAGGATTGTAATATCCCCTTCTCGGTCGAATACCCTTAGCCCATTCATTGCTTCCCGACGGATAAGGGATGAGATAAAAGAGGAAACTAAGTCATAATGTCAATTAATCATAAAGTGCATCATAAAATACTATTATAAGCACTCTTATTTATTAATTTATTAATGACAAAGTGAAAAAAGAAAAAAAAAAGTGACAAAATAAAGATTAGAAAAAGAAAAGTCACTTTATTTATTTTATTTTCCCGTAAGGAAAAATGTGACCCATGTAGGAAAAGGGAAAAAGCGTAAAGAAAAATATTAAATGAGGGAAAATAAATGTGATTGGTGGTCTTGGGTGGCAAAAAGGCCAAGTTATGTTATAAAAACAAGTTGACTTGCAAGGGCAAGGCATCTCTCTTTTTGCATATAATAATTTTCAGATTTGTGGTGTAAGCTTGTCATGATTTCTATTAAAACTCCAAAGGACAAAAACCCTTTGAAGTTGGCTTTAGAGGACGAAAACCCTTTTTAAGCTTAGAAAGAAGAATGAAAACTCTTCTTTCTTTTGAGAAGAATCCCTATTCAGGGGTTCTCTACTGATTTTCAAGGTTCTATTTTAGAAGAAGAACGAAAACTCTTCTTTCTTTTGAGAAGAAGCCCTGACTCAGGGGTTTCTATTGATTTTCAAGGTTCTGACTTCAAAATCACAGCGATATTTGAGGAAGATAATTAGTGTCATGATTTACCTATTGTTTCCAGCTAGGGTTTGAAGACGTAAGTGTTGGGGAAGATTTATACCTTCAAATTCAGAGATGATCTAGGGTTGATCTAAACCCCTGTGGGTGGAGTTATGACCACATTCTAGGGCACGGCTGTCCAGGATCTGTATCACCAACATCTTTGTCATATTTTTAGAGGCCAAAGATCAGCTTGTTTGCATATTATTTGGAGCTGAGGAAACTCTATATTTCAGCTAAGTCTGTAGGATTGTCATTATGCAGATTTTAATAAATAAAATTTCATCTCTAGTCATTTGCTCCAAATTCTGGTATTTTTCTTATTGTTCTTGGTCCTATTATAAATTGCTAATCTGTTTGGGATAAGAATTGAGTTGTTTTACTTCAAATTTGGTGGATTCTCACTCCTAGCGCAAGTTGCACTTTTCGGTAATAGTTCAGATCTGCATTTTATAATTTTTGTATATCTTCTACAACTTGCTATTTTGGTTGGGATTTGTCGCTATTTTGTTTGGGGTTAGAAATTTGTCCATTGGCAACAATATCATTCGAAGGAGGTGTAATAGCTTCAACAATTGAATAGGATGAAAGGAGTTAACTGATTCTTGGATGTAAAAGCTACAACGCCATTGATTCTGATGAAATAAAAAGGTAGTAAATGATTCCTGAATCTTTGTACATCGAACAATATATGTTTTTTGAATCCCATGGTAGATAGGACTCTGTAAAATCAAAGGTGATGATCAAATAACCAAATCACCAAATCTCCTTTGGGAATATGGTGTTTGGTTGTGCTTTGTAATTTGTGGGAGCATACTAATAGGGGTCCTAAGGCCATTAGTCCAATGATGCTTAATATATTGGGCCATCAACAACTGTGGGAAATGCTCTCCATTGAAAACCATGTTAGGGCTGAGAGGCGGCGTGGGAGAGATCTAAAGCATATCGGCAATATATTTTCTCCATGACTGCTCTTTTGATCACCTCCTTCGTGGAAAGGAGACAAGGAGGTGGATTTAAAAAGTACATGATAGGAGGGAGCTTGTCCATGAAAATGCCATTAGACTAGAGAAGCACATTAGTCTTTGAGTATCAACATTGTGCTATTCATGGGGACTCGAGGAAGCAACTCATTTTGATAAAAGGATACATAGAGATATCTCATTTGGATGAAAGCAAGATCACCCATGAACCTAAGTCTATGGAGATGAAAGATGAGCCTGAAGATGCTATCAAGATAAAGATGTCAGGCACCAAGATGATCTTGGACAATGCACCGAGGAACAATCCCTTTACAATAGATCATATGCTACAGCAGGATAGTCTGATTGTTTTCCATATGTGCTGGTCAGTAGGGCTTCAAGCTTGTAGCCTGAATTTCAGACCCATAAAAAGACATCTTTGCATGTGTCATAGAGGAACACGTGTATTTGATCTCCATAATTCTAGTTGAATATGCAGTGAAGGATGAACTTCACGAAGTGCAAGGGTCTGCATTTCTGTTTGCATTACTAAGCTGGATTTGAAATTGGTAGTAAATACTGCATACAAAGTGAAGTTCAGTTCCTAGATTTAAACAATTGTTGCATGGTTGAATTTACCAGGTACCTTGCAAAGGTTAGTGAATTGTGTGTTTGGATTGGGGACCCATAAAAATACATATTTGTGGGTGTCATAGAGGAATACATTTATTTGGTCTCCATTATTCTAGTTGAATATGCGGTGAAGGATGAACTACACGAAGTGCAAGGATTTGCATTTATGTTTCCATTACCAAGTTGGATTTGAAATCGGTATTACCGTATACATTGTGAATTAAAGTTCCTAGATTCAAACAATTATTGCATGGCTGAATTTACCTGGTACTTTGCAAATGTGTGCTTGGATTGGGGATGGGATGCACACCTGAGCATCTTATCTCTACTTCATAAGAGGCTGGAACCCTGATCTGATGTTCTGTCGAGTCATTCAGAGGAATTGAAAAGTTTGGTAAGAATGGCCAAGTATACTTAAGCTTCTCCACTATTTTTTAGTTCTAGAATTGAGGTGGCTTCCTGTTTTGAGAGGAATGGGCGCTATCTTAGGTGTTTAAAATCAGAAAGTCAACTGAGGTCATTTTCAAAGATATCTGTACGAAGTTAAATCTGCAACTAAGGCTTCTTTTCTTTTCAAATTAGTTAGCAAAATAAAATTTTACGATTTGAATCTTGTAGGTTTGTGGATTGCACTAAGCCAATTGCATTGCTATGATATAACGTTACACACATATATGGAATAATGTAAATTAAATTAAAAAATTAGATTTGTATTATGAACCTTTTTGTGAAAACTAGGTTCTATATATTATTAGCAACATGGTTGGAAAACTCGCTGAGTACTTGCAATATTTAAAAAAAAATGACTATTTTTTGAATATACCTGTCACTGAGTCTCCGACGAGTTTTGGGACAGTACTCGCCTAGTATGCAACAATATAAACATAAAATAAACATAAGTTTACATTTACATATCGACATTTACTTTCTCATATTTTAAGTTATATTTTATGTATATACTTCAGGATGTTTGAGTGTGGTTTCAGACATCTAGGAGCTATAATGCAGATTCTAGGTTTTGGAGGGCCCTATCAGATTTCAGACTTAGCCAGATTTCAAGGTTTCAGAGTTTCGAGGAGACATCATAGGAGGTATGCAGATAGTATGAAGGACTAGATAATTATAACAGAAAAACTTATGGACATGCTCTTAAAATATCACGAGCCAACCCCATCTGTTTCATGGTACACTTCTTAGGATGTGCACTCAAAGAGATTGATGGGACAATGAGTCCCACAAGGAAGATCATCAGAAACTGAAAAATTTGGGCTTAAATCTGTATAAACTTTAAACACATTACATGCAATGGCAAACCAAGCAATCATCCTAAATTTATAAGAGTCATAAGCTGGCTGTTGTATTCACATGATGATGTGATTTTGTATTCTATTTGTACTCAGATCTAATAGAAAACACTTCCTCAACGCTTTTCAGACTCATTTGATACGTTTTGTAACTGTATTTTGTAATAAATTTACGTTTTTAAAGAAATTTTGTAACTGAAAAATATAGGCATAAATCTGTATAAACTATAAATACATTATATGCAATGGAAAACCAAGGAATCATCCTGAATTCATAAGAGTTATCAGCTGGCTGTTGTATTCACATGATGATGCAATTTTGTATTCTATTTGTACTTGAATCTAATAGAAAACACTTCTCCAACATTTTTCGGACTCATTTGATACATTTTATAACTGTATTTTGTATTAAATTTATGTTTTTAAAGAAATTTAAGTATTTTTTAAGTTTCCGAGTATTACAGGGTATTTGCCGAGTCCGCCAACTATGATTAAAATCAATTAGTTTTTGTTAGTAAGAGAATTTCGTCCATCTCATAAGTGGATCCAGGGCTAAGTGTATAGAGATGCAAATAAGAGTTGGATGGGGAAAATGAGTGGTTGAAATTTTCGACCTTTTTTATCGTGCTCAGAATTTTCTGGCGTTTATCCTTATTATTTGTAGAATCTCTGGCTATTTAATTATTTAGAAGAATTGAAAATTTTGGCAGAATGGGAAAATCATACTTAAATGCCTGTCCCTGCCAAACTTTACACTTCCAGCTTTCACGTTTCTTCCTGTTTTGAGAGGAATGGCTGCTATTTGAAGTTCTTGAAGTCAGGAATTGGACTGAGGCCATTTCCTAAGATATTTTTGGGCCTTTAATTAACAAATGTATATCTATGATGTCAATCTTGTAGGTATGTGGATTTTAATAATTTCAAATGCATTTGAATGATGTAAGTTACTATGTACTTTTACGAAATAATGTTTTAAGAAGCAAAATTGATAACTTGGATTTGTCTTTAAAGTTTTTTGTGAAAACAAGGTTTTTAGCTTCTTTGTGAAAACATGGTTGTATACATTAAAGACCTTTAGATTTTTTCGGTTTTGTCCTCATCTCACTAGTTGACCCCGAGGCATATGAGATGGTTGCAAAGAAGATTATGACGGCAAAAATGGATGTTGCAATTTTGTGTGTCTTTATGGTGCTTAGATTTGTTTTTTGGATCTTTCCATAATTATCTGAGAAGGGGACCCTGAGGTATATGAGGTTGCAAAGAAGATTAGGATGGCAAAAATGGATGTTGCGATTTTCTTCCGTCTTTATGGTGCTTAGATTTTTTTTGGATTTTTTGTAATTATTTGTAGCAGGTTTATCTATAAGGTTCTAATCATGATCCAGTTTTTTGATATTTCTTAGATCCTTCATTCGAAACTTAGCAATCATAAATCTCACTCGTCTACTGCAAGTGTTTTGAGTGCTTCATTATACTATGGCTCGATTACTGAACCTGATCAGCGGATCTGTGGTTTTGATGTGGCAACTTGCATAGAGGTACTTTCTTAAATTTTGAACTTCATTTATGTATTTCATGTCTCTGAAGGTTTCTTTGTAATTGATGGATCACACACTTAACAATTTGGATGTAGGTGATTGAGCACATGGAGGAAGACCAGGCATTCATATTTGGAGAATGTGTACTTGGTTCATTGTGCCCCCGCATACTACTGGTCTCAACACCCAATGTGGAATACAATCCCATACTCCAAAGAAATGTTTCAGACAGAAAAAGTGACGGTGAAGGAGAAGAGTCTATGTTAGATGCAGAAGGTAAAGCTGATCTGCCTTGCAGGTTTCGGAACGAAGATCATAAGTTTGAATGGACAAGAAAACAATTTAGTGATTGGGCACTGAATCTGGCTTCAAAATATGGCTATACTGTTGAATTTAGTGGTGTCGGTGGTTCTGGTGAGACAGAACCTGGGTTTGCTTCTCAGATTGCTGTCTTCAAGAGAGGCACCGCTTTTGAAGCGATGCATATTAGAAAATGTAGAAGCTGTAATGAGGGCCATGATGAGTCAAACATTTCCGGTCCATTTAAGGAACTTTGGAAGTGGAATGCAGACTAAGATGAATGTAGAAATCAGTATTTTGGGGTTAATTTTGAGATCTATTGGTCTCAAATTTTTGGGCCATTCTTCATTATATATTCATTTTAAGTGGTATGATCTGGTCTGTCGTAGAAGAACGGGAACTATATTTTTGTCAACTTGCCGCAGTCAAGGAGATACCCAAACTAAAGAGAGAATAAATTGTGTGAATAACATTGTCATTATTGGAGATGGCAAAGCATTTTTGAAGCAGCGAAAGCATGTCCATTGAAATTTAAGCATACACGACATTAGTGTTTACTCCGAGGAACTTTTAGCAAGCTGAACAGAAAATTGCTAAACGTCCAGTGGAAAGGATTTTTGACTTGAATGTCTGGCTCGGTGTACTGTGGTATACTACACTGAACTGCTAACCATGTGCCACATTGACTTGAGAAGATATTTTTAGATGTCAATTTTTACTTCACTGCACTTTGGGTGCCTGCGAATGTGGTATACTGTAATCATGATCTACATTTGTACATTGATTTTGAATTTATTTACATCATATTGAAATGAAAAAAAAAACCCTTTGCCTGAAATAGGTCAAATTGGAGTGTTCAATCTCAAAATCTCAAATTTTATTGCTGTGGATTTTCAAGTTTGCCATTTCATGTCTTTCTTTATGGTCTAGAAAACATTTCTAAGTACAACATTTTAGTATTAAACAATTGCACTCGACAAATTCAAAGGATTCACTGCTCACTCTGTATGGTATTTGGTTGGCAAATACCTAGTCAATTTTATGCAAACTGTCTAGGGTAGCTACCGAGATTGTATAGCCAATTTATATGGGAGGTAACTTGCATGAATACCATAAAAGCTTTCTTAAACGGTCAGGATTTCCTGCAAGAAGTGAAATTGCTCACCACCCTAACAAAAAACTGAAGGCCACCCATTGTCAATTGAGAGAATTTGATGGAGGCCTTGGCAAAGATGAAGATAACATTTTGTGATGCTATGTATATAGTTAAGTTTTTATTTTTATTTTTTATATGTTTAAATTTGTCTAATACATCGCTAATAATAGGAGACATTAATATTGTCGTTGATAATACCCGACGGTCATAAAACAAAACTACGCAGCAAAAAACTATGCAAAGGGTGGTCAACCATATCATGACCACCTTTTACAAAGGCCCAGGCATTTTTGTCTAGCTCCATTTTCTCCATGGGCTTTTGTTTTCATTTTGAGCTTATTGGCAACTACAAAATTGATTTAAAACTGATTCAAACCCAGTTCCTCAAAGGGCGAGGTACTTCGTGAATGTTCTACTTTGTTATTCATGTTCATTTCATCATTTTATTGTATAGGTTATAATGCATCATCCATTCAAGGAATCTAATTGCAAGGAGATGATGCCTCCAGGTCTATTGTACGCTATCATGTATCTTGGTTACCAGTGAAATATCTCCCTATTAAGGCTCTCAAAGTGTTCTTGTATGTCATTGAGCTTCCTTTGGCTACCCTAGGTCATTTAGAGAGTTGTACGAGTATGGAAAGCTTAATGTCCAAGCCAATTTACAAAGTGTTTGGCCTTTGTCATAGCCAAGTTTTGACCTCATAAAATTTAATTTGTGGATGTTGTTGGATTATTTCACTTTGCGAACACTTCTCATTGACGAATTGTTGTTTTTATCTCATTTTTGTATTTCAAAAGGTGGTCTTCTCTAACAATGGTTTGATATCTACCTCCACAAACACACACTTTGCCAAATTTTGTGTCGTTTCATTTGCACGTACACGTGGGAACTGCTACAAGTTTCTCCATTACACCATTGACACCCTTGTTGACAACCTTGATGGGAGTACATACATCATCCACATTGGTGTGCATGTCATGTTTTCTTTTTCAGAGTTGAAAATCCAATCTGTGATATCTCATATATAATTCACATGGTTACATCTGGGGTTGATAAATGACACCACTTTCTTCAAAATTTATACTACATACAACTTTTGAGTGTTGATAAATGATACATGTGTAGAATTTTGCAATGGTGTGAACTTCCTAGAAAATTTGTGTTAGGGAATGATACATTTATGGAATTGTGCAAGGTGTAAAATGATGAAATGCGATATATATAAATAATATTGTAATGGTGTGAGCTTCCTAGAAAATTTATGTGCTAGGGAATGATATATTTATGGAATTGCATAATGGTGGAAAGTGATAATCACGATAGTCACAAACACATTGTTTAAGAAAATGATCTTTATATGTGCTATCACAAAATTAAAATTAACAATTTTGAGAAATATATTTATTTTTTAATGAGAACATTGCAAAAATTCATACATATTTGATCGTTATCTAAAAATACGCTGTCATATTTTTTGGTTAACGTCAATTAAACAAGAACTTCCTTAGAAGTTTCGTTAAACTCTCTTCGATTAAACAAAGTTGAGCTTCCCTCCCAATCACATCCTTAATTTATAGAAATTGTTTATTTTCTTAAAATTAGAAAAATAAAAATTAATTTAGTGACCATTGAATATACTTTGTTTTTTAAAAAAAAAAAAAAAAAAAAGAAGAAAAAACCAAAAAAACCAAGACTTACAAGTAATTAATTGTGTGTGTGTGTAAGTGTTGTATTTCTATAAATTATTCATATAACTGCACTTTTCAATGCTAATTTAACCACATGATTAATTTAAAAAAATTAATTCATTTTCCTAAAGTTAGAAGCAAAACAAATTTAACAACCCAAACTAATTAAATTAAATGGTTTATTTTCTCAAATTAAAAAATAAAGTTAATAAACTTGTTTTTTATTTTTAAACTTAAAATTAAAGTAAATAAGCCGCATGCATTTCTCCAAATTGTCTTAACAATGAAAAAATTGAATTAAACTTATATTTTTATCTATAAATCTCTCTTTAATAGATTCATCTAAAATATGTCTATAGATATGAATTTCAGGACTCTTTCCTTAGATTTTTTGCTTATAGAACATTTCCTACTGAATGATAATAAATGACACCAATCTAGTTGCACCAATGTTTGGCTCAAAAAATATTTCTAGAAAAATGGCTCAAAAATCCACTATATAACCCAAATATTACAATTTTTCAATTGACATCTCAAAGAAAAAAGTAAAAACTTCTAAGTAATGGTTAAATAGACGTCAATTTTAAGGTCCTCGTTAATTGTTTATTCACCAACATTATAACCCCCACCAACCTTGACCGTGAGATTGCGATTGCAGGACACCTATCAACATAGTTAAATTAAACACTATCATGCCTCAACAATCTAAATTTAAAAAATCCTTGAAAAGTAAAAGCTATAAATTAAAGAGTTTGCCATCTAAATTAAATTTCTCTTGATTACAAATAAAAAACAAACTTCTTGAATTTATTTTAAATCTAATAAATCTAAACTTATTTATGTACACATCTAAAAATGCCCCTTATGCATTTATTTGTTAAATTGTATGATTTCAACATGTTTATGTACTTGTCAAATTTTTACAAATTAGGTGATGAAGCAAGATTGGAATGGAATCAACATAAGGATACACAATCTCTAATACAAAATATTAAGCAAGGATCTATGACAACTAACAAATTTGAGTGGAAAGGTAATGCCCTATGGTATAAGGGCATGTTATACTTGTGCAAAGATTTTGAGTTGAATCATAAGATTCTTGCAGAGCTACATGAATCGCTTGTTGGAGGACACTCTGGGTTTTTGAAGACATATCATAATAAAAAGAGAATTCTTTTGGGAAGTACTCAAGGGTGACGTACAAAATTTTGTATCAGAGTGTTTGGTGTGCCAACAGAATAAAGGTGAAACCATTAAAATGTCCGGTCTATTGCAGCCATTACCAATTCCTAGCCAGAGACGAGAGGAGGTCTCCGTGGATTTTATCACAAGATTGCCTTATTCAGAGGGTAAGAACGTTATTTTGGTGATTGTGGATAGGCTCACAAAATATGCCCATTTTTGTGCCCTGTCACACCCATTTGTAGCCAATATAGTCACAATTATTTTTTAGAGACAATTCAAAAGCTACATGGAACCCTACAGATAATTGTTAGTGATCGTGATCCTATTTTCACAAGTAATTTTTGGACAAAATTATTTGCATGTTTGGGTACTAAGCTAGCTCATAGTTCATCTTGCCATCCTCAAACTGATGGGAAAGTGGAAGTGGTTAACAAATGCTTAGAGGGGTATCTATGTTGTTTTGTATTAGATAAGCAGGAACCGTTGGGTTAAATGGATACCACTTGCAGAATGGTGGTATAACACATCTTTTCATACCTCCTCTCAAATGACCCCATTTTTAGCATTATATGGTTACCATCCACCATTTATCACTTCTTCCTTGAGGGTGCAAACTGAAATCAAGGATGTTGAGGAACACTTTCAAAATCAACAACATGTTTTGGCTGGTTTGAAGGAAAACTTGGCATTGGCACAAAACATGATGAAGCAACAAGTAGATCAACACTGTAGTGAAAGACATTTTAAAATTGGTGACTGGGTTTTTGTACGTCTACAGCCTTAAAAGCAGATGTCCCTGAAGCAACATAAAAAGGACAAAAAACTTGCTTCTAAATATTATGGTCCTTATCAAGTTTTACAGAAAATTAGAAGTGTTGCTTATAAAATAGAGTTGCCTCAATCTTCACGCAAACACCTAGTATTCCACGTTTCCTACCTAAAGAAGGTTATTGGACATAAATTTACAACCCAGAAAGAGCTACCAGAATTTGATGAGGAAGGAAGAATCATTTTGGAGCCAGAGAAGATTCTGCAAACATGTACTAAGAGGCTAAGAACTAGATACATTAAGGAATATCTAATCAAGTGGAAGAATCTGAGCATAGAGGATGTGACCTAGGAGGATGAAGGTTTTCTGCGAAGAACATCTAGGATTATTTAATGTTGAGGACAACGTTGGTTTGAAGGGGAAGGGCATGCTACGCCCTTGACCTATTTCTTGTATTAGGATATGAGTAGCTGACTTGTGGCTTACCATATCATTTTATTATGTCATTTATACTTTCTCATGCTTAGTAGGTCGACCTTGGTGAAAGGCCATAACATATGAATAATATATATAGGGGATTGTAGGTAGTGGTTGATCATCATTCAAGCATTTGAGTCTTATTGTATGGTTTGGAGGTTGCCCCTCGAAGTGGAGAAGCTATTTTAATTGCATATTGAGATTATTTATCTACAATATTGTGTTCTTTGGTGTTTTATTTCTACTCATAATTTGAATTATACAAGTAATTCCATTACACACAGCTAGTCAATGTAGTCATTAGCAGTATGCAGGCGGTGATTGATTAAGCTAAAATGTAAAATGTAAACATATGAGCCTAATATGAGTGAAAGATTGTAGAAAACGAATAATAAATTAAGTACAACAATACTCTCAAGAAAACTAAGCAATGAAATGTAAAAACCCTAAGTGTAAAGAAAAAATTAGATGACTTAGTTGGTTTGCAATTAAATATGGGGTGTACAGAAGTGATGACCAGGTGAAAAGAAGAAAAGGAGTGTCACACAGAGACCCATAAAATGTAGAACTAGAGATGCATAATGGAATGAGGCATCTAGAGAGGGATAGGGGCTCCCATGAACTCCCTAGTCTTGATTCTGGGTGCCTGGGTCTACAAAAATGACCAGAAAACCTCCTTTGAGGTGTCACAATTTATTTTCCTTTGATCACTCTGAGGTCACACAAAGATCGACGAGGTATTTGGAAACCTGTAATGAAGAATGAACCTGTAAAACCCTTAAATAGACATCAAATCCAAAAAAAGAAAGATGTTGAATGAGGGTTCATATTGTCCTCAGCTGTCATAATGGTGATCTTACGACTGAGCACTGCCCTACATCTCAGACCCAATGTAGTTTTGTGTGTGTGCAAAATTGTGCCCTAGGTTTCTCTTGTGCGTGTCGCACTTGGATAATGAGCAAGTAGCTAGATGTAGAATGTAGTAAATGTATGCATGGAATAGAATGAACTTCCCTCCTATGAAGTGTGATGCAGAAAACCAACCCGTGTGTCCCTTGTGATGGAGCTAGATGTATTCAATAGAGCTATTAGATGCCTTGATCAATGCAACCTTAGGTGGTGATCTAGCTAATGCTTAGTGCTTGGTCCCTTATTATGACCACATAACTTTATATTTATATGATTCGCTTGGTTGAATTCCGTAGTTAACCCCGAAAAGGCCGACTACAAAAAAGATAAGATACTCAAACGAATAGAAAGGACCCAAAAAGTGTGAGTAAAGTAAAAAGAGGATAGGGGTGCCCATAGGGGAAGAGGGTGTTTGGTGTTGGTGTCCTAGTTGGGTGCTAGTGTCGAGGATGAAAAATTTCGAAGAGTAAAATTGCAAACTGTGCAAGTAATGGTGCAAAACTGAGAGTAGAAACAGAAAGCAAAGAAAGGTGGGCAAAGAAATGGGTTAATTATTACTTTTCTTACTTAGGAATCATATGAATAGTAGTATGCAATTAGGACTAAATAATTACCCAAACTACATGATTTTGTGTCTAAATTTTTCCCCACTTTCTGTTGGTGAGCAGAACACTCGGTAACATAAAGTACATAGAGATGCGTACCTGATAACCATGAAGATCGATGATGAAATCATGTTGAGGGAAAATAGAAAGCATGGAGTCATAGAAAATTTTGAATCGTGGATGCTAAGGAGGAGATAATGTAAAAAATAATGAAAATGAACCTAGGGTAGAAACACATGTGTATATGTCGCGATGTAACTGTTGTCGTTGTTGATGTCGTTATTGGTGTGTGTGATGTTTTCATTGTTGATGTTGAATACCACTTCCCATACGAATGGACCTACAAAAAAGAATCTGAACATGTAGTCAAATACGCATGTATATGATCAAAATATGTAAAAAAAGTGTGTAAGGAAAGTATGTAAAAATGTTGCAAATGTGAAAAAGGAACATGTGCACCTGATTCGTGATGAGGAAAGGGTGTAGTAAAGGATCCTGTAGATGATGTCAATGCGTGAATTTTTCAGGTGATCTCACACCAATGAGATGGAAGAAGTGTAGAGAAAATAGTCAGGTGTCATCCTCCAAGATTTAACTGCTTACCGCAATGTAGAACACCACTATAGATGGTGTGTATAATATCATGTGCTAAGGACTATATGCCCTATAAAATCCGGTGTGTGTGAATTTCTACATAGTATGTTATGAACAACCAATCACTGTGTAATTTTCCCCTGGTTTCAAGTATCCAGGAAAGGTCATTGTGTAAAGGACCCAAGTCTAATTCTAAGCCATATCTGAAACTGAAAACTATGTTGTACTGATACCATGCTGTGTTGTGTATAACATTATATGGGGTGACTGATTAACCAAAATTATGCTCCCCCTTATTTGGGGTGCATGCGATGTCGTTGAAGGAGTATGCGACCCAAAGGAGGACTGACCGTTATGCTGAAATTATGCCCTGCAAGGGGAAGGGAATGTACTTATTATAAACAAGGCACATGCAAACAAGTGGCTAGGAGAATATTTTTAGTACAAACAAAAACAAAGATGCATGTGTAATATGAAATGTAAGCTAAGCAGAAAATTTGTAAGCTAAGATGCAAGTAAATATGCAAGAAGGCAATGTAGACCATGAAAAGTGGGTTTCAAACATAGAGCACCACTCATGATGTCGCAAGACAATCAAGGCTTGTGAAGCGAAAAGAAAACAATGTGCACACAAGACAAAGGGAAAATCCCGCAAACAAGAACATACAAAGAGAAAACAATGACAAGCAATGTAACAGACAACCATGGAAGTAGATAATCCTGCATAACAAATATTGCACATGAAGCACATGTAAAAATATTAGAAAGATAAAAAGTGTGTCAAAGCATGTATAATCCGATAATAAGTTATATGAAATAATATCACCTATAGTGTACGAAAGTGGATGTCCCCAGGAGCTTATGTGGGAATGAAATATCCCTTGTGGGACACCACTTAAAAATGCACAAAATATAGAAAATTTGCAGCAAAGTAAAATACTGATTTTACCAGATTTTTACAGTTGGGACATCGAACTAAAGAAACTTAAAATTTACCAAAATTTCCACCCAAAATAATTGAAAATCTAAATGGAGTTTTATATTATTATAAAGGACATAAGGAAACTATTTCTAGACTTTTACAGAGATTAAACTGTTGCCAGAAAAAGCACAGCGTGCCCTAGACAACGGGAAAACAACAAAGGCTTACAACTATCCAAATACTGGAGCATAAATTAAGGGTCTTTGGATATAGGAAATAGTATTTCCACCTTCAAATTTGGGAATGGCCGACTGGAAAACCATCCAAATAAAGGCTGCACCTTGAGATCTTGAAACGACCATATGGAAATCCCCCAAATAAAGGCTGCAAGTCGCCTCGCTTAGAATGGGGTTAGAAAATGATGAAAGTGCCTTCAACGTGCTGCCACGTCTAGCCCAAATGGCTGCCGTGAATCTGATATGGAGCCCCTTTGTTAATCTTCCCCAAATTCCCCCAAGGCCCTCGAGATCCTTCCTTTGAAACCTCTGTTAATGTCTCTGCCGCACGGCCCTGAAAGTGGCTCTAAAATGAAAGACTAGGGTAGATCTCTCACTACCGAAGAATGTCGTGCTAGCTAGGGATCGGTCTCTCACCACTGAAGCTAGGGTCCCTGTGGGATTTGACTCCACAAGCTGTAGATGCGTAACAATAACAGTTGCACGAGAAGGGGGTCAATAAAATGTATCTCAAAAAAATGCTCTCCTTTCTCTCCCAGCTCCTTATATACATTCCAAGGAAAAAGAGCCCCAATAGAACAAGACGCTTTACATTCCATGGAAAAAGATCCCCAATAGAACAAGTAACTAAAGTTACTTTTTCCTGTTTAAGTCGCTAGGGTCCAAAGTGACCCAAAAATTCCAAACACGAGTATTAGTACCATGAGGCCCATTCTCAGTAGCCCCCAGCGTCCCCCGCCCCTTGGATATGACCACGGCTTGGAATCGCTTGACCCTTAGGCCTTTGGCGCAGGAAAAGGGGACATTACAGGGAATTGTAATAGGTAGTGCACCAAACATCCATGCTGTGTGTAATGTATCTATAAAATATGCGATCAGAATTAGAAAGAAAGTGAACGTGTATGTGTGTATGAAAAGATAATGACATACAAGATATCTATCTAGCATGTGTAATAAGATGAACATGTAACAAGTAAATGTAACCAAGATATGCAGTATGCTAAGAATGAAGTGGAATGGAATGGAGTGTGAATGTCTATGTATGCGATGAGGTTCATTTATTTATGCCCCCTCAATAGTCAAGAATGAACTATAAATGAGAGTGCATCATTGGTAAATGGTCTGAATAATGTGTCACATGTAGAAACAATTAGTAAATTAAGTGCAGAGGGTTGATTGTAGAATGATGATGTGTAGATGATATTGAATGTGACATAGATATGCTTTGATCTTTAAGTTTTAGAATGAGGTACTAGGATGTGTGATGATTTATCCTAAAGCGTATATCCCTAGATGTGTGAGTAATATGCCATAAAGCATGATGATTTAGCATAAAGTGTATATCACAAAATGAGTGAATAAGGTACTAGCTAGGAATGTCACATGATAAGAGGATTGAATGATTGAACATGTGAGTTTAATGAGGTCCATTTGATATGTATACCCTCAGTAGTCGAGTATGGACCATGGGACTAGAGTGCGTCATCATGTAGTTTGTGCAACGCATAGAGGATGATGAGTAAACTATGTAATATGTGTAGTAGATGCCACAGGTGTGTGACGTGCAAAGGGTGTAATGTGTGATGTGTAATATGTCAAAAAGATGCAGAAAATGTAAAATGTAGAATAATGTAATGTGTAGAATGTGTATGATGTATAGGTGTATGAATCACAAAGTGCGGATGATGCATAATATATGGAAGATTGTATATGTAGAAAAGTGTATGATGTGTGAAGATATGATGTGTATTGTTGATGGTGCAGTGTGTGCGATTTATGTATATAGGATGCCCTCAATAGTAAAGTGTGAACTATAGTACAAGAATGAGTCATAGGGAAAGGACGATACAAACGTGTGTGAAGATGAATATGATAAAATCGAGGTGTCAAATGATGTGAATATAAAACACGCATCGATGTTGTAGGGGGAATAAATAAGCGTAATCCCCCCAAGTGTGTGTTGATGAATGACCTATCCGAAAAAGTAAAGAATGACAGTCCTCTACCTGATGTTTGCGGTGATGAAGGCATGTGAACATGTGCTAAGAGTGGTGGTATATGAGATAGACGTTGTGGAGGCGAGTGAAGTATATACGTTGTGCAGGTAAGTGAAGTCTATATGCATGCAACTGATGAGTATATTGTGGGAATCTTGGTGTAACAAAAGGTGTAGGTGATGGAAACCTATGTGAATCAGAATGTGGCGGTGATGTGCGTCTAGATGTAGGAGCGGTTCTAGTGATAGACCTAGACTTATGTACTGGAATAGCAGAGTGATGAGACTGCGTAGGTCATGTGCGATCAGGTGAGCTAGGAGAAGATTGTGCTTTAGGTTTTAGAGGTCATGGCATACTAGATGGACTAGCTGATGCATTGGTAATTGCAAGAGGAGATTGCGACCATGGAGTAGATGGAGGCACACCATTGATAGAAATGAATTGATTGTTTTGAATGAATTTTGGACGCAAATGATTCGTGGAGATAATAGACTTAGACGTGCGAATCTAATTAAGGCATAAGAGTATATCACACTCATCCACAGTTTGTCCCACAAATAAGGGCACCAGTATAGTAAGAGGACCAACCATAACATGAAGTTTGACAACGCCATAGGAATTGTTCATTGGATATGAAATTTGTGAATGTGGATAACCAGTAACAGTAAGAAGTGGAATATAACACAAGCTAATGGGCCATGATGGATCAACCTTGGTGTTATTTATAGGGATAGATCCGGTAGAGGCACTAATGTGTAAGTTATTAGAAGAAAATTCCACATGATAATCGTACGTAGTCAGTGAAATAAATGATTGTAGGAGACATCTCTATATTAACAACTAAGAAATCAAGAGCCCCCAATGCAGGAGGAGGCACTGCGTGATATGTATGATTAGCTGAGGAGTCACCCAGTTTCTTGTTGTGTTTTGGAAGTGGATTGTTAAAGATCTTGAGCTTATGATTTTCATTGATAGGTGCAGAAGGTGTAGGATCTGGAAGCTCAATTTTATTATTGTCGATCAAATCTTGAATGAGATTTTAAATTTTGAAGCAACGATATGTAGAATTCCCAATGCATTGATGATAGTCACAATGGAAGTTTTCATCATAATCATGACCTTTTGGATGGGATAGATCTAATTGGAGAGGAGGAAGTGTGATGAGATTACTTTTGACAAGATATGAAAGCAAAATATGTGGAAGGAAAGTTAATTTTGTGTATGTACGGTGAGGCAGTTGCAATTGAAGCTCTTTGGTGGTGGATACCACCTTAACAATGATTTTTGTGTCATTTGGTTTGGTTGTTCATGGTCTTAATGTTGAATTACTTTGAAAATGTGTAGAAGATGACGCTTGCTCTTGAATTTTAAGAGTTTAGTTTCATGAAGCTTAAGATCATGACATAGTTGATCAAATGAGGGAGATGTCTCAAAGAGAAAAATCTCATGGAGAGGTGGTAATAGTATTTGAATGAAAAAGTCCCAAAGCTCAGAGCCCGCAAGAACATTTGACATCTTAGCTAAATTGTTTTTTATTGCAAGAAATAATCTATTAAGTGTGCATTAGATCCTTGTTTAAGTTGTGCAAGTTGAGCATAGGAGATCTTAGAGCCAATGTTGATAGAGAAGTGAGTTAGAAAAGCATCAGAAAAATGCATGAAATATGTTACTGAATAGACAGGTAGGTCATAGAACCAACACATCACATAATCGTGGAGACTACAGGGGAATATCTTAGCTAAGAAGATATGATCATCCACAAAATCTAGATAACCCACATGAAATTCTCAGAGATGCTCTTGTGGGTCACCATGCCCATTAAAAATTGGAAGCTTTGGGTGAATAAATTAGGAGGAAGTGAGTAAGCGGAGATGGTTGGTGCGAATGGAGTGTGTAGTAATAAAGTGGAATCCAAATACGAAGACACACAAGAAGTAGCCTATTGTAATTGACAAACTTGTGCTTGGAGTTCTTGATAGAGGGAAACTAAATCTTGAGTTCTAGTGGACGAAACTTGCCCCGTGTGAGAAACAAGAGGTGGAGTGAAATGGTTAATTAGAGTAGGGATATAAATGGGGACGGTAGAAATTTTTGGAATAGTAGAAGCAAGTGGCTGAGTAGAAATGGAAGCGAAGATTGTAGTAGAAGCAACAAGCTTTTCCAGATTGGTAGCCTCCTCACGAGCAACATATAATAACAAGTCTAGATCTTTGGGATGCTCAGTGATATGTTCATTAAGGGATTTAATACAGTTTTCATTAAATTCACCATAAGATTGAGCCATAGTAATGAAAGTATAAGAGCTCTAAATGGAAGGTGGATGTGAAGATCGGGTTCATCAAAACGATTAAGCTAAAACATAAAATGTAAACATATGAGCCTAATTTGAATGCAAGATCGTAGAAAATGAATAATAAAATAACTACAACAATACACTCAAGAAAACTAAGCAATGAAATGTAAAAACCCTAAGTGCAAAGAAGGAATATGATGACTTATCTGGTTCGTAGTTAAATCTAGGGTGTACCAAAGTGATGACCAGGTGAACATAGGAGGAGTGTCACATAGAGACCCATAAACTATAGAACTGGAGATACATGATGAAATGAGGCACCTTGAGAGGGATAGGGGCTCCTATAGGCTCCCTAGTCCTGATTATGGGTGCTTGTATTTGCAAAAATGACCAGAAAACATCCTTTGAGGTATCACAAGTCATTTTCCTTTGATCACTCTGAGGTCACACCAAGATCGTTGAGGGCACTGGAAACCTGCAATGAAGAATGAATCTGCAAAACCCTCAAATAGACATCAAATCCCCCAAAAAATAAAGATGTAGAATGAGGGGTCAGACTTTCCTCAGCTGGACAATAGGTTGATAATGGGTCAGGCCTCAACATTTTCCTCAACACAAATCATGGACAAGAGGTTGCATTTCAAGCCTTCCAAAGATGTAATGCCCTTCCCTTTGAAGAAACCATGGACTTCACCTACTATGCACCATAAACCATGTGTTTATGCTCGTCAAAGGTTCTTTATAGAAATTATGATCTACTACAGATACCGCCTCGGGCTATACATTGCAATGGAGGTTTATCTATCGCCACATGGATGTTTTGCAATGGGTCCTATGCCAATGACCAAAGTAATTGCATTCATCCACATGCTTTACCGTGTCACATGAAATTGCCCTAATTCTTGAGACACAAATGCAATGTGGATGATTCCACTTAAGTCATACGTTAATGCACCCCTGCAACCACCATTGATCTCATGCAGTAGGAACTTGTCATACAAAATGTGTAACATGAAATATTGAAACTATGAGCATGAAAACTAAGTCCATGATTGAAAATCATGTTTCCATATGACTATAAAGCCTTCCTCTAGCCAGCTTGCCCTTAGTATCACCATCACCCTAAATCAAAGGAAATTGCTAACAAATTTTGCAAGATTATTTCAATGTGCAAGGATGATTACCCAAGATGATTGATGAATTTATTATGAATTGATAAATGATAACTTCCTTCAGAGGCATAAAAAGACCATTTTTGGTCATTCTGCAACTTTAAACATCCTCTGGGAATGCTTACGAAAAATAAAGCATTTGATGGTGATGTCGGAGAACATTGAAAGTATATGAGGAAATTTAGGAAAGTTTATGAAAGAAAATTTGTTTCAGGAATAATCTATTCAACATTGGGTAATTCAGGGTGTAGGGAACGAAAGATCCTCCATGAGACTTGACTTCTTCGGATGATTTCAAAAGTTCTATAAGGATTTAAGAAGAAAACAAGTAGAGAGTATAAGACCATTTCCATCCCCCTTAAATTCGTTTGGTCTTGCTAGTCTCCCAACTAAGCTTGTTCTGAAATCCAATCCCAAGATCTTGTATTCAGCCACTATTTCTAATGCAATTCATTTGAAAAGAAAATCAATTTGTTTCTTTTTTTCGCAGAGAAAAGGTCATGATTTTATTTTTTCTAGTGTTTACATGCATTCCAACTTCTTCGAAAAATATCTCTAGATCCTTCAAATGCTCTCTCAAGATCTAAGTTGTTTTTGCAATTATGATAATGTCATCTTCATATAAGAGTAACTTTACAACATAGTTGGCTAGATGAACGTCCCCTCCACCATCCAGCTTGTATATCCACTCCTCTAGTTTATCAATGTATAACCCAAACAAGGAAGGAGATAATGGGCATCCTTGTTTGATGTGTATGCCACTTCCAAAGCATTCTGACACTCCTTCACTTGTTTTGATTTTGGCATTGACTCTATACTCATTGGAGACTCCAAGATCCTGATCCATCCTACTCCAAAGGTTACTTCTAGGAACCCTGTCAAATGTTTTTTTGAAGTCAACCAAAAAAATGATTCTTCTTCCTCAGTATCACAAAATTTTTTGATCAAGTGTCGAAGAGTGGTGCAACGGTTGAAAGTGGAGTGCTTTGGCATGAACCCTAGTTGGCCATTTGCCCTTTTTCCCTCATTTTCTGCCCAACTATTGTTTATGCGCTTTATCATGCTACCAAATAACTTTGTAAGAAGGGGATTGACCATGATAGTGCTGTAATTAGACGAATTAATTATATCCCCACTTTTGTAGAGGGGGGTAATGACATTAGTCGTTTAGATTGTCGAACAACCTTCTTGAATGATACCATCGGGTATGTTTTTGATGTGTGGTGTGAGGGTTTCTAATCTCCACTTTAGATATTCAGCTTGCAACCCATCTATGCTTGCTCTTTACTCCTTGTTAGTCTTTTGATGCCTTGAGTAATGTCCTTTGTAGTAAAAAGTTTTGTTGTTGTATTGATGATGAGAGGTTTATCTTTATCTTGAACTCGTTCATAGAGTACTTTTACATATTCTAACCATTGAGTGTATGTAATATTGTTCTTTGTTTCCTTTCTTTTTTGTTGTAATTCCCTCGAAAAGCCTTTGGGATTATGTTTACCAAACAAAATTAATTATTTTCACCTTGTTTTCATGTTCCTTTCTTTTTTAGAACGTATGATTCTGGCATAAGTCTTGTTGTTTTCTTTGGTCACCCCAAGTCTTCTCAAAATCCTCTTTGCTGCCTTGCATTCTTCATGATACCACGGATTCACCGGAAAACTATTTGTGCTTCCATTCTTAGATCTACTTCTTTTTGCATTCCCGAGCCTTTTGAATTAAGTGAATCAGTATAGTGTTGTTTACTGTACCGCTGTCCATAACTGAATTACTATTTTTTGTTTCCTGTAAGTGTTGATTAAGAGCTGCTTTGAAAAGTTCTGAGTTTTCCAGAGTCGTGATGATTCTACCTTGAGGGGGTCTTTTCCTTTTCTTGTGGTGGTTTTGTCTTTCATGTCCTTGTTCTGCTTCGCTAGAGACAATGCCATTCCGAGAATCGAGTACTCCATGCACATAATTTAACAAAAATAAACACTTGTGCCAACGGAAAAGCCATGATATTTATTTTTGACAAAATAATTGGACACTTGAGTGAGGGGAAAAGCCATTGATTTTTTTTTACAGTACCAAAATAAGGTATGACCATCAATTAAAGCATAATACAAAGTGTGTAAAAAATCTAAATGAAATGAATAGAACTAAATAAAATGAAAATAATGAAGGTTTATCTTTCTGAAAAAGTCACCCAATTGTATTGTAACTATGATGCAAAGGAATATGTTTACATCTATGTTGTGATGGCGAGATATATGTATTACACGTTAAAATGACATAAAAGAGATTAAATTTGCATTACTAGTGGAAGTGGCGAAGTACAGAGTACAAAATGGAAAAACAGACAAGTCAGCACATATTACAGACTGAAACAAACGGTGAAAACATGCGCCCTACTGAAAAAGCTGCTGGCTTTGGTCATGCGACATCTCACTTTTGTTGTTTCTATTTGGGAAAAACCTAATCAAACACACAGTATTCTCTTCACGGATGAAATAACATAATTTTATTGACTTTCATATATTAGTCTGTGTGAAAGTTGTTGCATCCCAGAAAGCTAAATGGGGAAAGGATTCACAACTGTGATCATACGGCTGCATCATGTCGTGCTCATTTGGCTTAAGTTGGGGCATGTCAATGATCTCCTCAAATGATGTACGCTCTGGAGATTTTAGAAGATTAACCAACGCGTGCTCTTCATCTTCTCCATCTTGATTTGAAATAGATTCGGCTGCTACTCCATGATAATTGTTAGGAATGGCTTCAATGTTATTTAATGGAGATAATACAAGATCATTCCATATATCAGATTCTTGAACTTGAAGATTATATATCCCTCACGCACATTTGCGGGGGGAATATTTAATTAAAAATGCAGATTTGAACAGCTTAGAACTTGCAAACGTGCGGAGAGATTATTATATACAGGCAGATTTGAACAGCTTAGAACTTG
The DNA here is from genome assembly GCA_019776745.2 of Taxus chinensis. Classification (NCBI taxonomy): domain Eukaryota; kingdom Viridiplantae; phylum Streptophyta; class Pinopsida; order Cupressales; family Taxaceae; genus Taxus; species Taxus chinensis. The sequence goes on along the minus strand of CM034155.1, from coordinate 205,417,241 downwards.
GGCGGGTTCTTCTTTCTCACTGTTTAATGAACCATGGTAAATCTTAGGAATGGTGTCAAAGGGGAAGGCAAAATCAATGGCAGCTTGTAGAACAGAATGTGGTGATGATGGATTCGTGTTGGCCATCTGCAATAATATAGTTGAGTTGAACTGAGAGAAGGGGAAATTGAAATTAGCAGCGTGGGGACCTCGCAGGCACAAAAGTGTAGCGTCATAAGCTCGAGCAGCAGCGTGCGGAGTGAAGTATGAACCCAACAACACGCGCGATCTTTTTCCACACCAAATTTCGGCCACCCATTTCCCCCCATTTACACTTTGGCGCACCTCTATATTTAGTTGGAGAGGGAGCCATATTAAATGTGGAAAGTTACAGGCTTGATACAAATTAATTAATATGTAAATATAATTACCCTTGCATTTACACAGTCAGTTGGAAGGAGTCCCCTGCGCCAAGAAATATGCCAGATTAGTTGAAAAGATAGCTTACCAAGAAATATGCCAAGTGGCTTGGACATAAACTTCTGTAGTATCTAAAAAATATGTGAATATGATTAAAAGACTCAGGGTATAGATGATCAAATAACCAAATTATTTATAGATGCTACATTCCCATGCTCTTGGAAAGTCGGAGACGGTTTGGGCAGGTAATTAAAATGAGGTTCACGTGGCTATAAGTTGAATCTGTTCGAGTTTGTTGCTGTGAAGTAACGATTTTGTGAAATCTTTTCCATCTTTGATAACTATTGGGTAATCTTAGGGTGACAGAAAGATAATATGATAGCCCCACCAGGGACGTTTTAAAATTTTTTAGCGGGCTGACAGCAATAGAGGCTCTGATTCAATTAGTCATTGATGTGAGGAGTTTTCCGCAGCCATGACCAACAGTGTTTATAATGTCTTCCACGCCGTATAATGTGCCACAGCAATGAAAGACGCCGTATCAATGTCAGTGTCTTCTTCACGAATCCCAACACAGCAGTTGCTCAGTAAATATGTATCGTGACTCACAGGCACAGCTGTATTTTCAGTGCTACAGTGCAAGGCTATGGAGTCAAGACCGTCCTGGACGTTTTTTTAAGGTTGTGGGACGTATTTTACAGTTCTACCAAACCGTCATCAATAACATCTAAAACTTTTTCAAAAACCATAAAAATGCAATCCTTAAATATTGATAAAACATCAATTTTGCTTATAGTTACTTTACTTACAACGAGTATGATAAACATAAAACATACTCCCACAAAAAATTAGTAGTTGTTCGTAACACATGTATAACTAGCATCCCTATCTTATATAAATATATGTAAAATATGCTGAGAGGCATAAGCGCTTAAGCCTCGAGCAGCATATTTTACATATATTTATATAAGATAGGGATGCTAGTAGCAGTCGTGGGAGTTGCATTATACATAAAATGATACCAAAAATAAAATCAGGAAAAGAAGGCAGGCTTTTAGTTCATGAATGAATGACCTCGATGAGAACCTATCAAGTTGGTGACTTAAGACTCATATTTTTTTAATAATAAGGATCCTTGCCCACATAGTTCATTAGTGTTCATCATCATGATCATTATCGTCTTTGTCGTTATCTTCGTCATCATGGTGATCAGACCGTCTTTGTCATCGTTGATCATCGTCGTAATCATTATTGTCATCATCCTTGTTATCATTATCACCACCATCACCAAAACCATAATCATCATTTTCATCATTGGCATCATCACCACTACTAATATTGATATTATTATTACAATTTATAATAAATAAAAATATTATTATTCTAATTGTTATTAATATTAATGTAGTTATTATTATTAAAAATAAAATTATTACAATAATTTTAATAATAGTATTAGTAATATCGTGGTTATCGTCATCTTAACCATTGTTGTCGTCTTTGGTGTTGTTGTCACTTTCATCATCATCATAATCATTGTCATCATTTTCATGATCGATATAATCATTTTAATCATCACTGTCATCGTCATCATCATCATCATCATCATCATCATTATTATCACCACTATCTCTACCACAACCATCATTGTTTCCATCATCATCATCACTATTATAAATACTAGTCTTACTCCCATAACGGATCATCATCATTGTCATGATCATGATCATGATTATCTTCACCACAATCATTGTCATCATCTTCATCCTAACCACAATCATTGTCATCATCTTCATCCTAACCACAATCATCTTCGTCATCATCATCATTGTCACGATCATCATCATTGTCATTATCGTCATCTTTATCATCATTGTGTTTGTCATTATCATCGTGATCATCAGTACTCAACATCATTGATACGATCATCATCATCATTGTTGTCACTGTCATGATGATGACGATTGCGTCGACATGATCGTCATTCTCTTTGGCATTGTTTTCATTTCATCATAATCTTAGTCATTTTCATCATTGTCATGATCGATTTAATCATCTTCACCATTAACATCATTTTTACAATCTTCATCTTCTTGGTCATGGTTATTCTCATCCGCCATTATCACATCTTTGTCATTGTCATTATTGTACATGTTTACGGTTTAGGGTTTTTGAATCAAATTTTTGCAATTTATAATATAAACATAAATTATTAATAATAATATTGTTAAAAATATATATTATTAATAGTATTAATATTAATATTGCAAATAAATTTTATTATTATACATATTAATATTAATATTTTCGTCATCATCACCATAATCATTTTCATTGTTATCATCATTGTGATTATTGTCATCGTTATGATCTTCATCCTCATCACCATCATCGTCATCATCATCATCATTGCCACGATCATCGTCATTGTCATGATCGTCATTATCATCATCATCATTATCATCATTGTGATCGCCATAATCGTTGTGTTTGTCATCATCATCATGATCATTAATAGTCACCATCATTGTTCTCATTGTCATGATGATGATGATGATTATGTCGTCTTAATCGTCATCATCTTCAGCGTCGTTGTTGTTTTATTGTAATCTTAGTCATGTTTTCATCATTTTCATGATCAATTTAGTCATCTTCATTATTATCACCATCATTATGATCTCCATCTTCTTGGTCATGGTCATTCTCATATGCCATTATCACATCATTGTCATCGTCATTGTTGTACATGTTTATGACATTTAGGGCACTTGAATCAAAAGGTTGTCGAAGAATATGCCGTAATAACCTCTAAAACTGTTAATAATAATATTGTTAAATATATACATTATTATTATTATTATTATTATTATTATTATTAATATTGCAATTTTTTTATTATACGATGGATCTGAATATGGTAACCCAACTATTTCATCATCAAAAATTGTGAGTGTGACCATCGAAATAACGATTTTCACAATCATCATCCGAACATCATCATGGATGTTCGTCAATTAGCATCGTTGTGATCATGCATCATTGTTAAATGTTTGTCATCATCATCATGATCATCAGAACTCACCATCATTGACATGATTGTCATCATCATCATTGTCATTGTCATGATGATGACAATGTTGACGATGATAATGAAAATGATTAAGATGACAACAATGATGATGATAATGAGTATGATGATGATGACGACCACAACCACTACAAATCGAAGTAATAATTTTCACAAATCTAAACATATGGATGGATGTTATAATGTATTTATACACATTAAACGATGCATTTCCAAGTCAAAGCGGAGACCAACTGCCTATCTCGCCATTTGAGAATTTCTTGATTGTCAACTGCCCCTATCTTTTCAAATCTATAAAACATGGATCCTCTATTCAATGCCACCACCTGCCAAGCTTGTTGAATGTTCTCTTTGATCATCTCCTCCCTTGCGCCGCTGAATCCATTGTACTTCTCTGGAGCCTTTCCCATTTTCTCACCATAAATTGAGCCCTTTTCATTGCTCTAAATCTGTATCTAAATCTTTCGAGCGATGAATATATGTTCCATCACACTTCTCACCAAACCCTCCTCTGGCAACCCTGCTTCCAAAGATTCCAACATACCATAGAAATAATCCGCCGTGGCAGTGACGTAGCTTGATGTCGACGTCAAAATTGTTGGTTGTAGGGAGCGTGTTGTGGATAAAACTCCATTGTCTCCAGTTTTCCTTGCTAGCACGTCATATGTGATAGGTCCACCATCATATTAAATACTAAAAACTTTTGAGTATATTCGTCGAAAAATATGAGAATTTTGAGGTTTTATAGTAAGATTTCCTCATAAAAGAATGGAATTCCTATTGTAGCCGCACAACCGAAGAACCATGATCTGGTCTTTTTTGTTGAAATGACTGTTGCGTCATCCTCCCATTTGACTGCACTGATTCGAAGCAGCTCCAGTCCCATCTTCTGAGTTGCCAAAGCTTTCATAAATAGGGGCCATTATAGGCCATCCACCACATCAAAATCAACAATATGCACGTTCTTTGTATTTTCCTTTGAGATGAAACATTCCAAAAAGCTCTGATTTTTCGTCAAATGAGTGCACCTTGCATAAGGGTAGAGTTTGAACAACGCCCAAAACACCGTAGTGATGAAGACAATTGTGATGAGGTTGATGGTGACAATTTAGATGATAATAACCATGATGATAATGTTGATGATGTCACTATAAAACTCGAATAAGAATATAATATTAAAAATACTAATAATAACAACATTAATATTAATAATTATTATATTAAATTATTATTAACTAATATTAATATATTTAATCATTATTTACATATAATACTATAAATTTATATATAATAATATTATATTATTTATGAATTAAAAATAATATATCATTATAATCATTTATATAAAATATTATTTATTATATTTTATATTATAATATTCATTACAATAACTTTATAATATTATAATTTATTATAAATAATATTATATTATATTTTTTATTTATTTAATGTATGTGGGATTAATATTTGTTCTATTAACAATTATTTTTGTGAACAACTTGTTGCAAGTAGTTGTAATGTTTTAAAAATCTAGGGTTTGTGTTTTGTAAATCATTTTGTTTGGAAAGTGTTAATAAGATGAGAATCGCCTCTGATGGAAACATGTATGTGTCTTATTTTCAATTCAATTTATGTGTCAAACATTAGTGGAGTATCAGAAATCCTAACAGGATTGCCACCAAAAATGACTTGTAGGATTGTTTTAAGTACGATGATATTGAGGTTTTTTTACTATTAGCTCCAAAATTACACACGTTCTCATTTTATGCACAATGTAAATATTCTTTTTTCCCTTTACTTTTATGGGCTTGGTAGTTAAATTTGATATAAATTTTGAAATAAGGAACTCACTTTTAAAAAGATTTGATGGCATTATATTGTGGATCAACATCTAACTATGGTAATCCCTCATGTGTAAAATCAAACTTGAATGGGAGGTTCTAGTAACTCAGGGCGTGTCGATGACTATTGATAGTGAAGACATTTGAGTGTGGGTAAAATGCATTTTAGGTATAAAAACATTTACATTTATTTTTCAACAACTTATAGATTTGGGAGATGATCATAATGAGTTGTAGTATGTGACTTGCATTGATCCTTGTTTACTACTTATTTATACCTTCTAGATCACATGGAGATCCATTAATATAAAAGTAGGATTTTTTACTATTTTATATAGAAGTGTCTTTTGGCGTATCATTTTATACGCTTCTTTTGGATATCTAAAATGCACATTTTTGGTTTGTAATTTGTAACAACTTCTAACATAGATCATAATTACAACTTCAGAAAAGACATAGACATCCTCGTGAAGAACTAATATTGCTTACTCAAATCCAACCATGATGTGTGCAATTTGATCATGTCACCTTTGTTATCATTCTCTCAACTAATAGGGATGTACTGAAAGCACCAAAGTGCCTAGATTTTTAATATATTTGCTTTCTTTTGGCGGTTGCGTTTGCCCATATGGGCCGATTTCACCATTGGAATGCGAGGAATAATATCCTCGATAGTTTCCTTGCCTCATTTCGACTCTGTGACATTTTCTATGCTCGAATTGCACCGTACTTTTCATTTTATGCAACAACACACTCAACATTAATGGTTTTCATGCGATTTTTATGGCCATGCCAAATCTATGGCCTAACACCACATTCTATTGTCTCTCTCTGACCACCTTCTACTGTTAGTCTTTGCAGATCAATCTCCACACAGGTCTCTGATCTATTTGTGTCAAATTGGAAGACATGGGGTTCTTCCTTTAAAAGGCAATTTCTGTAGGTGGGACATGAGGAGTGAGCAAAAAACCATCTTTCCACACATTCCACATGGAAGTTGTGCTTGCATTTTGGCAACATTATCACACTTTCACCTTCCATGAATTCTGCCATACATATTGGGCACTCTACTACAATATTATTAGGCTTTGAGCTCATTTTTCTGTAGAGGACGAAGGCTGACCCTATCCCTCACATAAGTTTGCATGGGGGGTTATGTGGCATGTGATGGATGGGTTATGTGGCATGTATCCTATGTTGAAGTTGACCAGTCTTCTCCCTCTACCTCTGTTTCTCTATGCCTCCATTTGTCTATGCGTTCATTTCTATCCAACCATTATCTCTGTCAAATCATTAGCTGTCAAGCAATAAATTTATATTTCAAATTTTAAATTTTCCCATGCATTTATTCCATTTCCTTTGTATGATGTTCCCAACTTCATTTTCTCCTGTTTTGCTGTAGGGTGCTAGGGTGCTCGAATATAGGAAGACAGATTCACAAAGAGCAAGAAATATTCTTTAAAGCACTGTCATTGCTACCTCCATGATGGATACATGCATAGCTAAAATGGATCATTTCATAATATACATGAAGGAAAAGAGATTCTATCAAATCATTTGACATATTTTTTGTGTGCTCATAGTTTTGGATGATGCAGATTGGGAAGACCATATGGATGCTCTATTGCCACCAAAGAATAGCCTTGGAACAAGAAGTCTGATCATTTTTAACAACCCATATAGGGGAAAGAGTTACAAAGTCAGACATCACGTCAGTTTATAAAATGAGACAACTACATCATTCTCATGAAGCTTTTCAATGCTTGGCCAATGATATAGATAATGCAAAAATGAAAAGATAAAACTTTCTTTTCCCAGTCAAATCAAGATTCAACTTACATTTTTTATGTAGTGGAATTAATTCAAATTGTGGTTATTTGAAAAATATTTGAAAGAGAATTTAGTCAATAGATTAAACATTGAGTAGATCATGAATAACTACATTTTATCTTAACCATGTCCCAAATTGCAAAATAAAATTTCTTAGAAAACTTTCATTTCAAGTATTGTAAAAAAAAATCTTTATAAAACAATAATGGATTTTGATGGATCCAATGTGTAAATTAAAACATGATTATTTTTTAGATAATAACAAAATGATTTAGATTACATTTTCAAAGGAAATCAGAATCAATTTATGTTAGGAGGTCTTTTTAAAGTAATAGTCAAACAATGTGAAAAAACACAACCTTTTTAATTTTGAACTATCCCCGGCAAGCTAAACTCATTAACTATAAGAATTTCTCTAAAAAGATACCACAATGACATTACTTAACTACCTGCGAAGCCTACCCTTCCCCAATCACATTTCATGCTTTCCCTATTTTTTTACTGAGTACAACTTTAAACTTGAAAATATATTAATGTATTATGTAGTTTACTGCTCCACCTACTATGTTGTTACCTAACAACATATATTTTCCATGCTTGTTTTGTAAAACATAGTTTTATGACCTTACTCAATTGATTTCATTCAATTATTTTTGAACAATTTTTAATTGATTCCCTCTTCCTTTGAATAGAACAATTCAACAGCGTAATTTGTTGTGACCCATAATAACGATGATCCAACACATTAAGTTTTCATAGAAGATACTCAATGTACAATATAAAACTATAATGTCAAATCTTGGTGCCTACAAGATTTATATCAAAGTAGATTTTATCTCCATGTAATACGTTGTTTCTTCCACTACCTTCATTTTTATGTATGTTTTGCACTGCATAATCTATTCAAAGTTGTTTCATTCAAATATTTTGTAATAATATCAAACTTATTCCCTCTTACTTTATTTATAATAGTTCAACAACGTATTATGTTGTCACCCATAATAAATGATGATAAAACATGTTATTCTTACACAATATAGTCATTATATTATATAAAACTATGACGCCAAATTTTTATGTGCCTGTGAGATCTATATCAAAATAGATTGTGGTTCCATGTAATATGTTGTTGCAACGACGACATGCATTTTTAATGTTTTTTTCACTGCACAATGTTATGAATCTATTTAAAGTTGTCTTATTCAATCATGTTTTAATAATTTTCCATTCATCCCCTCCTACTTTAAGTATAATAGATCAACAACGTATTACGTTGTTACCCCTAATAATGACTATCCAACACATTAATCTCACAAAATATGCTTAGTGTACTAGGTATAAAAATATAATGTCAAATCAAAGTGTTTCTTTAATATCTTTATCGAAGTAGGTTGTCATTCTACGTAATACATTGTTGCATCGACAATATTCATTTTTAACGTTTATTTTTCACTACATGGCATTATGAATCTATTCAAAGTTGTTTCACTCAATTATTTTTGAAGAATTCCCTACTCATTCCCTCCCACTTGGAGTACAATAATTCAATAACATATTACGTTGTTACCCCTAATAATGATGATCCAACACAATATTTCCAAACATATGTCATAATTCCTAAATAATGGAAGTTCCTTAAAACATGATAACACAAATTTCACATTTTTACGAAGCATTCTTGGAAATTTTGGGTCAATTGAAGTAAAAACGTTTACTATATAAAACTACAATGTGTCGCATATTAGTAAGGAGCTGCAAGAATGGGTAGAAACATTATTAAGTTGTTAGGAATGTCAGACTAAGACATAACTTTTTAGTAGGAATAATCTAAGCCATGGAAATAGGTGTGAGACATGCAAGTATTTATTTCCTATTTTTTAGTTAATTCCAACTTTTGTTCATGTTTGCATTTGTGCTATCTAATAAACTGAATGCCATTCAATAAAAAACCGTAAGGTTTAAATATTAAAATTAGAAACTAGCAAAATCCCTTTATTCCCATATTTTCTCAAAATTTTACATTTTTTTACTTGTGTAATGCCCAATTATGAGTGTCATGTCGTACTAGTTAACAAAACTTAGCAAGAAACACCTCCATATTACTAAATAAATAAATAATGTAGTGCAACCAACCTTTAGATTTGACGCATGTCCCAAGCATATATGCCATATCTGAATATATTTTAAGGTCATCCAAATTGATTTTATTTATGTTTTACAAATAGAAAATTATATGGTAATCTAGGGTAGAGGTCATTCAAAGGTTCCTAGAAATCTTATGCCAAAAATTTCAATTTCATGGAAGAAAGAAAGGACAAACTCAACATGCTATATAAGACACAAATTTACTCAGTGCAATTTTGTTTTCATATGTTAATAGTTATTTTAGGTGAGCTCAATATGTTGAATAAAATATTTCAAGGTGATGAATTTGAAATCACTATTCATAACATGTCTTTAGAGGTGACCATTGCAAACATAACAAGATGGATTCTGATAAAAAAAACATTTATTAAAGGAATGCCATGTATTTCAAAATTATTAGATGACATTAAACAAATGGCTTTATTGAAATCATATGTAAGAAGGTCGAGTCAATAATAAACATATATTATTATATGTGTGTATCTCAGATGATGATTTTTTTAGTGATGAAAAAAATAAAAGAATGAAACATAAAATTAATGGAACACTACAAAGTTAAAAGAAGCTCACAAAAGATTACATTGAAGATCTTATAGATTTTATATGAAAATTTCCCTAACCTTCCTCTTTTCAATGTTGCTAAACTTTTCAACCCCGATATTTATTAGGAATACTGTAGATGTCAATAGAAAATATTATAATGCTGGCTATGTATTATTATCAAACAGTTATAGCATACTAATATGGAGAATTAAATTGAGATTGAAATGTTGTTTGATGAAAAATCTTATAAAAGAGATCTTCATCCTTTTTTAATTAAATTTAACTTGTGAGTTTTTTTTTTATGAATGAAGCATGGAGAGTGTTATTTCATACAAATTATTGGCATTATTTTCACAAAAATGTGATTATATTATGGAAATCAGATCACAACATTCTTGCATTAACAATTGCATGTGAAAGGGGATTTAAAAATAAAATAAAATTAAAGATATTAAACTTTAAAAGCTAGGTTTAGACATGTTAGATGCACTAATGAGACTGTGACATAATGGGCTTGATACATCAGCGATGGATTGGAGTTTAATTAGTGCAAAAAATATGGGAAGATAAGAAAAATAGAAGAGTTTTAAGCCTTTGATTTCTTGCTTTATATGTAAATGAGGAACACATTTTGAGAATATATCATAGTAAAATTAATATTATTAGTTTATATATTGTTTTATATAATGGTAATTATATTTCATTTATTAATATCAAAATATATATTCAATGGGTTTGTTATCTTAGATTGAATGTAATATTTGCATAGGAATTAGCGTAACATGTTCCTTTTCCTCTATAACATTTTAATAGGTGACGATTATGTAGAGTATTATTTTATTTCAAGTAAAGTTAAAATTCCAATTTTCTTTCTAATTTACATAGAATCACAATGAGAGGACACAAGAAATGATATAACTACTATTTTGTGGTAGGATGGAGGACATTTATGAGAGCAAAAACTGCATTGCTTATTGTTTATTCACCAATATGGAGGACAATATATACACCATAGAAGGGGAGTTACATTGTAGTTATAAAACAATGATATAATAGTTAACTATGCTATAACTACCAGTTCTATAGTCCTGGATGTCTAGTTGTACCTGTCACCATTCTACGCACAAAAAGAATCCTAATTTGCTAACATTCCCACCCATACTACATTATTGTAACTATTTAATCCTTAAACAGTCAAAGTTTGACATTTCCTAGGGATTTGGTGAGTATATTTGCTATTTGTGCATCTGTTGGGTAGTACTAGAGCTGGATGTGGTGGTTTAAGACTTTCTCTTGTTATCTTAATTAATACATTGTTCTCCGCATAGCATCTACGGTTACTCCTTAACCATGTAACCACCTACGTGCAACTGTTCCAGTGCCTATATATTTTTGGGCTTGCTGTTTTGTTTTCATAGCAATCAATAAATCTTCTTCCAGTGCCATCATTGGTATCAGAGCCGGTGGAGTTTCGCTGTGCGTGGAGGATTTGGTGTGCTGCTCTGTGCGTGGAGACTCAGCTTGTTTCCTTGTTACTCCCAGTGCATTGGAAAAGGATAAAGGAACTATTTTCTTTACTAGATTCAATCTAGAGGACAGACCACAAGAACGTGGCATTTTTGCTATCAAATACTGTACAAAAGGTGCAATGACCAGACCTTGTGCGTGGCAGCCTGCAGACATTTCATTTGGCGTTGGAGGCATTTGTTTGAAGATTTGAAGTGCCAGGAGCTGTTTGTAACCTGTGCGTGGTGGAGAGTGTGCAGAGTTTAAAACCTGCGTGCAAATTTGGAGGACAAGTGCGGGTTTGCTGAGTTGCTATCAAATCATTGACTGCAAACCATAGTGCTATGCAACACGATTTCTTCCATCGCTGCCGTGAAGATTGGTGCCAGTGAGTACCAGTTTTTTCATTCCTCTAACCACCTGAAGCTTGGCACATCTATTTTGGCATTTTTGTACTCCTTGCTGGCATGGAGGTGTATGTTGTGCATGGAAAATAAAGCCAAACCTGGAGTGACTTGTGTGGACAGCGACCAAGGAAGAAGCAGTGAACAGTATATTTCATTTGCTACTGTCTTGGTTTATTCAAACCTGGCACATACATTTTGACCTGCTTTGCTGAGAAAACGTGTGTAAGAAAAACGTGGAGAATAAAAGGAGCGTGGTAGAAGAAAGAAGAGTGCCTAGGAGCCAAGGAGAATGCCAACACCAGCAAAGCGATCTCGAAATGAGGCCAGCCCGCGTATGTCGCAACTTTCAGATGCAGAAAGCACCACGAGCAATGCACCAAATATTTGGGCATTGAGTGACAACGAAGACACCACTGGACTGTTCTTTGCCTTGGTCAACGAGCTCCACAACACTGGGAAAATTTATCTTTGACAAGATTATGTGCCAAGGACTGTTGGAGTATTTTTGTTTCGACGTTTGATGTCAAGCATGGTGGATTCGTGCAGAACTTGAACGTGGTTATGATGTAGATGATGAACGCGAAGTAGAATGCCCATAGGAGCGTCCACGTCTCACTGGACGAGCCTATAGAGCCCATCTTCGGGACAGATTCCTTCAGTAAGCATTGTAGCCATTTTTGAAAATAAATAAATAAAATACAATTTTTGAGTTTTTGAAAATGTCTGCTCCAAAAATATTGCTATCCGATGCCCAACTCTTGAAAGGGCCAAATTTCGCCGCATGGAAAACCAAGATGCGGATGATTCTTCAGTTCGAAGATCTTTGGGGGATCATTTCTGGCAAAGACGCCCCTCCCACAGACGTTGATCTGTTGGTTAAATATGAAAAGGCTGATGCAAATGCACTAATGCTTATCACCCTGAGCCTTTCTGATGAGGTGCAACCATACAATCGGGAAGCAACCACTTCTTCTCAAGCATGGACTGCGTTGTGTACCATCTACGAAGCCAAGAATCTGATGACAAAGTTACATCTTCAGTTAAAGTTTCACACAATGAGTATGCATGATGGAAAATCAGTAGAAGCCTTCTTGCGGCGTGTGGCTGAGTTACGTGCAGAACTCTCTGCTCTCGGTGAACCAGTGGATGACAAGTTACTAGTCCCGCTCACCTTGCGAGCTCTTCCTTCCCGGTTTCAGACATTGATCACCACGCTGACCATCACTCAACAGGAGGTGAGTTTTACCACCCTAGTGAATTATCTCTAGCAGGAAGAAGCCATGCAAAATGTTCAAGAAGCCTTTGAAGACAAGGCTCTCATCACGAGGCAAAAGCATAAGCCTCAGAAAGAGCAGTCAGCCCCCTAGAATCAGAAGCAACATCCTTAGCAGCAATCTTCTCAGCGGCCACCACAGCGGCACCCCAGAAGCAGCAGAACAAGGCGGATCAATGGTGTTGCATTTGCTCCATGGATACACACACGACTGTGAACTGTTATTATAACAGTCGCAAGTATGGCAACTCTGGCGAAGAGAGCACTTCTATCGAATGATATTCCAGGAAATCCTGATGGCGTGCTCGTAATCAGAGGCAGAAGGGTCACATTACTGCTCAGCAGGATGCCACCTCCGATGAAGAGGTTCCAGACATGACTCATTCTGACATTGTTCTAGTCTCACAGACTTCACAGCCATCAGAAGATGTCTGGTTGATTGATTCGGGTGCCAGCAAACACATGACTGGAAATAAGAAGTTGTTCCATACTCTGAGTGACTGGCCCACTGGAGATTGGATCACCATCACAGACAATCAGGAGTATATTACGGCGGGGATTGGTGATGTCATCATTCCTCTTGGAACACGAATATGTACACTCACGAAGGTGCTATATGTTCTAGGTTTGACCTCAAATCTTTTGTCTGTGAGTCAACTTCTTAACCATCATATGCAGGTTAAATTCTTTGTTGAGAAAGGGGTCAAGTCCTGCATCATTTCCCAGGGAGATTCAGTAATTGCTCAAGCATTTCTGAAGGGCCGCCTATTTGCACTGGATGTGGTCACTTCATCTAGCATTTCTCTCTTTGCTTCAATGGCGGAGTCCACTGCACTATGGCACTTTCGATATGGTCATCTTTCTGCTAGGGCTCTGCATTATCTCAATGCCAAGGAAATGGTAAGAGGGCTTCCTCCACTCTCCCATTCCTTACCTGTTTGCTCGGGATGTCTTGTGGGAAAACAACATAGAGGTCCGTTCAAACAGATCTCTTATCATTCTACAGAGAATCTTCAGGTCATTCACACCGATTTGTGCAGACTCCTACCAGCTAGCTTCCAAGGTTTTAAGTGCTTCCAGCTCATCATTGATGATTACTCACGGAAAATGTGGGTATATTTTCTCTAGAAGAAGAGTGAGGCATTTGCAAATTTCCAAACCTTCTACCAGCAAGCCACCAGGTAATTTGGAAAGCCTCTTCTTCTCCTCCGCTTAGATCGAGGGGGGAAATTTGTGTCAAAGAAGTTCTTAGCATACTTGAAGCAACATGACATTCAGCAACATTTGACTGCACCCTACACGCCCTAACAGAATGGGATTTCTGAGCACCACAACAGGACTGTCATGGAGATGGCTCATTGTATGCTCTCAACCGCCAAATTGGAGGATCAATTTTGGGTAGAAGCAGTCTAGATAGTAGTGCATCTACTCAACTGGGAACCCACGAAGATCTTGTAGAACAAGACATCGGAAGAGGTATGGACTGGTCATAAACCTTCTATTCATCATTTGAGAGTTTTTGGTTGCACTGCATATATGCATGTTCCAGATAAGAGAAGGAATAAGATCAATCTAAAGACACTGCCATGTCTTTTCTTGGGGTATAGTACTACCTCAAAGGCATATCGTCTCATGGATCCTGAGATGAAGAAGATCTATGAGAGTTGAGATGTGGTATGTGATGAGTCGTCCTTTGACTCCCTGCCACACAATGGAGATCCAGTACCGACCTCGTCACATAGATTGCTCACACATCTAGATGATGAGCAAGATGATTCTTCTCAGACAGAAGAAGAGATGAGTGGAGACTTGTTCGTTGATCTTGGCACATTGGAAAACACATCTTCACATCAACAGCAACACCAATGTCTAAAATGGGTCCAGAATACTATTAGGGATGCACACCTGAACTCACTTCCAGGTACTTCTACGGGAGTCAGAACACAAAGCCAAGCCAGAAATGAGGTAAATTTTGCACTCATGAGTTCATTTGTTGAGAGCACCGAACCTGAAAATTTTCATAAGGCATTAGACTAACCAAAGTGGAAATAGGCTATGGATGGTGAATATGATTCCCTAATTTAGAATCAGACATGAGAACTTGTCGATCTGCCTCCATGTAAGAAATCTATTGGCTGCAAATGGATTTTCAAAACAAAATATAAGGAAGATGGTTCAATCGACAAACACAAAGCACGACTTTTTGCAAAGGGTTATGCTCAGCAAGAAGGAATTGACTATGACGAGGCCTTTGCACCCACTTCAAAGATCAAAATCATCAAAGTTTTCTGTGCACTGGCAGCTCAAAATGGATGGAAACTTCAGCAGATGGATGTCAAGAGTGCTTTTCTAAACGGTGATCTAAAAGAAGAAGCGCACATGGCCCAACCTGAAGGGTTTGTAGACGAGCATGTCGTCTGATAAAGTCTCTCTATGGACTCAAACAAGCACCTAGGGCATGGTATATAAAAATTGATGATCACCTATTGCAACATGGATTCACTCGTAGCCCCTTAGATACAAATTTGTATATCAAGAAGGTAGGAACATAGATTTTCATTCTAGTTTTGTACGTAGATGATCTTGTGATCACAGGAAGTTCTAAAAATCTTGTAGATGATGTAAAGAATGATCTGAAGAAATCCTTCGACATGACCGATTTGGGGCTACTTCACTATTGTCTTGGCTTAGAGATATGGCAGAAGAAGAATCATATCTTCGTCTCCCAGATGAAATATGCCAAGAAACTCCTGGAAAAGTATGGAATGTCAGATTGTAAACCAATGTCCACTCCTATGGAGAAAGGTTTGCAATTATCTAGATTCCAGGATTCACCACAGGTAGATGGCACTCACTACAGGTAGCTTGTGGGGAGTCTCATTTACTTGACTTATACCAGACTAGATCTTTGCTTTGCAGTGAGCTATCTCACCAGATTTATGCAGGAGCCAAAGAAATGTCATTGGATAGTAGAAAAGCATGTGTTGAAATATTTCTGAGGTACTGTTGACTTTGGTATGGAGTATCAGAAGAAAACTCAATGCTTCTTACAGGGATATACAGACTCAGACTATGCAGGATCCGTTGATGACAGGAAATCCACTTCAGGATATATTTTTCATCTCAGATCTGGACCTATCTCATGGATTAGCAAGAAATAAACTGTTGTTGTTCTCTCATCCACTAAGGCTGAATACCACACCGCACAAGGAGTTGTGTGTGAATCAATTTGGTTACGTCGCATTCTTGTAGATATAGGGATTCCTGAAGAGAAACATCCCATCATTCACTGCGACAATCAAGGTGTGTTGAATTGTGAAGAATCCTATTTTTCACGAACAAACAAAGCATATTGAGGTCAAATGTCACTACATTCATGAACAGGTCTTGAACCACCAAATTCAGCTCCAGTACTGCCCTACTAATTTTCAGGTTGCAGATATTCTCACCAAGCCTCTCGGCAAGGTAAAGTTTGATTTGTTTAGGGGGTACATTTGTAAGAGCAATGTATTAAGGGGGGAATGTTAGCTTAATTAATACATTTTTCTCCGCATAGCATATACAGTTACTCCTTAACCATGTAACCACCTTCCGTGTAACTGTTCCAGCGCCTATATATTTTTGGGCTTGCTGTTTTGTTTTCATAGCAATCAATAAATCTTCTTCTAGTGCCATCATCTCTCAAATGTAATGACATTCAACCTCAATATGCTTGGTCCTTTCATGAAATACATTATTCTTTACGAGCTTCAACACACCCCTAATTATAACAATGAAGAATAGGTGGCCTATGTTTCTTGGCATATTTTGTTTGGGAAATAAATACGTGATTCTATTTCTACCATATCTCCAAGCCAAGACACTAATTGAATAGACCTAATTTTTTCCACCCCTTCCTATAGTCAATCAAAATAATTCAATTATTTTGATTGACTGTAGTTTCTCCACCCCATCCTATAGTCAATCAAAATAAATGTTGGAAACTAAATACCATAAGGCAAGTCTCTCCACATCACCCTGTAGTCGCTTAATAATCTGTGGGATCTGAAATAACCAAAACACCCTATGTAATCAACATGCTCTCCATGTGAGTAGAGTGAAATGCTTCCCCTAAAGTAGTATGATGCCCACACCAACTCTCCAATGGTACCCAAACTGAAACTGCCAATTTGTCTAATCCTTGCCAATGTAAAGCTGCCATCATGTGATCATTGATAATCACTTCCTATTCAGTCAACTTGGATGTAGGTACGAAATTTCAATCCAAACTTCATAACATCCATTGGATTATCCCATGAAAAAACTTGTATAAGCACTAAGCATGCCAAATATCCCACATGACCCAAACTCATGTGAGAGTAAGGCTCCTCATAATCTAACTCAATGTGTCTCATCGAGGAAGAATCCCAAGTCTCTAGTAAACTGTGAACCGGTAATATCAAATCTATATAGTCCATGCCCAACAAAATCCCATAACGAGGAGTAGAATCTGCATCACCATACACAAAAAAATGGTATCCCAGACACCTCACAAACTCCTCAAACATCATCCTTGAATCTAGACCTGTATATAAATTATTCTCAAAGTTGATCACATCATCATAGATCCTGAACCTATATACCCTTCCAGTATCCACCTTCCCAATGTCAACCTCCTCAATGCTATGACACTTAACAATATGACTCCTATCCAGATCTAGAGGTCTATAATGAGAATGAACAACACGCATGGTATACTTGAGTATGATCATCATTGTATCATTAGGCACCCCAAGAGACCGAAAAGACATCCTGTAACTCACATCCACCTGCTGCGCTAAATGTGAACCTACAGAATAACTAGGTAATTGAGTCAACTTCGTCCCTCCACTAACTAACACATGGATAATATTCTCACCATGCATAGAAGTAGTAAAGTAAATAGGAGTTATAATGCCCACAAATTACAATGTTCTAAAACCACATTAAACCTTAAATAATTATGTAGAAAGTTTTGGAAAAAAAAATTGTTTAAAATATTGCAAGGGTGTCAAACCCTATAATACGTTTGATTAACTCGCCGATGGGGTGGGAGTGGTGCGGTCAAGTCACATGGTTGTGTGCTTGCCCACCCAAGTTCAAATCCCCCCGAGGCACAATCCTCCTCGGAGGTGGTTTCGCCACTGGAGGCGGCTTCTCTGCTCGTGCTGACATTGGTGGTTACTCCTTTCTACTGACGCTGGTGGCTCTCCTCTCACAGCTGACATTGGTGGTTTCTCCTCTCGCTGTTGACATTTGCTTCTCCTCTCATTGCTGACGCTGGTGGCTGCTCCGCTCATTGTTGATGCTTTCGCTGTTGTCACGGGTGGTTGTTCCGCTTGCTACTGATTCTGGTAGCTTCTCCTCTCGCTGCTAACGCTGGTGGCTGTTCCTCTCGCTCCATTCACTGATAGTTTTCCCACTCGTTGTGGCCGTTGTCATTGGTTGCTGCATCTTCACTATGGTTTCATGGTTGCTCCAATTGGGTTTCTAAATAGTGGTCCCCTTCATTTTAACCAGGTTGTGATTCCTCTCATGTAAAATCCTCAATTGTACAAGGATGTGGGTCCTTTTAAACACCCTCAATTTACCCTCAATCCAAAAAAAAATGTTTGATTAACTCCTACCAGCAATCTATTACATTAAATGGAACAGGTCTAGATTAATAATTAAATATTCTTAACCCATTTCTAAAGTCAATTTCAGTTTTAATCCTCTAGAAATGTCTCCATTAATTATTTTACTTGGCTAAATAGTTTTTACCCTCTTAAAAATAACATTCAATCCTCATTTATTAAACCCTTATCCTTAGTTACCTTAAATTATTAGCCTTAATGTCCATTGAATCATTTACTAAAACACACTAGGAGAGTTACATATTTAACTTAACATACTAGGGTACTAAGTGACCCTATTCACCCATTTCCACATACACTTGAATTATTTAAAAGCCCATAATATATATATTTTCACTTAACAATTGTAGGGTTGATTCCTAACCATTGGATCAAGTCAAATGTGGCCACTAGATCCTAGAGGTCCAAGCTAACCCTAACTATCCTTATGAAATTTTATTTAACCTTTTTCCCTTGCCCTAGCCTCCTCATTTGCTCTCTTTTCTTTTCTTTAATTTACAGGTTGGAGGAGTGGAAGACATGAAAGTAAGGAGGGAATCCATGGAGGAATTCATTTGGATCTAGCTTAGTTTAGTTTAGTTTATGGATTTATTATAGCAATGTCTTCCATTTTTTGATTGTAGAGATTCTAGTATATGGATTTATTATAGCTTTTCCTAAAACTAGGAACTTCTATTTAAAAATAACCTATGCATGAAAAGCGACTTGATTTTGTTTTATTTTTAAAAAAATTCCAAAACATAAAGCGGGGACAAGATTAAAGTTTTTTTCTAACACTCCCCCTTAATTTTGACCTTCCAACTTTTATTTTTCTGGAGCCGAGTAGGCACTTCTAGATCTGGCATATTCCTGATCAAAAACTCCCGAACAACTTCTCAAATACTCAAAGACTTCATTTCCCAAAGCTTTTGTAAAGATATTAGCAAACTAATCTTTAGATTTGCAAAATTCAAGACAAATTTCCTTGTTGTTAACCAAATCCTTGATGAAGTGATACCTCGTGTCTATGTTCTTTCTCCTCTTGTGAAAAACATGATTTTAAGATAATGCTATTACTGAATTGTTGTCACAAATAATCTATGTATCATCCTCTTGATTCTACCTCAAATATTTCAACACTCTTCTCATCTAAACAACCTGACATGTTCCTCTTGTTGTTGCTACATACTTTACTTCTGTTGTATATAGTGTGAATATGGTTTTCTTCTTCGATGCCCATGAAACTACACCTGTTACAAATTGAAAATCATAGCCGAATGTGCTCTCTCTATCATCAATAATTCTAGCGTTGTCAATGTCTGTGTAACCTATGAGTTTGAACCCATTTGATGTTGAATACAAAATTCCATGATTCTTAGTTCCACATACATACCTCAAAATCATTTTTCTAGCTTTCCAATGTGAATCTTTTGGATATTCCATTAACCTTGAGATGAGGCTCACACCATACATAATATCCAGCTTTGTGGCTATCAAATACATGAGATTTCCAACTAGCCTTTTGAACAATGTTGGATCTACAAATGATCTTTTGTCATATTTTCTTAACTTCAAACCTACTACAACAGGTGTTGGAACTGGCTTGCAATTCAACATATTAAATCTCTTCAAAACATCATTAGCATACCTTGCTTTTGAAAGAAAAAATCCGTCTTCTGATTGTTGAACTTCAATGCCCAAAAAATAGTGCATGAGGTCTAAATCTGTCATCTCAAATTCTTTTGACATCATAGCTGATTTTAATGAATCTGTAGATAGATTTCCAGTGATGATTAAATCATCCACATATAAACAAAAAATCAAAATTTTACCGTGCTCATTGATCTTGATGTATAAGGTAAGCTCATTTCTGCTCCTATTGAAACCATTCTGTATCAAATAAGAATCAATCCTACTATACCAAGCTCTAGGTGCTTGTTTGAAACCATAGAGAACTTTTCTCAACATGTATACCTTTCCTTTATGAAATTCAATCTCATAAGATTCTGGCTGATTCACATAAAATTCTTCTTCCAGAAAAAAATTCAAGAATGTTGATTTTACATCCATCAGATAAATAGGACATTTTTTTTGAGCTGCAATTGCTAAAACCATTCTTACTGTGTCCAAACGTGCTACAAGTGAAAATGTATCGTTGTAATCTACTCCATATTGCTGTGAAAAACCTCTAGCAACCAACCTTGCTTTATGTTTCTGTACTTTACCATCAACAATATATTTGGTCTTATAGACCCACTTCACTCTTATAACATCTTTTCCTTCTTGAAGATATACCAATTCCCATGTCGGATTATTCTCTATGGCATCTATCTCATCATCCATGGCTTGAACCCAAACTTAATTATTTATAGCCTCTTTAAAGTATATTGGATCTGAATCTTGAGAAAACAATGCAAAAACTAAAAAAACATTAGTTATATCAACATTATATATCTCACTAAGACTCTTTTTTTTCCGTTGCAAAGGGATATTTGATGATGGATTGTTTTTTACTAAAGGATTTGCTTCTGGTGTTATTTGTGGTGTCTATTGTATGGTTGAAGATGAATGAAATATTAGAGACCTCCTAGATGTAGATGGAGGTGTAGCTTGTGCTACAACTTGTGATTCATGTCTAAGATTCGAAGAAGATACAATACACGTTGCTCTATGCTTTCATCTGCCATATCACCATGAGGAAGTTTCTGCTACACTAACTGCTTTTTCAATAATTCTATCCCATGCCTCATTTTCAACAAACTTTACATCTCTGCTGATTATGAACTTTATGGTAACTAGATTAAACAACTTGTAAGTATTTGTATTCTTTGAATATCCAACAAATACACACTTTTCTCTTTTGTTGTCTAACTTCTTCCTTAGCTCATCAGGAACATGTGTGTATGCCACACAACCGAAGATTCTAAAATGAGAAACATTGTGTTTCCTCTTAGTAAAAGCTTGTTGAGGAACCATGTTTTGAACAATGTTAGTTGGAAACCTATTTATGATGTAAACAACATTTTCTACTTCTTTTAAACAATACTCATTTGAAAGATTTTTTCCCTTCATCATACTTCTCGACATATCCATGATGGTTATATTCTTTCTCTCTACCACACCATTCTACTGCGGTGTACACTTGGAAGTAAACTAATTTTTTATACCATGATATTTGCAAAAATTCATTAAAGCATTGGAAATATACTCGCCTCCTCTGTCTGTCCTCAAATATTTGATGTAGTAGTAGCTTTGCTTTTCGACTAAATCCTTGAACTGCTGAAATATATGAAAAGCATCTGATTTGTGTCTCAAAAAGTACACCCATGTCTTCCTTGTAAAGTAATTAATGAATGTCATAAAATATGAGAAACCTCTAATAGAAGTTGTTTGCATCGGTACACATAAATTTGAATGAACAATTTTAAGTGGTGCACTTGTTCTTTTTGTTTTTCCAACTGGGAAGGAATCTTTGTGTTGCTTCCCAAAAATACAACCTTCACAAACTCTATCTAGTTTATAAATCAAAGGAAAAACTTTCACCATATTTTATCTATGTAATAAATTCCAACCACCAAAGTTTAAATGACCAAACATGAGATACCATAGCCGTGATTCATATTGTTCAACTGACTGAAAAGTTGTTTCAATCTCCTTAGCTTTGGACTCGTCTGTAGTATTAACTCCGGGTGTGGTTGGTATAATCTTCAAAGGAAACCTTTTGTTGTTCGTCATCTTCACTTTAGCAATCACCCGGGTACTTGGAGCTTTATCCATGATCAAACATTCATTTTCTTCAATGTAAAATTTTTATCCCTTTTCTACCAATTGGCCAATGCTCATAAGATTATGCTTCAAACCTGCAACATATAAACATCCTGCATAATCTTCTGCTCCCCCTTTTTAGTTAGAATGTTGATTGTTCCTTTTCTATTGACAATCATTGTATTATTATTCCCAAGGGTAAATTTTGTCTTTAATGACTCATACAAATTAGAAAATAAATCTAAGTTACTTGACATGTGATTACTGCATCCAGAATCCAAATACCATACATCCCTAAAACTCTCTTGGGATAGATTACACTAAATAGGTAATGCTTCGGCAATATTTTTGCATGCAATAAACATGGAGATTATAGTAGAGATCCCAACCTGATTTTGATTATTATTCTACTTGTTTTGATCATACTAAATTTTCTTCCATTCATAAGCATAGTGCCCATATCTCTTGCAATAGTGACACTACACATGTGATTTATCCTATCTCTGACCTGAAAAATGAGTATGATTGTGCTCCTGATTATGTTCTCTTCCACTTGAGTTTGATGGACTGTTGCTTTGTCCTCTAGATGAACTTCTTCCTCTGCCTCTAGGGCTGAAAATTCCTCTTCCTCTTCCATGATTTCCTGATACCTGTGATGAAAAATATTGATCTACAACTGCATGTGATCTATTCAACCTTTGTTCATGATTTATTAGAGATGCATGTAATTCATCAATTGAAAACTGAATTAGATCCTTAGTTTCTTCAATAACAACTACCAAAGGATCAAATTTTGCAGGAAAACTTCTAAGAAAATTTTCAATAATCCTTCTGTCCTCAATAATTTCACCATGAGATTTGATTTGATTTACAAAACCAACTACAAAAGTAAATAATGATTCTATGGAATCTGAATCTTTCATTGACATATTTTCAAAATCTCTACGAAGTAATTGTAGCTTGGTGGTTTTTACTTTCTCTTTACTTTGATACGCAACTTGGAGAGTTTCCCATGTAATTTGTGTTTTACTTGTTACTGTCACTCTAGGTAGGATGCTTTCATGCATGGCTTGATGAATGAAGAAAAGAGATTTTCTATCTTTCTTTCTTAATTCCTTCAAAGTGTCTTTCTCTACATGTGAGAGAGAGTTATATGTTGATGCATCTATGGGATCTCTGTACCCATTCTTTACAATTCCCCACACATCCTGAGATTTGAATAGTGCTTTCATGGTTAATGACCAATACTCGTAATTCTTTCCTGTAAATTGTGGTGTCTACAGACCCGATATAGAAGCTATAATCTGTTGTCAATTTGAAACCTATTGAAAAAATTCATGCTCTGATACTAATTTATAGAAATTAGGCACATAAAATAAAAACTAACTGAAATAAAATAAAGAATTGGAAATAAAATTTTTTTTTGCAAACTTAGATAAGCACTTCTATGCATATAATTCTTCTTCCTTGTCAGAGCTTCGGCTCAATACAATCTCTTTGAATGTGTTATATCAAAACACTTACAATTGCCTCTAATAAATAGATGGATTTCATCTAACAATAAAACACTCCTCTCTCATAAAATTAGCACAAGCTTTTGTGCAATACAATTTTTTTGATTTATTTGCTTTATTAGATTTTCACAAAACTAGGAACATCTATTTAAAAAAAACCTATGCATGAAAAGAGACTTGATTTTTTTTGTTTTAAATTTTTTTCCAAAAATAAAGCGGGGAAAAAATTAAATTCTTTTTCTAACACTTAGTTTTATAAACTATCAATACATTGGATATTTCAGAAAACACATATCCACTTCGACAAGGATAGCAAGAATCACTTTTGAAGTTGTCGAAATGGCATGCATTTGGCAATTACACCACAAAATAAAAACTTCTAACAAACATTTTTCCCCGAAAAAGATCAAATCGGTCACATATCTTATAATCATGCACCTAATTCAGAAAGACAACCAATTGTGTAAACAATAAAGAAATACACTTGATGGAATTTCTTAAAAAGACCTGTGATCACAATTTTTGAAGGTTTCTAAAAAATGTGATTACAAGCCTTTTCCAGAAAATATTTTTTATCACTTATGCATAATGGAAACCTTAAATATCTTATAAATACAATTGTTTCCTACAAGATCATAGAAAGCTTGCTCTTTATCTTAATCGTAGTTTCAAACAGAAATGTTGCTTCCAAAATTAGAGGAATGAAGTAATCAATGGTGACACTGCAAGTACCTACAAATATTTTGATGGAGTCTGTCTTGAAGATCAATAAAGTTACTATACATACCTTCATCAAATTTGATATTCCTCAAGACGATAAAAATAAAAAATGGTCTTATTAAGGAGGTCTGCCACCAAAAGAACATTATGAGAAATCAAGAATTCACCCTCATGAATTTGAAGACCGCACCTCCAACTCTTACCTCTGGTTTGACATGTATCTTCAACATAAAATTTTCTGATATATACATCACTTTATAGACCAGAAATTTTTGTTTTCTAATAAATATGAGTAGCGCTTGTGCAAGACCTTAAAGGCATAGTAAATCATATCTACACAAATAGAAGAGAACAACCTTGGTTCACGTTCAGGCTTATCCATTCAAAACAAAAAACCATCTACAACTACCAATAACAAGAAGTTCATGAAAAATTATTATTTTCATATCACAGAGTGCAACAAGTATCCAATGTGTTGCATCGTTCTAAATTTTTGTTTAAGATCTCACAAAATAACATAAACAACACAACAATCTAACGGTGGAAAGAATTATCCATTGTGATCTAAGAAATTTGGTGGCACTGACAGATTTCGTCAATAATTTTAGCAGAGAACTATGGAGACAAAAAATCCTAGAAGTTCAAGTATCTCCTGACATGTATTGCAAATTGAGCTCCGGAATACAAATTAAGATACAATGTAATAGAGAATTTCATCACAAAGTGTTTCACTTGAAGGTTGAATAAGAACATCAGAAAAATAAGAATGCAATAATCTAAAGAGATATGAAGAAAGCTCATTCAAGTGTTGAGTTCCAAAAATCTTGAGAACCTAATAAACAACTGCAATCTCTAGATTTTTCATCTATACAAGTGAGGAAGGAGAAGACAAAAAATCTCAGTATCAAGATAATGCTAATATTAAATAGAGTTTCCAAAGGTATGGATGAAACTAAGATGGTGACCATGAGGAAACATTGAATGTCTTGGTAGTGTGTCTCCACTGGATTCTGTGAAAAGTACGACACAACCCAATCTAACAAGTTAATAACATTTACATGCATTGAGAACCCCTTGCATTGGAAAATTGGCAGCCTCTCATCCCCATTGTATTGTTGGATCAACTGTAGATATTTTAGTCTTGTTGTGACTTGGCTATCTAATGTCTAGTTATTTGCATGGCCATTATGTATGTTGCATCATTTTCTTGAAAATGTTGAGGTTAGACTTTGTTTGGAAATTATTGACAATATTATCACTATATTTGCCACAAGTTATCCACCATTCAGAGATGATATCGCGTGGTCTATTTAAGTTTAATGGTTGTTTAGATATTCATCAAGACCTACACAATGTGGATTATGACCAGCTTTCCATTGGCTTCTAGTGGTTCTTTTACCCTAGTGTTTTGCTATTGACACCGGATGTACCTTTGAATCCCATTACACCAATTTTTTCACTCATAGACTTCAATATAATTTATTTTTCTTTCTCTTTGTGCTAGTTAGCACACCTATTTGATGATCATATGTGTATATAAAGACACAACAATCTCTTCAAACTTATTTATATAAACGGCTCACAAGAATAACTCCAGCAAAATGTTCTTTGCAATATAAGGGCATAATTACTACATCAGTGAGTTGCAAACAGTGCCTTGTTAAGCATATATCCAAGGAGGAATGACAAGAAGTGAGGATTCTATTAAACATAAAATGCAAAATGAAGTCTTCCACCACTCATTTTGTCAAACTTGAGCTAATAATTGTACTTATCATTTGCTAATTTACATTGAGCACAAAACATACCATCTATGCATGTAATACTTTAAATTTAGATAGTTATTTTTGTGGATTTTTCACTACATGGATATTTTTCATAGTCATGTCATAGGGATATAATCATCTCATTTAGAAACCCTATTAAGCTTCATGTTATCTCCTATGAAAATTATCTAGTTAGTCTTATCAAGAACACCATCTAATGCATATTTTGTACTAGTTGCATTTCATGACATGATTGAGCCACTTTGTCAGACGGTTCATTTTCCTTGTCCATGTTTCCACATTTTGCATACATGTCCATCACAGGATTCACAACACAAATATTATGCATTAAGGTCAAATCAATTCATTGCACAGTGAACAATTGGTGCGCCTAATAACAATTATTGCAGAATATGCATAAAATGAGTTTGTCTCAAAGCTCTGTAAATTTTTTTACGCTAAAACATACTTCTAAGATGTGGCAGGGACTGGTTACATTGCGACTCTTGTTTTATTTAAATTAATCAAATATATATTGGAAGGAAATTAACATTTTCATTTTTTCTATTAAAGGGTTATAATATGTTGTTTAATCTATCATTTAAGTACTTTAACTTAACCTGTCAAATTAAAATAAGGGGATTGGAAAGGTATGTTTTAATTTTTACTTGGGGGTAGCTGCATTGGTAATTAAAATTTGAAGAAGTTTCTAAGAAAAAGTGTTTACGTGTTGCAGACAAACTGATACAACTAGGATAGTTTTGTTAGCTTGAGAGTTAGAAGTATTTTCTGCGGGGGCTCGCATTTCTATACAAAATGGCCGAGTTGTGGCTTTCATTAATGGAGAGACTTTTGTTTGTTTTCTGTGTCATCGGAGTAAGCTGTGGTGGTGGTGTTGTTGAGACAGCTAGATCCTCCAGAAAACTTTCGGCTCTGGAGGAAGAGCATCCTCTGGTATTAACATATCACAAGGGTTCTATGCTTTCCATGGCCCCTGTTGATGTTCATGTTGTGTGCTAAGAGAAATTTATCCCTGTTCAGCATTCTATTCTATGGTATAACGAAAAATCCCTTTGTTTCTGCCCAGTGGAAGACTACTGGAAAATACAGAGGTAGAGCCAAGGCTATAAACATTGTGATGCTCGGGAAAGATAAGATAGATGAATCGTGTTCCCTCGGAAAGTCACCACTTTAGTTGAAAGCTCTGTGAAATCAAAATCCATGACTCTATCGGACAAGGACAATACCATGTATCTGGTGCTAACATCATAGGATGCTACGGTTGAAGGATTTTTCATGAGTGCCTATAGATTTCTCCGATTACACCAAACGGCGACGCAGGCAGTGAAGGAATGGTCATCAATATTACCACTGTTTTAGCTAGAGTAGTGACGAATCCGTTCAATACCGGTTATTTAAAAGGCGATGCATCTGCGCCATTGGAGGTCATGCGACCTGTACAGAAATACATGGAAATGGGGCAATCCAGGTTATATTGGGGATCTGTTAGTGGATGTCACAACGGTAGCAAATTATAACGTGCATGGAGTTAATGAGAGGCGTTATTTACTTCCTGCAATGTGGGATCCTGCAACCAAATCCGTAAGACATTAGTATAAACAATGTTGTAGTAATATGGATACAGAGAACCTACATTTTGTAATTCTTTTTTCTTTTTATGATATTTTAAACATTTTTTTAAAATATTCTTCCTCTCTATTTTGTATTCAACGTGTGCTGATAATGTCGAGTCTTCAATCGATATTGCTACCACTTTTCGCCTTACAGTCAAATGCAAAATTATTGCTACATTTTCGGTAATTAGTTATTCGAGAAAATTTTATCAATTTTTTTTTGACGAAAAAGATCTTATATTTATTCAAAGAAACATGATACAAGATATTTCCAATAAAAAAGTGGGTGGTATGAGAGCATGCCCCAAAGCCACGAACACTAGGCCATGCCTACAAATACATCAAAAACAACCTAATCAAGCATTTGCGGCAAAAAGACCAACAGATGGGGGATCATGATCATCTGACTAGCCATGACCAAGGAAGATCTTTACTAGTGTCTGGCACATCCCAGCCTGAGCCTGGGAAGTCTTCTTCCTCATTGTCAGCAGGTTGCATGGGAGAGATGGCAAGAGCCATCTGAGGGCGGTGGAGGCGGAGGTGGCAAGCTCCACCCATCCTGGGTGCATGGCTCGGGAGCCACAAGCGATCCCCATTCAAGATGATGAGTAGGTGGGGAGAGCCCCAACCCTGATGGAGAGCTGGTGGAGATAGATCTCTCACGCAAGTTCTCCATCGCCATTAGTTTTGTCGCGTCGCCGTTAGTTTTGATGGAAAAGGAAACAACGTATTACATGTGTTACCTATATAGGTGACAACGTAATACCCTTTTCCGTCAAATTTCCATTTGTGGTTTTTTAAAAGGAACCGGCGCCATATGGTTTCATACGTGAGTGCGCAGCAGGATGACGAGAAATAGGGTGCGGGGGTCCCGGGTTCAAGGCCGACTGGTTGCAAGGATAGCACTGGTCAAAATTTTGTGCAGGTTCGCATTGATTGTGAACAACTCATCGAGTGGAGAAAGACATCTCCGTGTTTGACTACGCAGAGACCGGAAAGCCCGACTGAATGATCACCGTTGGGAACAGCTCTGACAACCTCCTCAAGGACAGTCACTGTGGGGCAGAGAGCACCAAGATGGAGAGGGTGGCTCGCGAGCAACATTATAAGGGGCATCCCCCAATGTTGAGGAAGAGTCTGAAGGTGCTCCACCTCAAGGGCCACCTTGTTAGCTTGCACTTGTATCTGCAGCAGCACATTGGATATAACCACCGATTTATTATACACAGAGAATTGTTGATCAACTTCAGTATTAGCAAACAAAAAAGAATTCGTTTCTTTCCATAACCAAAACAAAATTTCCCCTCTAAAAGCATGCCAAATCTGGGAAAACATGTGGGGTAATCTGGGACTATCTCCTAAAAGAATATGTTTCTAGGTGAAACACTCTAGCCGAAGGGGGAAAAAAATGAATGAATTCAATTCCAAGCCTGTTGGGATTTGGAAAAAAACCATAACATATGTGGTAGGGTTTCCAAGTGTCCACAAAAAGGACATTTGGGAGCTTGAATGCCAATTTGAACCAGTCGGGTGCCAATCGGGAGACCTTGATGTAAAATACACGCATAAAAAATGCGCAATTTTAGGCTCCACACAGGCTGAGAAAACTATGTCAAACCTCTTTCTCCAACATGAAGGAGAAGACTGAAGCCCCCACTGAGTGTTGAGTTTTTCAACCATGGTTAAATGTAGTGAAATCCAACAATATCCTTTACTAGCTGAGTAATTCTAGAATGGGGTATCCATGAACCACTTCCAAACCATCCACTAGGGACAGGAGGAATGCATAGAGATATTATGTAGCATATGATTGGGAATTACATCAATGATTGCAGTGATACAAGTGTGATCATGGGTGGTAAGTTTATATCGATATTTTAGCTCATTCCAAGAACACCA
Organism: Taxus chinensis; assembly: GCA_019776745.2. Taxonomy (NCBI): domain Eukaryota; kingdom Viridiplantae; phylum Streptophyta; class Pinopsida; order Cupressales; family Taxaceae; genus Taxus; species Taxus chinensis. The sequence continues at coordinate 205,387,278 of CM034155.1, read as the reverse complement.
AGATTGTGTGTGCTTGCAATATAAATCTTGAATTGAATGAATTTCACGCTTGAAAAGATTGAGCACAGGAATTCGAGGGACTTCTGCAAGACACCAATCCTAGACTTGAATGACAGGTGAACACCACAAGGATTGTTGGTTAATGGAAAGGTCATTGTGAAATCTATTTCCTTTCCATTGAATCCATGGTTTAATTCATTCCCATGTTTTCCAAATTCTTATAAGCACAAAAGTGCCAACAACTTTGATAGGCACTGGAACAATGAGAAGATTGGAAAACCCTAAACCTTTCTAGGTCGGGTGGCCATAAGGGGTACCCTCCTCAATGTCATGGTGCAGAAGGATTTTCCAAGCTTCTTAACCATAAATGCAATGGATAATCCATTTGGCACAAAGAGCCTACCCTTGTCTCAAAATGTCAATAAGACCCATTCATCCAGATTCACAAGGAAGGCAATAGATCTCCCTAGCAACTCTGTGAAACCCTTTGCCAGAAGAGGCATTGGCCCAAAGGAAATCTTTACGAAGTTTCTTGAACTTCTACATGGAGGTTTTGGAGGGCAACCAATAAGATGAATAGTAGACATGAGTGGCTTCAAGGACTTTGGAATAAATCTAGAATTTCCCTGTTAAAGACGGAGTTTTGGTAATCTAGTATTCTAGTTTTTTGGCCACCAATTGAACCACATACTGCCAGAGCTCTGCAGGCGATGCTTGAAAGGCAAAGGGGATGCCAAGAAATTTAAACATCTCACCATGACCTAACATTTTCCAATCATAAGAATCTAGCCAAGTGGGCGCATGGAGGAAGGATTGTCGGTAGCACTAAATTTTTCACCATTGAATGGAGGAGCCTAAAGCCCAACAGAAAATATTAAGGAAATGTATGGCATTGCAAATTTTATTTTCTTCCTCAATTAAGGTAAGGAAGGATTCGTCTGCAAAATGGACATTGAGTAATTGGGAGCAATCCGTAATAGGAAAAGCAATCCCCCTGACAAGCCCTTGGGATTTGGCTTGGGCTAGAAAATACCCAAAACCCTTAGCCGCAAGAACATAGAGAGTAGGACCTAAATGGAAGCCTTGGTGAATGAATAAAAAATTATCAAAGGGCGTTGAGTTGTGGCCATTGATGGTGATTTGGGCCGAGGCATTGGAAAAAATCATTTGGACAGATTAGATGAAGATAGGGTCAAATTCCAAGGCTTGAAGCATAACAATAATGAATGACCATTCTATCCTATCATAAGCTTTCTCAAAGTCAATTTTAATGAACATGGCAGACTGATTAGATCTGTGAGCCCATTTTATGCCCTCCTAGATAGCTATGATATTATCAAGAATACGATGCCCCTGAATAAAGTTGGTTTGCTCTGACTGAATCCTAACAGGAAGGATATGATGTAACCTAATCGCAAGGGCCTTGCTGATAATATTGTAAGAGACATTGAACAAGGTGATAGGATGCCAGCTGGTAATTTTCTCGGGGTCTCCTAGCTTGGGAATGAACTTGATATTCCCCTTATTGATGTGTGCACCAAGCGACTGGTTCTAAAATCCTTCAAGATAGACCTAATGAAGGTCAAGGCCAACAGTATCCCATAACGTTTTATAGAACTTGCAAGGGAAGCCATTACACCCGTGGGCCTTATCATTAGCCATTTGCATGGCCGCTTCATGAAGATCATCAATGGTGAGCATACAGTCGCAAACTACCTTCTGAGCCGGTGAGAGCTTGCAAGGAACAAAAGTTCAGACATTGGTCAAGAGCTACTTGTCACTTGTCTGAGGGAGCTTGGGCTTGAAAACCCAGCTTATAATGCTTGACAAAGGCCTGAAGCATGATATGGGGATCAGTGAACCGAGTTCTGCCATCAAAAATTGGTACGAATTTATTGAGATGGTTGTTTGGATTTGAGGGAAAGAAAAATTCTTTTGACACACCCGATCCCGCACTTTAAGCCTGTGCAGACAAGTACAAATTTGAGCTCCCCGAGCATTGTAATTATCTGGTTATTTGGATTTTATGACAAAGCTCTGCCACTTGAAGCTGCAAATTTTCAAAGAAGGGATTTCCTTCAAGTGCCACCAGCCGAGCAGAGGTGGTAGCAAAGTATGAGTGGTGTTGAATTTTAGCTAGCTTTCGACCATAGATTCTGAGGAATTTGGTCGTCCTAGTCATAACATCCTCCCACCATTGAATCTAGCTGGCACACATAGGTGGATGATAGTTCTGGCAATGACGAGGCTGAGTGGACAAATTCCACACCCACTTGATGTGGTTGAGAGTGGGCCCATGTTCCATCAAGGTAATATTGAGAAAAAACTGACCTTTAGGACAAAAAGGTCACCTATCTTGCCAAGTGATATAGAATCGAATGGGGGATGGTCTAAAAGGATGAAATCTGGCATAAATTCCACAGGTAAGGAATAAATGTTGTCAAACTCAAAAAATTATTGAGTTGACATCATAGCTCTTTCGAGTCATTTGAGGACCCGATCCGATCCTCCTCGGAGATTGGACCAAGTGAACCAAGCTTCAGAGGTGGGAGTGCGAGAGGCATTAGGGTCATAAAACCCAAATTTATTTCGCATAAAGAACCATGCCTCCCTTTTGCCAACTATCCATCACATAGGCAGGTGCCCACACTTATCGTTCAAGTAGCTCGACCATATTAAAATCACTACATATAACCCAATATGCATAGGGAATTGTACTGGTTATCCACTGCCAAAGATCGGCCCTTTCAGCCACATCATTAGAGGCGTAAATGTTAATGAGGCCAAAAGGGCGGCCGTCAATATTAAATAGGACCCATATGGCACGATTGGTGGGGTCGACACCATGATCCATTAAAAAGGGCCACCATTTAGGAGTAAAAATGGAAATTAAACCCCCACACCCCCATCATGATTACTATAGAATTTTAGGCTGTCAAGCCAGATGGATTTACAAACAATCTCTAACTGAAAACCTGCAACTTTCACTTCCTGCAAAAACAACACATCTAAATATGCAAATTTTTGACAAGCATCTCAAACAATGTACGTTTGGTTGGAATTATACAATCCAGCAAATTCCATGATATGGAATTCATGGTAAATGGTGGTCGAGGACCATACCATCCGCATCCAAGCCATCCAAGCCATCAAATTGGTTATGTGGGAATTTAGTAGTGTTATTCTTCAAAAAATCCTACAACTCAAATTTCCTTCGCCCAGAATATTCTATACTATATTCCTCCTCAATAGAAAACTCTTAAAAATAAATATTTAACAAAGGTATAAGTAACATCGGAGTACTAATGTACAAAATGATTTTTTGGTTGGGCCAATTGATAGTAGTATTTTAGAGTGAAGTGTAGTGTTATTATTGGGATAATTGTTAGTCCCTACACGTGGAGAAATAATCCGTGGAGGGAGACCATGTGAATTTGTATGCACACATTCCAACAACAATTAATGTTGCTTAAGCATGCATGGAGCGACTTCTAATTCTAACATTTTTCCTAACAACAACATCACATCGTTATATGTTTTTGTAATCAAATATTGACACCTATGTAAATTTTTGATTGGGTGTTGGATTTTATGAGAATTTTTTGATTGTGCTCTACAACTTCTTACTTATCATGTGTTCAAACATGGGATAAATTCCCATTGATGTCATTTAGAGTTGTGCCTCGCTCTACCCTCCCCTGTCTCTACGTATCTGAGCTATGATGCGATTCATCAAAGTTTCTGTTGAATTATTATGTTGGAGGTGTTCCTTATTTGTGTGAAAGATTGTTGGAAAGTGTCAAGTTTTTTTTGATGAGATTTTTCTGGCATGTAACTTTCTAGTGGAAAGATTTTCAATCATTTTCAAACTTTTTAATTTCATTTACTTTATCCCCTATAGATATTTTATGGGAGTAGATATTTTAGTAGAATAGAGCTAGCCTTAGGAGATAGAATTAGTTTAGGTGGTGCACTAGGGGAACCATCCCTCTCTGGAAACTCACTCCAACATATAGGTCACCCACAACCTATGAGTGTTTCCATTTTATCAATTGAAAGGAGAGTTATCACACCATTCTCCAAAGGGTGTATTTCAAAGTGACAATAGGTACCTTATCGGGCCTTTAGTTGTCGGAACCCATATGACGCATATTTCTTATTTGTATAGGGGAGTTCTCTTTTTCTTTCTATCTTTTCATGCCTCTGCCTAAGCTTCAAGCTTTTGTGAAGGGGGGTGTTGGTGTGAGGTATATTTTTCACTTTTTATTTATCTATTCGGAATTTTCCACTTCACACATGGTGAGTCATAGGTCAATTAGGGAGTTATATGACATATGACATATTACATCATAGAATATGTCATTCTTGTCATATGCGTTATTGTCATATAGGAGTTAAATGGTATTCCTAACATTGTAACTCCTCACTCCATTATGGAAGTATGACATGTCTAGACATGGGAGTTACATAACACTCTCCATATGTACTCTTCCTTTTGATCTATGAGCTTCAGTAGACCTATTATTTTTTCATGAATAATTGCTTGCAGTTAATTTTCTTGTTGATTACTTGGAGCACTTTCATGTTTTCACTGGAGTGCAACAACTTTGATGTGCAGGAAATCCGTTGATCCTCATGGTTCATGCTCATGTTATGGATCCAACCAATACATTGTAAATTAGTTTATATTTATCTGCTATAACTAGAAGCGAAAAAATGGCAATAATATTACATGCGAATGAATTGGACTTAGCAAGAAAAACATGAGAAAAACTTTTCTTTCCACTTCATTGTCTTCACACAAACACACATGATGATTGTTTGTTATAGATCCTAAATATCTTGGATGAACTTATCTTCAAAAACATATCCTCATTCAAACCCGTATCGAATCAAGTCCAGAAGGTGGAGAGATAACACATGTAACAATGTCATCCTTATCTTGTAGATCCACCTCGGCTCAACATGCCATAATGGTCATGTTTTTACATTGGTGAAATTTCCCCTCCACTAGACAACTTGACATCTCATCCCAGATATGAAATGTGGTGATTCCTATCAATTAGGAAGGGACACCTTGCTTGCACCTCAACAAAATCTAAAGCTCCTTGAAACATTCTAGGTGACAACATCAATCACCCAAAAAGCTCTTGTAAGCTTCCAAAGTGGGTGGTATGCAAAAGTAAACAATAAATAATAAATCCTAAGGGATTGTAAAGGTAAATAATTTGAATACCAAACTAAAGTGATAACAAGGGAAACCCTAACTTGCCTTACCTACCTATGGCTTTAACTTAAAACCATATAACGTGACTCGCCATGACTATGCATCCATCTCAATGAGTTGCAATGTTAACTCTAACTTGTGCTTGATAAGCCTTTCAATATAAACTCTTACATATATATTATTGCTTAAGCAAGTAATATGGTTGATTATAAATGTTTTGCTAAAATTTTCAATTGAGAGGTTAGGGGTTTAAACCCCTCAAAATATTTTTTTATAAAAGAAAAATTAAAATGATTTTTTAAAAACATGGGAGATTTTTTCCTAACCATAAAATTTTATCGTTTTTTTAAGGTCTTAAAATTGGTTTAAAATGATTAAAAACAATATTTTAGGTCCCGATTTTTTCCCACACTGGCAGAATTTATAAATTTCTTGAAATTTAAATGTTTATGTCCTAAAACTCTGGTTCATTATTATTCAAAATGTAAAAACATCACCTAATATACCTTGTAATGTTCCATTTAAAAGTAGAAAAAAATTGTGTGAATATCGATGGACATTGACTAAAGAGTCCTCTTAGGTGAAATTTTCCTTAAAGCTGGTCCCTAGAAAATCTGAATTTTTTGGGGATATAACATAGGAAAATTTTCATTCCACACTTTAATAAGTGAAATTTATCTATTATAATAAAAGATATAAGAATTACATACGAAAGCTATATGGAAAAAAAACACTCTTTGTCCCCCCCGCCTTATCATGACATTGCTTCATTAACTATATTTAAATATGAAGGTTCGGAAAATTGTTTAAAAGCACTAATGTTAATTCACATGATAATAATTAGTGCTTACAATATTTCGTCAAAGAATCTTGATGTTTCTTGTTCAATTGAAATACGTTAGTCTATCTATATAAGAGTTGTTCAAATATATTCGTTTAAATATAAAAGTTGGTTTTCCTTTAAAAATAAAAAATAAAATTAAGGATATTTTAACACTTTCTTGTCTAACTTGGTTAATATTATCAATTTTATTCTTGAAATGTTTTCATATTGCTCTTTTTCCATATATGCCAAGGATATAGTACACTCCTTGAAGTTACCGATATGAAAAATTCAACATGTGTATTTTGAATGCATCTAAAGGTGAAATTAAGTGATTGTATTATACAATCATGAAATATTTATATAATAAAAATGTATTATACAAGCGTAAGGTGTCGATAATTTGTGGAAATTCTCAACATTATTTTAAGAGAAATAGAGTTTAATCCATGACAAAAGTGAGCATGAATCAACTAAAAGTGTTTGAAGAACCTAATAAGGAACATTATGTTTTTAGGCTTAAGAAATCTCGTTATGGTATGAAACAAGATCCTAGAACTCGGTACTCAAAGATAAAAAATTATGTTAAAAACTCTTGGATTTACTAATTGTTTCTATGACAATGATATGTTTTTAAAAGGAGAGGATAATCATATTATTCTAATATTACTTTATGTTGATGATTTTCTCATAACCAATAGTCATACAAACGTAATTTATACATTTAATTCTAAGTTAAAGCAACAATTTGAGATGAATGATTTAGGCTTGCTTCATCACTTTCATGACATAACTATATTTTAATATTCAAACCCAATATTTGTGTCTCAATCACAATATTCCCATAACTTACTAATCAAATTTAACATGAATGAATCTAAACCTCTCTTTATACCTATTGAAATTGGCATCAAACATGATCCAAAATGTGCACATAAAAAAGAAAATCCTACATAATATAGGAAACTAGTTGGAAGTCTATTTTTTCTAAGTATTACTAGGCTAGGTATTTCTTTTGTTATAGGTGGTGCTTCAATATTCATGAAAGATGTGCACCTGGATCATTATAAATTAGTAAAAAAATTATGATCATTAAATAAGAGGGTTGGTGGGTCCCTTACCCTTTCATTAATTGTCATAAAGATAATCATTACAATAAAGGTAACATAAATACCCAGACTTCATAAAATCTTCAAAAAGTTTCTCATACCCTAGAAAAACCAATAAAAAGTCTCCCGCAGCAAAATAGCTCTACATTAGCAAAAATAGGTCTTCTACAGCTCCAAAAAGATCAAAATTTATGCATAATAACCAACATTTGTAGCTTCTGTAACAGACCCGAAAAAGATCAAAATCTACATATCCATGGTCCTAAAGATGAACGAGGAACAACCAGTTTAGAAAAATTACGACATTGTATTCCTTATCTGTTTCTTCTGTAGCCATTATCATAACACAAAATTTAGTTTAGGTTAAGGTAGGCACACAATGTCAAATTTTCCAGGGGACTGGTAGAAGGTTCATCTAATTCGACATAATATTCTTTGGTCTTTTCATATTAGAGTTATATAGAAAAGTGTTCCTATCTATCCAACTCATATTCCCCATGTAGTGAATGATTGACCACTACAAAAAAGGTAGCTAAAATTTCAAGCCCATCCACCTCACCGTTGTCCAATTCATGTCCCTAATGTAGAAATGTTCTCTTTTACCTAGCCTAAGCAAAATTATAAGGAGACATAATTTTTGTCCTTCTAAGTGTAGGAAGAAACAAATTCCACCTCTCTGAGCATTCATTGAAGGCTTTAGGTCCCAAGGCTTGTAGAATTCTTCTAGCAGACTGTCTAACATCCTTAATATCCTCCATTTTATCCCCAAATTATTCAATATGTCATAATATCTTATATTTCTTCCTTATTTTGGTTGATTTAGGGTAATCTACCCTAAACCACAAGGATTGACTTAATTCCTTCTTGGAATATTGTAACCATTCTTGAACCATTCTTACCTCATTTTGGAGTTGTGATACAAAGGCCTTTAAAGAAACATCTCCAATGTACAGGTTGGGGTTTCATGAATTGTCTATGGGAAGAATCAGATTGTGAATAAAGGCCTCATAGATCAAGTTCTTCTCCTCTTCCGTGGAAGGGAAGAAAACTTGACAAAACTCCTTACCCCTTGTAATTTTAATTGGAAGTTGGGTCCTAACCATCTAAGCTACAAATTTAGCCATGCTTCCTCTAGAATGAAAGCATAAATCTTTGGTGGAGCTCTAAATGCTAAAATATGAGCTCCCAATTTACATGCCTGGAGCAAATGAGGTTGTAAACCTTTAATTTCAATCTCTCAATTGTTTATTTCAGTAGATAAAATTTACAATATGAAGCCTTTTGCATCCCTAAGAATTCTTTGTAAGTCATTGTAGTACTTATGCCAATGATAATCTAAAACTACCCAGGTCTTATTTCAGATCCATCATCATAAGAAGCACACATACTCTGGTGGTATAGTAAATAGTATTGACATTTGCGTGGCTAAGGGGTGACAACTTCCCTCCATTTGATGCTACATTTATCCTGACATGGTATGATGGTCTAAAGTGTATCCAAGGAATCTTGTCCTCCTAAATGCCAAACTAATCCATTTGTAAAACATTTGTACCCATAATACCCTTGGGGTTTTCATATTATAAATTTGTTATAATACATGCACCCCTATACCACTAGCCTCAACATGTAAATGAACATCCTACACAACATGGATAATTTTAGTGGCAAGTATTCGTAATATGGCAAATATTCCATTTTAGGAAAATTTGAAAAGGTGAATTTTCTAGCGTGGGTCAGGGACTTGTTCACCTAAAAATTACAATTTAATTTTTTTAGGGGTCAGCTTCACCTACGCTTCAAATACAATCCCCTATATAATCCTAGATTATTCATCAGGTAGAACACTTCTACTTCACTCATACCACCTAGGGGCATATCTATTATCAAGTACAGTAAACTTGCGAAGTAACAGAGGCTAGTACAAAAAGCGTAGTTTTATAGATATTCATCAAATTTACAAGGCCGGTCGACAAGTATTATTCTCATATACACACAAGAAAGTCCCACTGATATGTGCGAGAAGGAGAGTTTGTTGACGCATGATAAGGGGGGTTTGTTGACGCGTGAAACAGGGAGATTTCGTTGCACCCCCGAACCCCTGCTATCAAGGGAGTAGCCACCCCCGTGACCCCCACTCAGTTGCCCTTCCCAGCCCTATAGACCTTGTTGTCGCGGATACCATGCGGGTAGAGTGCTATAGTACATGCTTAACAGTACATCTCCTGTCAACACGTCTGCAGCACATGAAAACTGTGCTCCACAACCTAACAAGGAATTAAGGAACATACCTAAACTTTGAATTATGGAGAATCCTTGTTAAATATATGTACATGCAAAATAAATACTGGTATAACATGGAAATTCGCTAGGGATCAAAGTGTCTACCTCCGATGTGGCATAAAGAGAGATGGTGATCCATTGTGATGAACCCTGTCACTTGGCGAGATTGATGATTTTATTATGAGTGATTTGGAGATTTCAAATCGTTGCTTGATGGAGATTTGGAAGTGTAGGGGGTGATCAGTTCCTAACCTGACTGTATATGTGTGAAAAACTGAAGGATTTGGGCAGTCAGATGTCACTAAAGGGAGAGTGTTAGGGAGAGTAATTCTAGTTTTACCCTCTAATTATGACTACATCCCCATAAGGTCTAGTCGTTGTAGACGAAAAAAGACCAAATTTTGTTCATTTAGATCCTAACGAGAATAACTCCATATAAGATCAGTATAGGAAAGTAAATGAAATCTCATTTCCCCCACTCCAAGTGTCTCTACTGCATTATGTGTATGATGTTAAATGAATTTTACATGTATAGGTCATTTGGAAGCGATAGAAAATGTAAAGTGAGTTTGCATGTTACGTCATCTGAGAAAGATACAAAATGATGTATCTCCCAAGTTAGGTCATCTATGGAAGAAATATTAAAATATAATTTGTCTTGTGTTGATTAGTTAATTTTACTTTGAGAAGAGAAAAAATATGTCTAAGTTTAAATATGTATGATAGATAAATCATGCAGATATCTTTATCAATTGTTGCACCCCAGATTAGGTCATTAGGGGGAGTCACTAGAAATTAATGTAAAATGTCACATAATGTGTGATAAAAATTTTTGATAATGATGAATTAGATACATGACATGATTCATGATCATGTAGCAATTTGAGGGGGATCATAAAGCAATTATGATTTTATGCCCCCCTTTTTTAAGAAAGGGGGAGTGACCAAAAAAATGAATGTTGAGCTAAAAGTAGGTGTGAAATGATGCAAAAGTGATTAAATATAGCAAGATGGTGTGTATATCAAATTGAAGTTATATAAGATTACCATATAACATTATGGAATGTGTATCAAATGATAGTTAGAGAAATGATTAACCAAATGATGCACAATGGGGAGGAAAACGGAGTAGTGGTGAACATATGATATATTGACTATTATTTCTTGAAAAATATATATAGTGGTGAAAAGTGAATAGGGACTTCATTTTTTGGTGATTTTTTTACAAGCTCTAAGTTGTGTTTCATTTAGAGCAGCAAGATTTTCTAATATGGAATTTCGTATCACCCATGGGCAAGATGATTAGTCCAAATAAGGTGCTAACAATCCCTTGGGACATTTCAACACCTAGATCTAGGTGCCATTGGTGAATGTCTTCTGCGGAGATATAGGCACAAGTGGCATGCTCTTGGGTATCCTGTTCCTAGGTGTTGGTGACCCAAGAGGTTGTTTTGAGCCTAGAACGTGATGAATGAAAAAATTTGTGTTTGTTCATGTTAGTTTTAATTTTTTTTGCATATATACGAGGTATTAATGTAGTGTTTTGTTGATTTTTTTTGTTGTGCATAGGGATATTCATTCTAAGGAGTTCCATGTGGTGGTCATCATTTGAGTATGTTGTTGGGATTTGGGTTATCAGGTGATAAGTGGGATATACTAGACCGTGTCGGCCTATGACACATAATGAGAATGGGGGATGTACTCCATAATATGATGATGATTACTGCATTATGTGAGAGATGGTGCACATACATGTGTAGTTATTGGTTTCCTATCGGGGAGATGATCGTGACCCTGTAGGATGTATATCACATATTTTGACTACCAGTTGTGGGTGAGAGAGTCTAAGTGATGGTCATAGAGGATGCATAGAGACATATAATATCATCTAGGAGGTATTTTATGGGGACATGGGTACAGACTGAGACCTTAGATGCCATACTGAGATCAGGTGTTCCGCAATTGCGGAAGTTTATTGTAGTTGTGATTGCTTCATCAATGGAAATGGAGGGTGGTGGTGTAGGAATCTTGAATAAGATACATGATATTTGTCGTCATATAGAGGAGGATGGTATGAGATATTCCTAGGCATGATGTGTATTGGCACATTTATATAGGGACCTATACAGGTTCACATAAGAGGAGCATGGGGGTGGACTAGGAGCCACCACATTGCTACATGTATGGGCCTATGAGCATATTATGATACTGAGGCCATTTGGTGGGCCACATGCGTTCAAAGTGGCGAGACTAGATGTATTTACTGCGAAATGGATAGGTGTGCAGAGTAGGAGGATGGACACCTATACTTACATATTGATGTTGGATTGTATGGTGCTAGGGGCCATTATATGGAGGCCATACCGACCCTATGGAGGATGGCCAGAGGATGGAGTGGAGCTTCAATGTATCTAATGTACCATGTGGCTGGAGGATTGGTTCTCTAGGGTGATTGAGTTATTTTAGGAGTGCATATCATGGAAATTTGGTTTTTCTCAGGATATGCCCCTAGAGACATATGTATGGGTGCAAGCTACTAGATCACTAAGGAGACTAGGGGTGAGACGAAGACCGACATGAGCACATCTAGTGCCCCTCAGTGTAGATGAGATGGATGCATCCATAGAGCCATGATAAAGGTGGATGATGTAGGATGTACTGAGGCATATAGTGCATGGTGGGAAGTTCATCGATGAGGTGCTCTTATTTCTAGTTTTATGGATGTGGCGAGAGCACCACCAGCTTGGAGGAGTAGATAATTCCCAATTAGAATAAACACCTACCCATCGATGGTGATGGCAAAAATATTAATAGCAATAGCAATAGCATAATCCAGTATTTTCATTTGCTAGAAGTATGGTTTGTGACTTAATTGTTTGATTTATAGATATTGCATAGATAATAACTAAAACCCTTGCCTATGTCTGGATGGAAGTATAATGGGATGTGTATTGGTCATTCTATATTTGATACATCTATCTTCACACATTATACGGAATGTGCCCCATTGATGTTCTCATCTTCTAGTGGGATGTTCCCCAACAGTGCAGGTAAATGTAATGGCACAGGTGAGAATGCACACTTTTTCAGCTCCAGTGGCCGTAGATAACTTCCATGCAACATGCACCAGATTTTTGACATGACTCCTCTCTATAGAAGTATGGGTGAATAATCAGATGAAATATAGAGGTTGTCAGGTGGAGGACTCTCCTTTATTCCATGGATGTCCAAAATCCATTTAAATATATGTAGAGACTTAAAAATGGCTTGGCTTTGCAGAATTTAGTTGGAGTTATTTATTATTATAAAGAAGACAGATGTGAGAGATATAGGGGAATAATTCAATGGCGTAAAGTGAGCCAAGATAATTCAAATCTAGTTCATAGAACTCCTAAGCAGTTGTATAAATGATAACTGATGATGATATATGATAAGTATTGATGTAGTGATGCATTGGGGCTTACCTCAAAAGTGATTCTATTTTGTAACTCTGATATTTTGACGATACACACACATACACACAGGCTATTAGATCACGTAACCTATACATCTTAGGTTAGGCTAGCAACTGTACATATGTGTGTAATATCACACCATAATTGGCGTTATTGTATATATGTCACATTGATGTTGTATGGGTATATGTGATGAATGTCCATTCCTATCATGTTTATATCATGTTTGATGAATGATTTGCATTTGAAGAAACTTAAACATATTTATGATATCCAAGAATGTTAATGTATAATGTGTCGATGTTTGAAATAATGATAGATAGGTAATGTGTGAAAATGATGAAGGATAACATATAGGGTATAAAATAAATAATGTGATTGATGAAAAAAATTGTGTCGTATGTATGAATAACGATAGATGGTAATGTATGTATATAATGAATGATGTCAAAGAGTGATGTGAATAAAATGATTGCAATAGTGTATTTGATTTGGTGTTAGTATGATGAAGAGGTGGGGAAGAAGATTGATGCACCCCAACGTGTGTATGAGTATGAGCTTCATTTATATAAGACCCTTGTAAACAATCAAGAATGAACCATAAATCAAGAGTGCATGTCATCATTGGAAGTGGTATGATAGTGTACGCTAGATAGATAGATCAATGAAGCGCATGTAGCGACAAAGATGTAATGAGGTTCTTATTGTAAGAGATCCCTCAACAATCATGTAAGAACCATAAGAACATGAGTGCGTCATCCGGTGGTGAGGTGAGTGGAATCACCTACCAGAGATTAAGCAGGCACGGAGTGGTGGAAGCATGTGAAGTGAAAGTAGCATGAGTGTATGAGCAAAACTGAATGTCCAATGAGATGGTGCCAATGATGGGAGATGCAGCAGTGGGAAGTGTAAATGCTAATGGATTAGGAAGTCAATGTGAAGTAGGAATAATTGTGTGGTGGATGAGATGGTGCAATGGTGGATGAATGAGATGGAGAGCATGAATGAAGACCTTAGGTGGTGGATGAATAATGATCTTATAAGTATGTGGAGGTGATAAGTGGACTGGAGTAGTAGCACACTTACGTATGAATTAGAGAAAAAAATAATTCTCAAGAGAGTGAGAGCTAAAAATAAATGACACCCTTATCTTCTAATTGTTGTAATTTTTCATGAAGGGCATACCATAATCATTACCACAATGGCCATTTATGTGATGATAATTACAATAAGGATGATCATGTTGTTGTTGCAAGATGATGAGGAGGAGGATGTAGATTATAAGGTAATTGAATCAAGTGCTTATCAAGTGAATCATGCAACACATCACGATGCTTATAAGCATGTGAAAAGTGCAATGGCTCCCGAGTAGGAGATGCAGAGGCCTTAGGAAGAGACCAGTGCGGTGAAGGAGATGAAAAATGCTTATGCAATGGAGTAGACTGAACTTTCTTACAGGGTGGAGGAGATGGAGACCTTGAAGGATGCTTAACAGATGAAAGAGGAGAAGAAGTAGAAGATGATGTAGTAGTAGTAGAAATAACAGGAGGATCTATAACATGTGAATCAGTTAGATCCTTGTTCTAGATCAATGACCTTATAGCATAATAGTGTAAATGATGCGCATGTGTCATATTGTAAGTGATATTTTAAAGAAGGAATAAAGCACCAAAAAAGATGAATTGCTTCTCTAAATCAATGGTATGAAAGACTATATGATGCATACAAGCATTAAAACACATAATATATTCAATGATAGGTTATTCCTTTCCTTGATGTAATCCAGGTAAGTGATCATGTGTGAATCTAGGACCATTGTTAAGCATGACGCATCAAAGAAAGGCCTCTTCCATCTCACAATAGGTACTAATATATCCAAAAATTATATGTGTGTACTATTAGAGAGCATCATTAGTAAGATTATGACAAAATAATTTGAGCAATAATTGATCATTCAAGTAAGAAGCCATAGCTAAATGATAATGTTTGAGATGCAAATATGGATTTTCATTACCATCGAAACATGAAGATGTAGGCATGATAAATTCTGTAAGGAATGCTGAATTGTGATTTTTTTTAGAATGGCATTGTCATGTAAAAAATTGTTATCAACAAAAGCATAATAGGATTTTATTTCAAAAGTGAGAGATTGGACCTGAGATTGTAATTGTCCAAGAACATGCATGAGTGATAGAATATCATGTGGAGGTATAGAAGAATATATGAGAGGTACATCAAGTGGTTGAAGCTTTCCATTATGAGTGATCATAGGAATGTTAGAATAATAAGTGGAGGACGTCAATGTTATCGGCACACTAGAGATAGGTAAGGAAGAAGTAATATGCAGTGAAGAACATGGAATATCGGTAGAAGCATTGGGAATAACATCAAAAGAATTAATGGGAGATGAAACAATAGAAGGAAAAGAATCATCATGCATGTTATTAGATACAACATAATAAGAAGATGCAAGCGGGGCAGAGAATTCACATTAAACAATATGTAGAGAAGCAGATTCGTTGCTAACATGTGCATCATCACTATCAGATAAATTTTCACATGCAATAATTTCACCAAGCATATCATCAACATGTATGAGAAAGTAGAAGAGGAACACTTATGAGATGTATCTTTACAATCATTAGAAACACTTTTAGAAATGCGAGTATGAGATACAAATTTACAATCAGCCTGATTAGTATGAGAAATAACATCATGCACATGTACATTTTCATCATGATTTTTTATCTACAGTACCACAATAAATACCAAGCATATAATCGATAATAACATCATCAAGAGTTTCAGTAGAAATAGAAGAAGGTAGAGTAATCCTAGTGCCTATGGAATAACATGGAGTATAACCAAAATATTTTTTCTATTTAGAAACAATGATAAGATTATAGTGTTCGAAACTAGTAGGAATCATGTGTTCATTAACATCTAGTAGTCTTTGAACACTATCATCAAATTTAGCATAATGATAAAGATCAAACAATTCAGCCTCAACAACATCATTAAGGCTAGGATTAACACTTTTATGATGCATAGCTTTCCTAGGAAGTAGTTTTAAGCTACAGGTTCCCCAAAATGATTCAATAAAATCTTAAATATTTTACTGAAATTTAAATCTAGAAAACTTCTATAATTATGTACAATAAGATACAAATGCTAAGAAATTTTTAGAAATGTGATTATGAAAGCAAATGAGAAGGATAGAGCTTTTACCTTAATTCCGCTTATCCCGAAGTGTGTATGGACTAGAAGAAGTGATAAAATAGTAACTCAGGATGTCGCAACCTTGCCTAGGAAAATGCATAAGTGTCGAGAATATCAGGAAATGATTACCTGGGTACGAGTGAGGGTGCATGTGGGTGCCCTAGACCTTTGTGGGGCATCATAGTCTTCTTAAAAGGTCAAAATCTGATTTCATCACTTTACTAGGGTTTTACACTTGTTCGTCGATGATCACTAATGAGCCCCTATTTTTCCATGTTTATCCCATGTGAAACCTTGTGTTTCCATAATATCATTTTGCAATATGTATAATATTGACATTTTATAATTAATACTTTACCATGTTTTGGAAGGAAATGTTGTGCATATTCTTGTTATTTTCATCTTGTTATTTATTTTTCAAATATGGATTGAATGAACCTCTTATGTGTATTAATAATGTATATGGAAAAGTATATCTTGATTCATCACAAAAGTTAACTAAAGACTAGTGCAGGACTTGTTTATGCACTAGTGCAAGACTCACCGTGGAGCGCAATAATCATCCAAATCACTAATTCAAACTCTCTTGAAATGAGGAAATTTTACAAGAGAGATAAATGGCTCGGATGGTTGAACTCTGAGTTGACATAGTTGGCACATCAGTTAACACAATGACATGATCATGAAACATGTACTACTACCTCAACTTTCATGTAGATTTTGAGGTCTAAGCAATCCCAACTTAACTCCAATTGCTTGAAGAAGTAATGCAAGTAAAAACTCATGGATTCATAATCGTCATGATTATAAGAAATCAATCAGGATCTACAATATCTTCTTGTGTCAATTGACTATCTCAAAAGAGTCAATTACGGGCTTCATTTATAGTTAACAGTATTAATTCAATCCAAACACGACATAGAATGATTCTTCCACGATTGTAACTACTAAAACAATTAATATTGTTATAGGTATCTTCTAGTTAAGTATTTGTCATTAATTACAAATAATTAGTTCTCTCCTAGAGGGATTAGGACTACTCTGATATAAAATGTTAAATGTAATAGGATTCAAAATTTCAATTCGATTAACCACCATAAAAGAAATTTCTTTCATTAAAGTGTGGATTCAGGGGAAAAACTTTACTTGTGTGATTTGCACCATTTAACTAGATCGAAGGGAAGGAACAAGGGCCACTCCTCCCCAATGAGAATGGATGATTTACTATTCCTTTCCTTTCTATTATTTCACATTCATTTGAATTTTCAGCATTTCATTATTTTCAGTACCTTTCATTTTGTATTCAATAATCTTTTGTTGTCAATCCATTTCATTCCCTAATTATAGTTAGCATAGTATTTAGTTAATTTCATTATTAAATAAGTACTGAGAATGATTCTGAATGTTTCCTTTATTGTAAATATCCATGGACACCGCCCTAAATAGAAAAGCACAATATAATTAAAGTACAAGTATCAATGACGCTCATCAATTTTGGTGTTGTCACTAGGGAAAATTTAAAGGTGTTATCAAAGGTTAAGGTGCTAGCTAGAGGTGTTTCTTGGTTGTCTGGTAAGTTTCCATTTAGATATTTTATTTCCATAACTCTTTCTTTTGAAGTAAGAAGACCTTGTAGTGCCAACAAGAATCCTTTGTGTTTTAGAGTATGTGGAACACAAACAATCAAGTCAAGCACTGGTAGTTAGGGAATTGTCCTCACTATGATAGGAATTTATGTTTATACCTAGAGTTCGTAGAGGTAGATTCATTAGAATAAGTTCTAAAAACCCCCCTCAAAACCAACCTATGGAAAAAATTGTTAATCAAGGATGGTTGATGAAGTAGTGTAGTCACAAAATCATGCACTTTAGACAATATTTATCTCTGGCTCATACTACAATTTATAAGGTTTTTAAGTGAAGAAATTACTAATTAAGCCCACGTCTTTTGGCCAACTTATTTTACTTTTATTTCATCATTTCCACACATTTTTTATCCACATGCCCAATCTGTTTTGGCATTTTCCCATCATTTTAGCCTCAGATGGGGCACCTAAGGTAGTATTGGGGCACGCTTGGGTACCCTGGTCCCACCAGGGGCACTCCGGTCCTTTTTCTACTTTCCCTCATGTGTGCAAGAATTAGTTAGCTATCTAAAGATTATTAGAACTAACACCTATTAGTCCTAAAACAAAGCTAAACTAAAATCTATGCACCATCATGCTTAGAGCTTAAACAAGACTAATCTACCAACATCGTTGCATTAGAACATGAATAAACATCCAAACTAATATGCTAAGCAATTAATCTCTATCTCTATTGAATGTCAATCAATGGAATGAACCTATTTAGATCATATTATCCATATTTCTCCCCCCAGGTAAAATATTGGATCGGCCACGACCCCACACGGAAAGAATCAAAGAAAACACGTTTAAATCTTGCAAACTGGTTGCAGGGGGACTCTACAATGGATTGGCAAGGCCTGCGAAAGTTTAAACGACCTTGTGCGAGAAGAAAGAGAAGAAATGGCTCTGTCGCATGAATCTGTGTCTTAAATCTATTTGACAGACTCGGGCAGGCTCTAAAATAAAAAAAGGAAAGCGGGCCATCAAGGAAAAAGTTGGTTTTTTTCCCCTTGTTATCCCAAAAGGATAAAAGTCACAAAATAGGCTGCAACTCCACCCAAGGGAAAAAGTCAGTGTTTGAGCTCGAGTCAAAGCCAAAGCGGGGAGTCGGAGGAAAAGGTGAAAATTTTCCTTTTGTCAAAAAGGGCACAAAGGAAAATATGGAAGCACATCTCCCCAGCCAACCAAAGAGTACCACGTGTCCAAGCGGAGCAGCGGGGCCACAGGGGTTTTTTGACTTTTGTGTTTTTTACAGAAAAAGGGAAAAGGATAAATTACAGACCCGCGAACCTGAATTTTTCCCTAATCTGGTTGTTGCGTGTCCCATATGTAAAGGGGGGCCCATTTTTAAACTGTTTTCCCATCCATTTGTACGGACTCGATACAAACTTCGAAGGGGCATATCTTTCGACTCAGTGCTCAAAATATTGCAAATCTTACACCGTTGGAAATTTCTCAACGTCCTCTATGCCATGGAAAGATAAAAAATCATTTTTTGGGCCCTGGTAGGTGAAAAATGGAGAAAATGTCTTTGGGCCTTTAATGCAGGATCTTCTTACTCTTCAACTACCAGATCTTATTCGATTTGATCCGCTGGGGAACCAGAAGTGACATATTGTGGGTGGATTTACAGAAGGCATTGATATTTAGTGGCTAAACTTTCAAAGCGGGATTCAATGTGTATCTCATGGTAGTTAGAGTAGGATTCAATTTTTCCCTCTTCTCTCTCTCTTATTCTTTCTATATATTGTAACACTTCTCATTTTGAAAAAGGAGAGACATTCTGGGCATAGAGAAACTCTGTCAAATTTGTTTCTCGATGCCATTTTTGAGTAGCAAACCTTCTCCTACACCTGGAAAATGTATGTGTGCCTCTATTCCAAAAATGTAATGGTTTGTGCACCTTCTAGAGCAATAAAACGTGTTTTTTGTGGTGTTCTTCAACCCTTTGCATCGTTTTGTTGTTTCTCTGTGCCTCTCCCTTCCAAATTTGTTTTTCTATGCATAAATTTCACATTTGCAAGGACATATTGTTGTTTCATGAAGTTTAATGGTGAATTTGAAGATGTAGGTTGTGTTACTTCTGTTTGACCTCCCTCATCTCCATTTTTTCTGTTTCTTTCTCCCTCAACAGAATATCTTGCTTCCTTTGCTGGTGTATCACCACTTTAGTGTAGGCTCTATTTTTTCCCTCTTTCTCTCTCCTTGGTTCCTTGGAATGGTTAGATTAGGTTAGATTTAGTTTTCCTGCACTAGAGTAGCTCGTGGCAGGTAGTTTAGGAATAGGAACCAACCTTTAATTTGGAGAGCTTTCCCACTTTTTCAAGGTCCCACACCTTGGGGAAAGTTCAATGTTATGCAATCACACCAGATGATTTTGCCTTAGAAAAGTAGATTTTTAGAACTCATTTGGGGGTGCTGTGATTTCACACTAACAGTTTTGGCACACCTGTTGGGACTAGAGGTCTTCACTTTATTTCATCAAGTTGATGTGTTCCTTGGTGGGATTCTTCCTTTTGAGGCACATGCAAGCACATCTGGTGACTCCATCTAGTCAAAAACCCATTCTATGAGTTGCAAACCTTTTCTATCCATTTCCACTCATTTTCATCCATATTATTCTTCCATCTCTTTCATTTTATCTCATTCCATGAGGTTGTGCAATCATGACTTCATTCCCTTCATGGAACTCACACTTACAACAATACAGTCCACCTCCAATGTATTTCCCAACTCCTCTAGATCAACATTATGATCAGATCCAGAACCATTATGCTTACCCATATGAGCAGTGTCAAAACCAATTTGACTATGAAGCTTATCAAGAACAAGGGGATGCATACAATGGTGACAACTATGTGGAGAATGTTGGTTTGCTAGAGAAGATCCAAAAAATGGAGGCTAACATGGTTCAGTCAAGGGGCATAGCACAAATGAAGGCATTCAAGATTGGTTGCATGGCACCTTGTCCATGGGAAGGCCCTTTTCTAAGACATTACAACCCTCAAGAGAAGCTTGACTTCATGGTTGAGATGTTGCCCCAACTTGCACAATGGACTAAGGAGATTGGGGCTTATGAGTTGGAGTCAAGACAACCTCATCAATGGGGAAGTCCAACATCTCATAGCTTTTCTTTTTCTCTCTCTCAAGTGGCACCATCTCAACCCAAGCTCAAATTTTTAAGCTTCGCAGTTGCTGCCCCAAGTGTTAATTCCATTTCTCCATTCCCTATTCTTCCACCCCATTTCATTTCTTCTGCCCTTTCCTTTCCCAAGCAATCATTCCCTCCAAAGAAACAAGAAGTTTCATCTCCTCCCTCCACACCACAAACAATTACAAAACTAGTTGAACCCCAACCTGCTACTCCTTTTGCTCTCCTAAGTCCATGTTGGGAAAAGACCCAAGAATCCAATCAAAGAGAACAACAAGAAGAGGAGCCCAACAGAGAAGAAATGACAGACAATCTAAAGAGTTGGGCTACCAAATTTGGGCTTACAAAGATCCCTTTGATGGTCAAACCAATAGATGAGCTTAAGGTTGAAGAGCCAGTGGTGGCTGAGGCTGAGTTTGTAGCAGGAGAAGAGCAAGAACAAGAGAAATAAGATCAGTTATCAATTTGATCAGAATGTAGTGTCCATGTTGGCACTCTATTTGAAGAAATTATTTATCCAATTCAAGTTGCACAATCAGCAATGGAAGAAGATGAACAATCAACTCTAAGTCCCATTGAAGAGGAGCAGATGGAATAAATCAAATCAGAGTTTGCAGTAGCAGAAGAAGAAAGCATCATTAGAGATTCCTTGTTTTCATTCGAAGGGCCTAATTTGGTTGATGAATCCATCATGGAGGAAAACTCTGAAAGAGATATTCTAGTCCTAAATAGTCCTCTAGAGCACCAGATTGAAGAGTTTGACTAGTCAAACTCCATGCTAGAGGAAGAGATTACTCAAGGGTGAGATTGTATTCAAGCAGCAAAGGAAAGAAAAGCTACTCCAAATCCAAAAGAGGATAAGTGCATTCCGGCTGAGGAGGAGAGTAATGCAACCCCAGAAGCTTTAAGCACAAAACAAGCCATAGAAGAATCTTCAGTTCTTCCTCTCACCTCATATCTCTCAAACTCTAATGTTGAAGAAGAGTTTGATCTTTCAAACTCAATGTTTGAGAATGAGGGAAAACATGGTGAACAAGTTACAGACCAAGAGGACACCATGGAAGAGGTTGAACATTTGTAGCAGAACAACAATGAGGCAATTTATTTGTCTAATTTGGAGGACTATTTTGATGGAGAAGAACTAGTTGAGTTTTTATTGTTTTTCTCCTCCTTCATCCACCTTCCAAGCATATGAACTCGATGTCATGGAGGAGAGCATTCAATTACAGTAGCCTACATTTTATAGAAGCCCTCTAGAATCAATTTTGGGAGACTTACACCTTTCATGATCCTCATAGGAGGAAGAAAGGAAAAGGTAGAAAGATATCACCATTTCTCCCATGCCATTCATCCAAGAAGTTCCATAAGAAAAATCCATTCTTGGAGTTGAAACTTATAACAAGGGGGCACATTTAAAGGATCAAACCATGCATAATCAGGTACTTGGCTTCATTGGAGAAGAAAGGAGAATCTAGAACCAGTCATGCCTACTTTAGGACATGAGGATGAATACTAAAGTACCAAGGGTCATAATTCAATACCTCCAGGAGTAAAATGCAATTCAACTTGAGGAGGTATTTCACATTAATGTTGATACCTTGATAATTTGGGTGGAGGACTAACTTATTGTCAGTTTTTCACTCATACAGGAAGTTATATTTAGTGTCAAATCATTTGCATGGCTTCTCCTCTGAAGAAAAGGAAGCTACTTCTCCCTTCCTGTAATAGGATTTGTTTAGCATTATTTGTCTCTGATTAGTGTAGGAGTCAGAGTAGACTTTGTTTCCAACATAATAAGTGCTTACGCACACTCTACATGTCTCATTTGAGGCATGTATGATTTGGTTTCTGTATATAAGTTTTGTTTACATTTCTCTAAAGGTGCATAAATCCAGGCTCTTCAGTATTCATAGTAGAGAAACTCATAGTTACCCATAATAGTTGCTATATTCAAAGAAAACCAATGAAAAGAAAATAAAGTCATTTCAAAATAGTCCATTTTAGGTACATATGAAAT
The DNA here is from genome assembly GCA_019776745.2 of Taxus chinensis. Classification (NCBI taxonomy): domain Eukaryota; kingdom Viridiplantae; phylum Streptophyta; class Pinopsida; order Cupressales; family Taxaceae; genus Taxus; species Taxus chinensis. The sequence goes on along the minus strand of CM034155.1, from coordinate 205,364,370 downwards.
CCCTAGAGTTTAACACAATTTTCTACTCTTAGAAATTCCATTTCTAAGATTTCCTTATGAAAATTGAGAGTACAGACTTAGGGTTAGAAAAAACATAGAAAAGGCATACAATCAAGTTCGTAGTGGCTCAGGGATCATATCTTCAAAATTTCAGATCATTTTTGTGTTTATCAAGCATACTCTATGCCTAATGGATGCTTTAAGGTCACTGGTCTCTTCATCTAGCAGTAAGATATCCCCATGAGTCACCAAATTGTTATCCATATTTCACCTCATGGGAAAAATATTGGGTCAGCCACAACCCCACATGGAAATAATCAAAGAAAACAAATTTAAATATTGCAAACTGGTTGTACAGGGACTCTATAATGGAATGGTGGGGCCTACAAAAGTTTAAATGACCTTGTGTGAAAAGAAAGAAAATAAACAGCTCTGTCACGTGAATCTGTGTCTTAAATCTATTTGAAAGACTCGGGAAGACTCTAAAATAAAAAAATGAAGGGTCAAGGGAAGGAGGCTGAGTAGTGTCAGAAGAACCAGAGGCTCAAGAAGAAGAAATGGTGAAGATTTGAAGTCTTCAGGTTCAAAACAATTTAGAAAGAGTCCAAAAATCAACTAAGTATGGAGGAGACAGTGGAGAGAACCACGTGTCACTACGACACTTCTCCAAATTTGAAATCCAAAAGGAGAGGCTCAAACAAGCACCAGGGATCCACGTGTCCAAGTGGAGTAGCATGGCCATGGGGAATTTTTAAGTTTTGCATTTTTTCCAGAAAGGGGAAAAGGATATATTGTATGGACCCGCGAACTGGATTTTTTCCCCTAATCTGGCTGCCACATGTCCCATGGTGTAAATGGGAACCCATTTTTCAAAAAAAATTCATATAGCCCATTTGTACAGAGGATAGATACAAACTTTGGAGGGGCATATCTTTTGACTCAGGGCTCAAAATATTGCAAATGTTGACACCATTAGAAGCATCTTTGACGTCTTCTACATGCCATGGAAAGATAAAGAATCATTTTTCTCATGCCTTGGTAGGTGAATCATGGAGAAATTTCTTCATTCCTTTAATATAATGGGGAATCTGATTTTCTCAGCTACCAGATCTAATTTGATTTGATCTACCATTCTTCTTCAACACTGCCAGATAGACACAGGGAGCTAGAATCAACATATTTGGGGCAGATTTGAAAGGAGGAATTGATTGATGGAATTTGAATCTTCAAGATAGGATTCAATGCATATTGCAGGGTCATTGAAACAGGATTCAAATTTTCCCTCTTCTCTCTCTCTTATTCTTTATATATATTGTAACACTTCTCATTTTGGAAAGAGAGACATTCTCGGCATAGAGAAACTCTGTCAAATTTTATTTCTTGATGTAATTTTTGAGTAGTGAACCTTCTTCTATGCCTAGAAAATGTATTTTTACCTCTATTCCAGAAATGTAATGGTTTGTACACCTTCTAGAGCAATAAAAACATGTTTTTGTGGCATTCTTCAACCCTTTGTATCATTTTTTTGTTTCTCTGTGCCTCTCCCTTCTACATTTTCTTTTATGTGCATGTGTTATCCATATTTTAAGCCTATCAGGGAAAAATATTACAGAATCTAGCTACGACCTTGCACAGAAATAATTAGAAAAACAAGTTTAGAAATCGTAACAATAGTTTTAAATCTGAGTAGGATTCCAAACTAGTTGCAGAAGGGTACTCTACAATGGAATGGCAGGGCCTGAGAAAGTTTAAACGACCTTGTATGATAAGAAAGAGAAGAAAGGGATCTATCACATGAATCCATGTCTAAAATCTATTTGACAGACTTAGGTAGGATCTAAAAGTAAAAAGAGGAAGGGTTGGGAAAGGAGGCTGAGGGCTAGTGTTAGAAGAACCAGAGGCTCGAGAAGAAGAAACGAGGTGAAGATTTGAAGTCTTCGGTTATCAAAATAGTTTAGAAAGAGTCCAAAAATTGACTATGTATGGAGGAGACAATGGAGAGAGCCACATGTCAGCATGACACTTCTCCAAAGTTGAAATCTAAAAGGAGAGGATTGAACAAGTGCAATGGCTCCATGTGTCCAAGTGGAGTAGTGGGGCCATGGGGGTTTTTTGAGTTTTGCATTTTTTGTGAAAAAGGGGAAAATGATAAATTACGGAGCCACAAACCTGATTTTTTCCCTAATCTAGCTTTCGCATGTCCCATATGTCAAGGGGGACCCATTTTTAAAAAAAAATCCCTACCCATTTGTACAGAACTTGATACAAAAATTTGGAGGGGCATATCTTTCGACTCAGGGCTCAAAATATTACAAATATAACACCGTTGGAAGTGTCTCGACATCTTCTATGCGATGGAAAGATAAAAAATCATTTTTCTTAGGCCCTGGTTGGTGAATCATAGAGAAATGTATTCAGGCCTTTAATACAGAATCTTATTTTATTAGCTACTAGATCTAATTTCGATTTGATCTTCCATTCTTCTTCAACACGCCAGACAGATAGAGGGAGGTGAGAATTGACAGATTTTGGGTGGATTTGGAAGGGGGAACTAATTTATGGTGTTTGAATCTTCAAGATAGGATTATACTTTTCCCTCTTCTATCTCTCTTATTCTTTCTATATATTGTAACACTTCTCATTTTGGAAAGAAAGACATTCTGGGCATAGAGAAACTTTTTCAAATTTGTTTCTCGATTCCATTTTTGAGCAACAAACCTTCTCTTATGCCTGGAAAATATATTTGTGCCTCTATTCCAGAAATGTAATGGTTTATGCACCTTCTAGAGCAATAAAAATGTGTTTTTGTGGTGTTATTCAACCCTTTGCATCTTTAGTTGTTTCTTTACGCTTCCGACTTCTAGATTTATTTTTCTATGCAGGTATTCACATTTATAGGTGCATGATGTTGTGTTTCATGGATTTAATGACAAATTTGAAGATCTAGGCCATGTTACTTCTGTCTGACCTCCCTCATCTCTTTTTTTCTATTTATTTCTCCCTCAATAGAATATCTCGCTTCCTTTGCTGGTGTATCACCGCTTTAGTGTAGGCTCAATTGTTTTTGGTTTTCTTTCTCTCCTTGTCTCCTTGGAAGTTAGATTAGGATTAGATTAGCTTCTACACTGGAGTATATCGTAGTAGGTAATTTAGGAATAGGAACCAACCTTTAATCTGGAGAGCTTTCCCACTTTTGTAAGGTCCCACACCTTGGGGAAATTTCAATGCTATGTAATCACACCAGATGATTCTGCCTTAGAAAAGTAGATTTTTAGAACTCTTTTGGGGGTGTTGTGATTTCGCACTAACAGATCCTTAGTAATCAAAAGGGTTGATTGTATGTTTGAATCCCAAGGTTTTAAGAATGGATTCTTGTCAATCCATAACTACAATACCACTTGACATATCTCCATATGACTTCAAACTTGGATGGATGAATGTAAGAAATGAATATTGCTAGATCCTCTAATGGAATAATTCTCTAAGATGATAAAATTGCTATATTCTATGCTCTATGCTCATTTAGGTGTAAATAGAAAGGTAGGAGGAAGGCTCTTTATATAGCCCAATGGATAAAAGAAGTTTTGCATCCTTTTACATGTGGGATAATAGCAAGGTTGAGTTAGTTGGGGATGATTATGGTTGAAAGAGGGTTGAGTCAACCTTAGGAGAGTTTAGTTTGTCCTTTAGTGACTCATGGGGTTTTACGGAATTTATTAATTAACCAAAGTGATTAATTAATAGATGAGCAAACTTATAGAAGCTTTTTAGAAGAATAATTAGTATGATTTAGAGGATAAGAAGGATTTAATCAAATAAACGACGATTTATTGATCTAATAGAAGAGGAAACTTAATTAATTAAGAATAATTAATTAATTCAAGTAAAAAGGGGTTTAATTAATGAAAGGTCGTTAATTGTCATTTTTGTTGGGTATAAGGGTTAATTAACTAGCGTAATGTAGTTAATAAACGACGATAGAAAAGAAAATGTGCGATATTGACTATATGTCGTCAATTTGTGGGAATGGATATAATTAACTCAATTTAAGTATTTAAATTACTAGAGATAAATTATGGGTGTCTACATTTTCCCCTCTTTGGGGTGACGTAAGCGACGCCACTTCAAAGATAGTAAACAGGTAAAATTTTGAAGGGGTAGAAAAAAAATGAGTAGAAGTGAGAGATGCCCACTCGTGTGTCGATGGGGTGATGAAAGAAGGCGATTGACGATCGAAAAAGGTGAGAAAATCGATAGAAGAATGTGTAGGGATAGGATTTCCTAGGTGAATTAGAAGAATAGTGTTGATAGGGGAACGATCGAGAAGAAAGAGAGGAAGAAGGCTAGGGAAGAACTAGTCTTTCATCCAGTGTAGAACAACTTTCGTATCATCATATTGCCAAGGATCTACGTCATCGGTCCTTATTAAAAATGTAAACATAGGACAAAATTAGAATGGCATGAAAATCCGTACTATGAATAATTTTCCATTTCTAAAATCATCAACTCAATTCAACATACCGAAAGCAATGTAATACGAGAAGGAAACAAGATCATTTAATAGGGAAACAAGTACAAACACACATATTCAAACCAACAACGATCAAGATTGTTGCACAAATGTTTTGTTATCAAGTTGAAGATCCCAAAATGTTCGTGATTGATGAGAAGGGTTAAAAATGATGTCCTTGGCAAGGATACATTTGAGGGAAAGGAGAAGGATGTATGGTCTGATGATAAAGATTTGTGCGCAACAAAACAACATCAGGAAACTCGAAGTGCCCTATAATACCAACGAAGCAAGCAAGCTAGCTTTGGAGGTTGTTATAGATCTGATGATCCATGATTTTTTTGATTTGTGAACACATAAAAATACTAGCAAGATATGGGATGAATACTATGCACTAGATATGATTTTCAACCGTTATGAGCTTGTCACCAAGTTTTGCAATTTTTTTATTGTTTTCACAATTTTTAGGATTTTTGAGAAATGTTTAAATGTTTAGGATTTTTCTATTTTCTTGATTTTTTAGAAAAAAATTATTTTTGTATTTTCTTATGGATTTTTTATTTTTATAGGAGAAATAGGAAGGTAAGAGATCGCCTGAAAGTGATAAAATTTCCTCAGGGAGAAGAAACAGGTGCTAAGTAGCAAAACTATGTCCCAACATGGCAAAAATTAGTGGAAAATGATTATCTAATGAAAATAATCATCGCGGCGGATAGAATAAGTGTTAGAAAAATAATGATGGTCAAAATATGTCCCTAGGGCATCGCGGTGGGTTAAGACAGCTAGATATACCCCGCACGCGAGCGGGGTATACCCATTCAGCTCATTTGTTACCAATCCCTATTGAAATTCTTATCGTGAGTTACCACGAGCAATAAGCGAGATGGCCAGGGTTTAGAGTCACCACAGACATACCGATACCATCCCAAAGTATGTCTAATATGATGATGACAGACCATTTGTAAGCATCCTGACCTTGCTTCGTCTTTTTAGCATTAATTTTTTGTATTTACTACACTAATTAGGGTAGGGTTAGGTGTGTACATGTGCCCTAGGGAGTGTATATGGCCAAAGGGGCATGTACACATGTCAAAACATGTACGCATGGGCATATATGCCAAATCGACTTGTACACGTGCGTGTATGCATCAAAAGGGAGGTGTACACACTCGTTAGTAGAACCTATGTACGCCTAGGCATATACGTGAAAGAGGGTGCGTATGCGGCAAAAGGGTCGCGTATGCACAAGGGTTAGTTGACTACTTAGGGTACACATGAACACACACAAGTATGTGTATGTGCCATCAAAGGTGCATATACAGGCAAGTGTGTATACACCCAACGAGGCACGTACATACCCAAAGGCTATATATGCACCGAAGAAGGGAAAAATTCCCAACTTGTCAAATTTGTAGAAGAATTGTTAGTGAATGAAAAGAGGAAATTTAAGATGAAAAATTAGTTAGAGAGAAGAAAATAGAAAGGATTAGAATTGAAGAAATTTGTAACATGTGTATTTTCATTTTGTAGTATCATTTACCATCACTTCAAATGAGGGAGCGACACAACCAACTAACCACCATAGAGGCCGGATTTCATCTGCATCACTGACAGATGTTGGCGATCTTGTTAGATATGATTGGATTGTATTATGCGGCACATATGCCTATGATCACCTTAGACCGTGGTCTCCTTATAGCTTTGGCCAAGAGATGGCACTCAGAGAGTTAGTTCTTTCGACTCCCGACAAGGGAGGTAACTGTTACACTTGAGGATGTCTGGTGTATATTCCATGTTCCCATTGTTGGCTAGTTAGTCGAGTATAATACTGATGATGAAGATATTGTAGAGAGTCTCATTGAGATGTTTAGTTTCTTAGACATACCTCACCGAGGGATGGTAGTTTATTTGAACCGTTGCATTGCAGAGCCACATTTTCATCGCATTACTGTATATTTGATGGTGTTTGTCAGTGGCTTTCTTGTCCCTGACAAGACATGTTCTACCTTTCTGCTTGGCCTCATTGGAGTTATAACAAGTTTACTACGAGGTGAGAGATATTATTTGGGATAGTGTATGTTATCTCACTTGTACCAAGATTTTCATCATATTACCTACCACGGTTAGAAGATTGTAGGCCCATCACTTTTGTTACATATCTGGTCATGGGACCACATAGCTATTGCTCGCCCTATAGGTGAGTTACGCTCAAGATCTAAAGGAGCCATCTATTATGGTATGGGTCTCGACAGGTGGAGACATTCGAGGAAACACAAGTGATACAAGTGAGAGTTTGATGATCTTACACAATAGATGATAGTGTGGAGGTATTACCATTATTATCAGTGGGCTGAGGATGCTGATGAGCTCAATGTAACTGATGGTATAGACATTTCTTGATAGGCATCAGGGGAAACTATTATAGAGTATTATCGTGTGGAACGATGTGCTCAATAGTTTGGGCGTGTTCAGGGTGTTCCCGACCCAGATATGTGGTATGCCCACATGGCTGTTGAGAGATTCAACATGGGGCCCTAGATTCAGCCAGTTAGTACTTGGACTAGTTTTGATCAAATGCTTCTGCAGCAGTGGCTTCCATTAAGGCACATTAGAGATGCCGAGACCACTATTCAATATTCTCCTTGGCATTTGACAGTGATACCACATCGTCTTATGATTCCACAGGCAACATGGGCTGCAGGAGTTAGGTCACCTATAGAGGGTGAACATGAGGATGACAATGACGGGGAGGAGGAGGAGGATGATGATGATGAGGGAAAACGATAGGTTGGTGGTGGGGGACATGGTCCTCCACTTGTACAACATCAAGTATAGAAGCAACGAGTCTGGGTATGATAGATTGAGATGCCTCGAGTGGGCATGGTTGCAGGATTAGATGTCTCACTACAACAGGTGCTAGTAAAAACTTCAAAGAGCGCCACAGGGTCCTCCTATAGGAGGATTTCCACATTAGGGACCACTTCCTAGCCCCCCCAAGGGATGGTGGAGGTGGAGAGGAAAGGTGGAGGAGATTGGAGAGGTAAGCAGAGATGGATGAAAGATATTTATGCTTCAGCTACAACTACAACTATAGTAGGTCATAGTTGTCTAGCTACATGTTACAGTAGAAAGGGACCAGGCCAGGGCCCAGGTATAGACACTAATAGCTGAGCGGGATGAGGCTAGGGTCCAGGTACAAACACTAATAGCTGAGTAGGACGAGGCCATGGCACAGGTTGGCCAGGGAGGAGATGGTGCCACATGGTTCCAATAGATACAAAAAATGGCGGCCCGGATGTCTCAGGTCATAAGTGTACTATAATAGGCACAGGCCCAGGTCCTCACTATTACTACAGATAGGGATAGACAAGTTACTTTATTGACATAGACACAAGTTGATGTAGCCAGAGTTATAAGAGAGTATGATGATGTTATATATGAAACCACAATAGTTGGACAGACATATATGTTGTTCAGTATCATGAGAGCTAGTGGGGAAGCTACATATTACAAGGCAGCTTACCTCAAGGAAGTTCCAGAGGTCATAGGATTGTGCCTTTTGAGAAGCTTGTTATTAGTAGGTCAGGGACTAGATCCCATAGGACATCTAGATCTGTTCGCTCAGTACAACAGCCAATTGTGCAGTAAAGTACAATGATAGGACCTTCTTATCAGCAACAACAAATGCCACCTCACTGCCCCAAGCAAGGTAGTCCATGTGAGGGAGAGAGTCATGGATGACTCTTCCTCTTTGACTTATGTATTTTTGTAGATGTACCTAATGTATGCCTCTTATGAAGGCTCATTTTTTGATTGATGTTGATTGACATGCCTCGTGATATTATTTTGATCACCCATGCCTCATTTTGAGACATGATGAAATAGACATTATATTTGATCTAGATGATTATGGACCATGATGGATGTATCACGGTTTTGTATCCAGATGCTATGTTATTGTATATTTTTGTTTTGATTTGACATACATGTATACATGTATATAGACATTTTCCCTTTGATATTTATGATGATGATGATGATGATGATGATGATTATGGACTCTATGTTATTGATGATGTATCACATGTTTATTGATTCATGATATATCTGTAGATGCTATCATTTGCTGTTGTATATGTGATGTTGTTTTGATTTGTTGCACATGATGATATGATGATACTGGTGAGGGTGGGGGGATAGATTTTGATGTTTTCGATCCATCTTTCCCCCATTTGGTGATAAGATATGTGATGATTAGCATAGTGTACATGTATGATGTAAACTTAGCATTTTATTTATAAATGATATACATATGGTGTTAGATGTGATGATATAGATGGAGGTATGATGATGTGATAACAAAACTATGTACAAGTAACAAAAAAGCACAAGAAAATGTTAACAAATCTACCAAATATACACATAAAAACAACTTTAAGAAAAGCAACTATGTACAACCATGCAAAAACACACTCCATAGGCACACATACAAATAAATCTATTCTAAATAAGAAAAGATCAATCTCAAGTGGTATGTTTAAGAAACACAATATACGAATGTACAAGCAAGTAAAAACTATAAAAACAATGTACATACAAGCAAACAAGTAAAGCAAGAAACCAAACAAAGAAATAAAGCAAGTAAATTAAAACTATGTTTTTGTGGTACTATTTTTCAATGCGTTTTGCGTTGGTTTTGGGAGTTTTATGAATAATTTTCTATTGTTTTTGTATTTTCCATTTTTCTATTGTTTTGGGTTTTTCAAGTATTATGTGAATGTTTTTGGAGATTTTGAACATTTTTGAATGTTTTTTTATTTTTAAAAGGTTTTCCAAAGCTATGTACAGGAAACTGAGAAACATGGATGCCCCTAACATTAGATGGGAATATACAAGGGTAGGTGCCACATGTTATATACAGGAAAGTGAAAGTGTGAAGGTGCCCCCATGTTAGACAGGGAAGATACAAAGGCATCCCTTCATCAATTTACAAGAGGAGAATCAGTCAGGCCAAGGATTTGACAAGACAGGTCCACAAAGAATCTCTAGATGTAGGTACGGAACTAGCCCTAGGATAAGTAAAAATACCCCCTAAATGTAAGATGTCTTGTGAACAATGAATCCTCCCAAGGTGCCGGAAACCAGTTTTCACCAAGGGACGTATCCAAAGCAACACAATTGTGTGGTTTTCACATTTGGATGACCTATTTTCTCTTTTCTTTTTCTCCTTTGCTTTTTTTTTGTGTTTTTATGATTTTTTACCTTTTTTGGGTATTTTCTTATTTTAGCGTCAAACTCAAGCATAAAACCACTTGAGATGCATGGAATTCATGAGTTTATGGATCTCATCTCCATTTGGATGGGAAAGTTTGTATGCTCCTAACCCATATTTGGCCAGAATGACATAAGGTCCTAACCAATGAGGTTCAAACTTTCCTTTCTTCTCCCTTTCTGCCCTTGTGTTGAACTGATTCTCTTTCATTACCAAATCTCCAACCTCAAACTGGTGAGGTATGATCCTTTTGTTGTAGTTCTGAGATACTCTGTTTTGATACACCTTGAGATGGTTGAGAGCATGGATGTGTCTTTCATCTAGGAGCTCTAATTTTGTGAGTCTAGCCACTCTGTAATCCTCATCCTTATCTAGGTAATCCCTAAGAGATATTCTTAGAGAAGGGAGCTCGATTTCTAATGGGATGATAGATTCAGTTCCAAATACTAGGGAGTAGGGTGTCACACCCGTAGGAGTGTGAATGGAAGTCCTATAAGCCCAGAGGGCTGGGTGAATTTGTAAATGCTAGTTGCGACCTATCTTACTCACCATCTTCTCCATGATTCAAACCAGTGTTTTGTTAGTGGCTTCTTTTTTTCCATTACCTTGTGGGTAATATGGCATGGACCACTTTAATCTTATCTGAAAGCGATGACAAAGATCCTTAACTGTCTTTTTCTTGAATGACTTTTCATTATCAGTAACAATGGTAGTTGGAATGCCATATCGATAAATAAGGTGATTCATGATGAACTTTGATATCTGAGCACCTGTAACATATGTCAATGGAACGACCTCCACCCACTTAGTGAAGTATTCTGTGGCCGTGATGATGTGGGTATGACCATCAGATGAGGTAGGGGTGAGCTTCCCTATTAAGTCTAATCCCCATTTAGAAAATGGCCATGGTGTTGTTATTGGCTATAAAGGTTGTGACAATGCATGAATGAAATTTCCATACTTTTGACATAGAACACACTTTCTTACATGGTTGCAGCAATCTGTCTCCATAGTAGGCCAGTAATAGCCTACCCTTAACAACTTCTTTGCTAATACCATTCTATTTGTATGGGTGCCACATACTCCTTCATGTACCTCCTTGACCGCTTGGACTGACTCTGCTACATCTAGAAAATGCAAAATATTCCCATCATAGCCACGCCGATAAAGTGTGCCTCATAGGAGGGTGTAACAGGCTATTTGGCAGATAAGGCTTTGTTTTTTGGAATGGGTAATGTTATGAGGAAAGGTACCACTTTGGAGGTAGTTAAAAATATGGGCAAACCATGAGGAGTGGGGACCAAAAAAATTCACATGTCAGGCAATAATCTGGCATGTTGTATGCAGGATGATGTAGATTTTCAACAAAAAATGGCCTATCATTGGTTTCTGATGGTACCCGCAACATAGAACCCATTGTTTCCATTACATCTATAGATCAATTTTGTGCCCTTGGAATTTTTTCAAAGGTGATGCACACAAAATATTCTTTCAGAGTTTCCACCAACTTTCTATATGGGATGAGTTTTTCATCCTTGACCTTGTACTCATCATTGACTTGCTTGATAATCAATTGTGAGTCGCCAATGACCTTAAGGTGGTGGATATTCCATTTTATAGCCAACTTCATTCCAGCGATGAGTGCCTCATACTCTGCAATGTTATTTGTGCAAGGAAATCCAAGATGGAAAGCTTGTGGTATGGGGTCTCCTGAAGGAGTGATTAGCACTACACCTACCCCCGAACCATGGAAAGTAAACGATCCATCAAAATGTACTTGCCACATAACAGATTCTTCAATATACATTAGTGATGTGTCAAGTAGATCCATACTCACAGGCTCTGTTCTAGGTAAAGGTGCTTCTGCTAATTGGTCGGAAATCACTTGTCCTTTAATTGACTTATGGTGTATGTGCTTAATGTCAAATTCACTAAGAAGAATGATCCAATTAGCCATTCTACCCATAAGGGTAGGTTTTGACAACAGGTACTTGAGTGGGTCAACTTTAGATATAAGCTTGGTTTTAGTATTCAATAGGTAATGACGAAGTTTTTGGAAGGTAAAAACGATAGCCAGACAAGATTTTTCAATTTGAGGATAGTTGAGCTCATAGGAGATTAAAGTACAACTGAGATAGTACACATTTTTCTCTTTTTGGCTTAGGTCATACTGAGAAAGCAATGCACCAATAGAAATTTGGGTAGCAAATATGTATAGTGAAAGTGGCTCACCTAGAGTTGGAGGCATGAGGACAGGTGGATTGGCCAAGTATTGTTTAAGCAAGGTGAAGGCCTGATATTTCTCTGGTCCCCAAATGAAGTCAACATATTTCTTAAGCAGATGGGTGAATGAATGAAATTTGTCAGCAAGTTGTGAAATGAAGCAGTGAATGGCTTGTATCTTCCCTTGTAGGCTACACAACTGTTTGATATTCTTGGGAGGAGGCATTTCAGTAATGGAAGTGACTTTGGCTAGGTCCACCTCAATCCCTCTCCTTGATACAATAAAGCCTAGTAGCTTCCCTGATAACACCCCAAACACACATTTTTTTGGATTCAATCTGACCTTATACTCCCGCAGTCATTCAAAGATATGCCGCAACACTTCAGGGTGGTCTTCTCTTGTCTTTGATTTCCCTAGGATATTATCTACATAGTCCTCCATGATGTCATGAAGCATATCATGAAATATCACTGTCATTGTCCTTTGATAAGTTGTACTAGCATTTTTGAGGTCGAAGGGAATTACCTGATAACAAAATGTTCCCCAAGGGGTTGTAAAGGTCGTCTTATGCTGATCTTATTCTGCTATCTTGATTTGGTTGTATCCTAAAAATCCATCCATAAGAGATAGCATTTCATAGCCCACAGTTGAATCAAAAATCATGTTGATATTAGGCAAAGGAAAATCATCTTTTGGACATGCCTTGTTGATGTCTCGAAAGTCCATGTAAAATTTTGATTCCAACAGGTTTCTTTTGTACTGGAACTACGTTTGATATCCACTCGGAGTAGTCAATGGGTCTCATGAACCCTGCTGCTAACAGTCTCTCTAACTCCTCTTTAACCAGAAGGGCCACTCGTGGATGCATTTTCCTTAGCTTCTGTTTAATAGGCTTTGTGTCTGGATGCACTACTAAGTTGTGCACCACCAAAGTTGGATCTAAGCCCAACATATCTTTATAAGACCATGTGAATATATCCACAAATTCTCTAAGAAGAAAGGTGAATGTATTTTGTTCTTGTGCTGAAAGTGAAGCTCCTAGCTTGACTATCTTTGGGTCTTCTTCTGTTCCAATATTCACATCAACAGTTTCCTCTACGAGAATTTTTGACATATCCTCCATACGCGTAGGATCAGGAGGAAGGTTGAGATCTTCTTCCAAGGGCGTCTCTATGAGATTTTCACCCTCAGTGTGGTCACTTCCTTTGTCCATTGATTTTTTACTTGTTGGTTAGCTAACACCTCAAAGAGGTTTTCACTATGTGACTTGGACGTACATTTTTTCTAAGGATTTTTTTGGAACATTTTCCCTCATTTTTCTTAAATTTTGTTGACCACGAAGCTCAGCTTCCTCACCAAAATACACATAGGTATCTAAGTCAATGAAGAAACCTTTCTTATGATCTCCAATAGGAATGGTATCATGTATGCCCATAAATTTTGCAATAGCCTCATCATTTTCAAAGAGGTCCAATGGCACATGACGTTGTTGGTCCCAATCAACAAGGGTAGGGTATACAAGGTCAACTTTAGGATCGGTGGGGGTTATGGTAAGGATAGAGGTATCCATGAAAAGGTTCATGGAGGAAATATCCTCATATTGGCTATAGTGGGAATATGCGTCGCTATCAGAATAAGTAGAGCTATCCTCATGCTCAGAGCAAGGTAGCATCTTGATCCATGGGATGTGACCCATATGGCCGAATACCAATACCATAGCATTTTGTTTTGAAATGTGGAAGTGGGACCAGTTCTCTTGCTCCTTGTTCAAATTTTCCACATCTGAGTCCTTTGTAACCCATGGAATACATCATTCTACTAGATTTGGCATATTCTGGGGTTTCATAGCAGGTAGGCTTAGTGTCCTCAAGGACCCAAGTTGTAGGTGGGTCCAACAATTTCTCTTCTGCAAGTAGTCCACTAGGTAAGAATGTCCCAATAGTACGTTCATCCTTAGGGTGTTTAAATTGATAGTTGGGTCTACCTCTTGTTTTTTGTGACAAAGACAAATCTGAAACTAGGAGAGCCTGTTGCACATTATATTCTCCACAACCATACTCAAGGATTTTCATCTCCCATGAATCAAAGGGAGAAGTAGACGCAGAATCCTCATGGGCACAAGAACTTAGGGATTCTAAATCTACCTGTGATTCAAGAGCTTCTGACTAGAGGGGAATAACAATATCAGTGGAGGGACATGTATATGTACCCCTATGTGTAAATTTGTTGAGAGCTCTGCAGTGAGCGAAGGGTTCTGGATCACCTTGAATGGTAACAATGTGTCCCTCATGTTTCAATTTAATACACTGATGAAATGTTGATGGTATGGCCTGCATGGCATGGATCCATGGGCAGCCAAGAAGCATGTTGTATGGAAGTTCCAAATCTAAGACATGAAACTTTGTGTTGTGGAAAGTAGGCCCTACTTCCATTGGTAGTGTTATTGTTCCAGCTGACTCCCACTCCGTTGTCATATGTGGTTATGGTGATAATGTGGGACTCTAGATCTTCTTTCGTTCATCTTGACTATTTGATTAGTTTCAATGTGCATATATTCAATCCCAACCCATTGTCCACAAGCACCCATTTTATCTTCTGGTGGGTAACAAATACCTCTATATATAGGGGAAGATTATGTGTGTGATATTCATTAGGGATTTCCTTGTGGTTAAATGAGATGTGTTCAGTGGTGCAATGTTTACCACCACAGCTTGTAAATGTGAAGGGTCTACTTCCATTGGCACTCCTGACCCCTAGAGGGTTTTGTAAAGGATGTCCTTATGTACATTCAATATCTTAAGAAGGTCCAAGATTGAAATCTTGGCAGATGTCTTCACAAGTTTGTCTAAGATGTTGTACTGACCATCCTGAGGGGTAGACAAAGGAGGTTATGAGATCATGAGATGAGCGTGCCTTGTTACCACAACGCAATATTTTCCCTTGATCCTAATGGTATTCACATGCTCATCAGAAGAGCGAACACATCCAATGAGTGAGTCGTAATGATTGTTATCACTTTTGGTATATAGATAGTTTGTGGCTTTGTAACTTTGGGATGACTCTCCCTGATCTAACTTTTTCTCACTTGGTTTATCATGTTTAGGGAATGGTTCTTTGAATATCCCCATCTTTTCATTTGGTGGCATCTAATTTTTCTCTGGTGGATCAACTTCTATCTCTCCATTATCAATAAGATCTTGGATGTAGTGGTGAAGTCTTAGGCACTTGTATGTCTTGTGTCCCTTTACACGATGAAAATCACAATATTCATGCTCTTTATACCATGAAGGTTTAGGAGTGTTGTCATCAAAGGGTTGTGTCATAGGATAAGTCACCATGTGGACTGCATCCAATTGTTTCAAGATTTCAGAACAAAGACTCGTTAAGAGGAGTGAACGTTCTACGCTTGGCTGGTGGTTGGATCAGCCCTTTGGTCAGTTTAAAAGGTTGACCAACTTGGACTGCTTGTATATGTTTGGAATCCATGATTCCATCTCCTACCACATTCTTGTTTTTGTTAAAGATCTTTGGCTTGTCTGTTGGTTTGGTAGATTGATTATCCTTGGAAGATGATTTGATTGTTCCTTTTGCAATGAGGTATTTTTCTATTTGTATGCCCTTCTCGATGACCTCTTCAAATCTCCAAACACAATGCATTTGTAAATGAAAAGTGATGTCCAAATTTAAATTTGGTACAAATATGCTAACAAGTTTATTTTCAGGGATTGAGCAAGGGAAGCGGCTAGCTAGCCCCCGCCATCTTTGTAGGAAACTTGTGAAGGTTTCATTTGGATGTTGTTTGGTGTTACATAAGTTTTACATGGTTATGTCACTTTCCATGTTGTATGAGAAATTTTGTACAAACCTCTCTGCTAGTTTAGGCCATGTGAAGATAGACCCATGAGGTAAGCAAGTAAACCATTCCAAGGCTTGTCCTCCTAGACTTTTTGGAAAGAGTCGTATGAGGTAATTATTATTGTAGGCCACTTCTTGGCATGCCATGTAAAAATATTTCACATGATCACGTGGATCACCTTTCCCTCTATACTTGTCAAATTTTGGCATGTCAAATTTCTTAGGAAAGGGTTGAAGCAACATAGCCTTATCAAATGGATGGGGGCATAACTCTTCGTATTGATACCTTTTGTTATTTCCCCCATTACTTTCTTGAAGGCTTGTGAGCATTGATTTCATAGATTGTAGTTCTTGTGAAATAAATTTGCTCCTTTGTGGGAGAAGCTGACATATACATGTGATTATATTTTGGTGTTCCTCCCTCTTGGTTTTCTATGTGAAGTTCACTATTTTTTTCCATAGGTTTCTCTCGATGTACATTTTTGTTTGTTTCTTTTTGTACATGAGATGTCAGTAAAGTTAATTGTCGACTAAGGTTCTGAATTTGTTGTGGTATAGTGACTTCCTCCTCATGATGTTCTTCTTCATCTTCATCGAATGGGGGTTGTTCCACGTTTTCATGTTCTATTCTTACTCTATGTGGTACCTTGATGAATGGTAATTTATAACCCACCATGTTGTTGTTTTCTGCATTTGATGTGGAAGCATGTCCATGTGCTAAGATGTCATCCATGTTAATGAGAAGTGGTTCTTCCTCATTAGCCTCATTTGTGGGTGGAATAGTTTCATGTTCTGTTGGCATTCTAGCACCTAATTCCACCACTCTCGCAAGTACCCTATCTTTTTTTATGAAAATAGATTCATCTAATAGGGTGGGTCAAAGTCAAACTCCACACGTGGTGATCTTGCCTCATCACCACTATGATCTATCATCTCTTCCACTTCTTTCTCTGTGGAGAATAAAGGCCCTAAATCATGACCAATAAAGGGATTTGACCCTTGTTTGTTTGATGTTTCCCATGCTTGTTTTTCAATTACTTGTCTTTTAGCTCCCAGTCTTATTTTGGGGGCCATGATGTATGAGAAATTCACTAAGGTGTTTTGAATTTTTTCAAAAGGTATTGATCAAACCTAAGTGGAAGTTTACAAATGTCAAATAATGTCAATAGTTCAAAGAATGATGAATGTCAAAGGATCAATGTGTCAAAGTGATTGTCTTAAAAGAATAAGTCAAAAGTGACAAACAAGATACAATCACACAATGCTTGTTTTAGACCAATCAATCAAAATGTCGTACTTCCTAAGTTTGTTTTCAAATAGTAGTTGGTGTTTAAGATGGTTAAAAAAATGTCACCACTTATGTCAAGTTCAAAGAAATGAACAAGGTGTAAGTAATAACAAAAAATTAATACAATCCCCAAAAAAAGTATACTAGAAGTGAGCTTGAATCCAATCAAGACCTATATCTCAAAAAGTGGTAGTTTGATTGTGAGCGACACAATAATACCACTAAGATATGTTAACCAAAATTTTTGAAAAGTAAGGTATTAATATCAAAATGATATTGATATAATGCACACAAATGGTAACACTCAACACTTTTCAAAATCGAGGTAATGTTTGAAAGCAAACTAATGCTAGAGTATACTAAGGAATTGTTAGAATGTGTGTAGCGTAACGTTACAATCTAGACACTTAGGCCAAGTTTGTAAGAAACAAGACGTAAGTATCAAAATTGTTGCAATACGATACAAACAAGATAATAGTTCAAAGGAGAATCAAGATGATGAATCAAGCCTAACTACGATTGACAATCTTGACTTGGGTATCAAGATCAAAAAGGGCTACCAATGATATGAAAATGTCTTCACACACTTTATATGTTTAACAACTCAGCCACAAATATGGATGAGCGTAAACGAACACAAAAGTGGTGAATACAATCAATTAGCAACACAAAGGTAATCACTCTTCTATTGATCAACAAAGTGTCAAAAGAAAGTGAAGGAAGTAGATCAATTGGGGTTGAAGAGAGTTTGGCGTCACTTTGGCAGAGTTTCACCTCACCTTAGGGCGAGTGATAACTAAGAAAAAGTAATGCTTCACAATCTCTATGATGAATGACATGTCGTTTGAACTTTAATGGAATCTCCTCTTGTTCGACAAATAAGATTTTGATTCCGAGAAATTTTTCCCTTTGTGATGGCTCTCAACTCAAATTTGATATGGTCAAAGTTGGCTCTAGGACAAGATAAATTCGTAGGTGGTTCACTCAACTGGGTGTCAAAATTTATCTAGATGTGAGCTCGATTTGCCAAAGTTTCCCAAGAAGTATCCCAGATTTACTTTACCCTCTTCAAGAATAGTGGGCAATAAATGTGTCCATCGTGTACTCTCACTGGGGTCACGATACAGATAACTTTGATGTTAATTCTCACGTGTATCACTAGTCAAGTATGTGTGTGGAGCACTTCCCATTTTGTCCACAATCTTCCCTCTTACATGGACTAATTTGGGGTTCTAGGACCACCCCCATTGTTGTAGCTTAAGGCTTATACCAAAGGGGTTATGTCCTAGTTAAGCGACGGGCATACCCTTATCCGAACCTACAAATACAGTCTTTTGATTGTGGTGTATTTTTTATCTTTTATACTTAATGTGGTTTGCTTGAACACCATTTGGCAACCTGCACGGAAACTGTATTAGTAGTTTTGTTTTGTCTTGATCCTTCATTCTTTGACAAGCGTTTAGGTCCTGCACGACGGATTTAGTAGTTTTCCATACACATAAAGAGGATGAACGTTGTTTCTGATTCTCAAGATCATCCTAGGATGCAAGAGAAGAGCATACGTGATGTAAAATCCAAATACGAAATCAATCATGGAAAATACTCAATTCAAACACAAAATTTGTTCATTTTAACCAAATTTGACATTTTTTCTAAACATTTTTCAAAGCAAAAAGAGATAGAAAGTGTTTCTGATTCCCAAGATCACCTAGAAGGTGTGAGGGAAGAGCATACGCAACTTTAATCTCATGATTAAGCATGCAATGTTCATTTAACCCTTTAAACAACTCAAATTAGCAAAAACATACAAATAAACCTTGTAAAACAGAAGTTAATCTTCAATTAAAATCTTTGAGAAGTCAAGAAATATAGAAAACATGTTTTTGTAAATTTTAAAGTGAATCTCAAATCTGAACAGTGATGTGTACACTCAACTCTGGTTGTGTACACCTGCTTCAGGACGTGTATGCGCCTCTATGGAAACTGATAGTGAGCTGATGGGTACGCGACTAGAGAGTTGTGTACACTAGCCTTTGGATGTATACGCTCATAGACAGAATGGTCAAAGAAATAACACTAGCAGATGGGTATGCTCGGGTATAGGCATGTACGCCAGGGTATAAACGCATACGCTAGCAGACAAAAAGGCCAGAAAACACAGAAGACAAAAAGGCATGTACGTCGGAAGTAAGATGTATACACTAGACTTTGGACATGTACACTGACAAAGTCAAAAAGGTTCAAACAGAAGCACAAACAGATGGGTACGATGAATTATGAGCGTGTAAGCTTGGGTTCAGGCGTATGTGCTAGCAAAAAGAAATCCAGAAAAATATAGAGGACAGAATATCATGTACACTGCCAGAATGATGCATACGCTATACTTTGGACATGTACGCTAGCCTTTTGGTACTTACGCTTAGGTTTGGACGTGTACACCTGCATCGGGATGTGTACATGCATCTGTCATTTTTATGTATGCATGTACTTGGAAGTGACATCAAAACATGGGAAATGACGTAATCGATCTCAAAAAGCTCAAATTTTTGGCAAGTTAGCTCAAAATTGACAAGAACCCATCTAAATTAGATCTCTAAGAAAGACTCAACACATGCAAAGTTAGCAAAAATCATAAGAAATTCAACATTATTTCACACATGTGCATATCAAGGGTTAGCCAAAAATTGAAATAACAACAAAATTTGAACCACAATGCTAAGGGACTAAGGATCCGTCCCACCGGGCATGCCAAATGTGTGCAAGAATTAGTTAGCTATGCAAAGAGAATTAGAACTAACACCTAGTAGTCCTAAAACAAAGCTAAACTAAAATCTATGCACCATCATGCTTAGAGCTTAAACAAGACTAATCTACCAACATCTTTGCATTAGAACATGAATAAACATCCAAACTAATATGCTAAGTAATTAATCTCTATCTCTATTGAATGTTAATCAATGAAATGAACCTATTTAGATCCTTAGCAATCAAAAGGGTTGATTGTATGTTTGAATCCCAAGGTTTCAAGAATGGAGTCTTGTCAATCCATGGCTACAAGACCACTTGACATATCTCCATATGACTTCAAACATGGATGGATGAATGCAAGAAATGAAGATAGCTAGCTCCTCTAATGGAAGAATGCTCTAAGATGATAAAATGGCTATAGTATAGGCTCTATGCTCATTTAGGTGTAAGTAGAAAGGTAGGAGGAAGGTTCCTTATATAGCTCAATGGATAAAATAAGCTTTACATCCCTTTACATGTGGGATAATAGCAAGGTTGAGTTAGTTGGGGATGATCATGGTTGAAAGAGGGTTGAGTCAACCTTAGGAGAGTTTAGTTTGTCCTTTAGTGACTCATGGGGTTTGAGGGGATTTATTAATTAACCAAAGTGATTAATTAATAGGTGAGTTTAGAAGAATAATTAGTATGATTTAGAGGATAAGAAGGATTTAATCAAATAAATGATGATTTATTGATCTAATAGAAGAGGAAACTTAATTAATTAAGAATAATTAATTAATTTAGGTAAAAAGGGGTTTTATTAACGGAAGGTCAGTAATTGCCATTTTTGCAAGATATAAGGGTTAATTAACTAGCGTAATGTAGTTAATTAATGACGATAGAAAAGAAAATGTGTGATACTGATGATATATCGTCAATTTACAGGAAAGGGTATAATTAGCGCAATTTAAGTATTTAAATTGCTGGAGCTAAATTATGGGTTTCTACACCTCCATTTTTTAGGCTCTTTCTAGCCATTGTTCATCCTTATATTTTTTGTAGTCATCCATATCGGGGTTAATTACGAAATCATATCAAGAGAACCCTATAAATATAAAGTTATGAGACCATAATTAGGGACCTTACATCATCTACTATTATCACTCATCTAGAGTTATATCCATCTATTGAATTTTTATCCACATAGATCCATCATCAAGGCACAAGCTAGGAAGTATGCATCACACTTCATAGGGGGAGGATTCTATTCTATTACATGCACACATGCTATTACATTTTCTACATTTAGATGTTGCTCATTATTTCACAAAGTGTGACTGGCACAAGAGAACCTAGGGCATGACATGCACACACTCACTAGAACTACATCTGGGTGCGAAATGTAGTACAACACTCAGAGTAGTAAGCCCAATGTTGTGGGAGCTGAGGTCATTCTGATCTATTCATTATGCATTTTTTATTTTTTTAGGATTTTGATACTTTCTTTTGGTCTTTTGAAGGTCTTTACATAATCTTGAATTATTTACGACATACAATGTGGGACAACAAACCCGATGTGACACACAACAAGGGTTTTGCACCACCCTCCGACCCCATAAGAACCAGTTCCAAAGATTTTTCACAGACCAAGGCACCCAGATTGCAGACCAAAGTTCCCATGGGCACCCCATTCCTCCTCCAAGCACCCCAGTCCACACATATCCTCCTGATCCAATCTTTTCAGGGCCTCTGCACAGTCGTTCCTGCTCTAATTTTCTCCAGTCACCTATGTGACAATCACCAGTTATCAGTTGAGTTATTTCCCTTTTCTCCTTACACATTATGGTTTATTATTTCCCTTTGTATATTTATTTAGATCATTTATATCTTTTTAATTGCATTTACTTAGTCATTTACAGTTGTGCATAGCTTAGGTTAACTATCCACAACTTACTCCTTATTAGTTAATTTTAGTTAATCAAGTAGATAACCCCAATGGTGCAGAGAATGAAAAAATTCCACTTGGAATAACATTTACCTATCCCATACAATTGCATCCCAGTGATCAAAACTCTATGAAAAACATATCCCCTTCAATTTTACCAACCTTCTAGGGATTAGTCTTGGAATATCCTGATCAATTCCTCTTTGAGTTCAAATTTATATGTCAAACCTATGATTATGCCTCACACAGACAGAATCTTACGTTATTTCCCTCCACTTTAAAGGATACAACTATGAAATGGTTCATGGGTTTAAACACTAACACCATCCATAGTTGGCAGGATATGGAAACAATTTTCTTGGATAAATACCAAGACTATTGTAGAGGTTGGGACAGGAAGGAATAATTTTTAGGATTCAACAAAATGAGGATGAAAGCATGGAAGATAATCTTGATCGGTTCCTCTTCCTTCATAGGAGGTGTGGTACTGGTCTAAATATTAATCTACTCAAAAATTTATTCCTCAAAGGATTAGATGAAGACACACAAGAAGCCTTCAATATTATGGGAAATGAGACATGAAAAAACTAGAATTTATAGACATCATTAACCTCTGTAGGAATTACTCCTAAAATCACCCCCAACCTTCATAGAAAGAAAAGTAAAATGGCCAATGGCGATATATCCAAACTAAGGGAATAAATTGTAAATTTGAGAACAAACCTCTTATTTGAACTCAATACAATTATGGATAGGGAGAAATCCAAGAATACAAATCCTTTATTCATCTATTGTCCAAGATGCAGGTACAAGCATGGGCTTAAGGACTACCCCTTAGACAAAATAAGCATATGTATTTTATGTGATCTAATGCATGTCATAGACCAATGTGGATTGCTTCCCTTGCTAAAGAACCATATAAAATAAAACACACAAGACAAAGATGAGTTCAACTATATGGCTTAGAGGCAAGGAGGAAATATTTAATCAAATCAAAAGCAATCCTACACGCCAAAAATGCAATGGGTCCCAAATCAATGGAATGCACCTTGGTCATACCCCTAACCTTGGACTCAAAAATTCCCATAGGAGTGGAGTCCACAATGGAATGTACCACCAAGTTGCTATGAACAACCCTAGGCTCCACACCTAAACATTCCACCATTTCAATTATTTAATCCTCAATACCAACAACAATGGAATATACCTCAAGGATCAGGTAAGAATTATTATAATCAAAGAATACCCCAAGGTTAAAAAGCTTTGTTAACTAGGCCTACAAATGCTACCCCATCCGAATAATTTGCTCATCCACATATTTAAGCACAAACTATGGAAAACCCCAAAAATGTGAGGCAAGGTAATCTAACATACATTGTGGAATAAGATAAAAATCCCACAATAAAATTTGTGGATTGTAGGAATATCTTGTTGTGTTCAGGGAAGGTTACCTCAAAACCTTCATCCCCTGTCATAAAAGAAATCCATGAGGATAAAGAAAATCTAGAAGAAACGCAACCCAGTCTTGTTGTTGAAGAAACACCCCAACCAAACGTTGATATTCCTTTTCCACCCAGACTCTTAGAAAAATGCAACACTAAAAGTCATGAACAACCAGAGTCAGAGTTAATTCCGGGACTGAGAAAATTAAGTATTGGAATTCCTCTACTTCAAACTCTTAAGAAAATTCCTGAATTAAACAAAACCATCAAAGAGATATATTTTAAGACTCCAGGAAGAAGAAAGAATTAAGCCAAAACCATCCATGTTGATGGGAAAATTTCTAGTATACTGGAAGGGAATATGACCCCTCCTAAATTTAGAGACCCTAGAATTCCTATTGTTATAGTTTTCATAAGATATGTACAGATCCCAAATGTTCTAATTGACCTAGGAGATGTTATTAATGTAATGAGCAAGGATACCTTGTCTACATTGTCACTTCTAAACCACAATCAACCTTTATAGTTTTACAAATGGCAAATCAACCTTTAAACAAGCCAAAAGGGATTATATAATATGTTACCATCACCAGAGAATCACAGGATTATTCGGTAGACTTCAATATCATAAAAAAAAATAATAGGAAGATTGGATACCCTTTAATCTTAGGATGCCCTTGGTTAGCCAATTTTGTCACCCTCGTTGATTGTGGAACTAGAAATATGGTGATTACAAACAAGAATGATTCTAAAAATTTAACAATTTATCATGTCGCAAAACCTTTTGCTACAGAAGATAAACAATGGCAAAACGACAATTCAGATGAATCGGAGGACATCATCTATTCTCTAGCCATGGTCATAATTCAAGACACACACATATCAAATTCAAGATGGTGACCATGAGTCCTGCACTAGAAAAATTATAATTCCTGCACTTGACCACGAGTCTTACGATGGGTTTATTTATAGTCATGCACTACAACTAGTGGAAATAAGAGATGATATGATGGTGAAAACAAACAGCCTATCATCTTCCCTTTTTCACGAAATATAGATTTGACCAAGTTTGTCTTTCAAAATATTGTTGATGTTCACATATTACTTCTCCACATGTGTTCATTGAATGTGTTATTGAGATAGTACCCTATTGTAGATTCTCTTCATCCAGATACCAAACAAATACCTAGTTTTCGAGGGAAAACATTGTCAGTCAATATTTGATTGACTAGTCAAAAGAGAATACCTTGTTTAAACTCTTATGCTCTCATCCTCAATCTTTTTCTTGGGAATATAAAGACATGAATCATATTCATCCCAATATTTTTACACGCAACATTTACACAACTAACTCCAAACCATTCATACAACCATAAAGAAGGATAAACCATGCCTTATGGGACATTGTAAAAACTAAAATTGAAATAATTCAGAGGGTAGGATTCATTTATCCAGTCTCAAATATCCATTGAGTTTCTCCATTAGTTATATTTCCTAAAAATAATGTGAAATGGATAATTTGTGTGGATTATAGAGAATTAAATAAGGCTACTCATTGGGATTATTTTCCATTACTTTTTATTGATCAAGTCTTAGACAATTTATCGAGAAAAAGGTATTTTTCTTTCTTTGATGGGTTCAGCATGTACAATCAAATAACATTAACACCTGAGGATCAAGACAAAACCAATGTTTACCTACTTATGGGGAACATTTTCTTATAGGGTGTTACGTTTTGGTTTATGTAATGCTCCTACCATGTTCCAAAGAGGCATATTGGAAATATTCTCTAATCTCACCCATGATTATGTAGAGATTTACATAGATTACTTCACTGTTTATGGAACAACATTCCAAGAGGTAATTGATAGTCTAGACAAATTCCTTTCTAGGTGTGAAAAACATCAATTATCCTTAAACAATGAAAATGCTTATTTATGATGGAACATGGGATAGTCTTCATGTTTTAGCTGAAGGAATCAAGGTAGACCCTGACAAAGTCAGTATCATTGTAAAGCTCCCATCTCCCACAAACAAAACAGAGGTGAGAAATTTTCTTAGGAATGTTGGCTACTATAAAAGGTTTATTTCATACTTAAGTAAGATAGCTTCTCCATTGTTTTCTCTATTAACTAAAGATTCTGAATTTGAATGGACATAAGCATGTCAACACTCTTTTTATACCATAAAAGATAAATTGATAAATTAACTAGTATTAAGAGGCCCAAATTGGAAGCTCCCCTTCCATATACACACATATACTTCCAATGAAGCAGTAGGGGTTGTCCTTGGACAATAAGAAGAAGGATAATTGATGCATGTTATTTACTAAATCAGTAAAAGCCTCTCCCCTACTGAAAGGAACTACACCACCATAGAGAACGAATTTTTTGCAATTGTGTATGCAATCAACAAGTTTCTTCATTATATCACAGGATATGAAGTGATTGTTCACACTGACCATTCCACTATTAAGTAACTAATGAATAAATCTTTATTGCATGGCAAGATATTAAGATGGTTGTTGTTACTACAAGAATTTAATATTAAAATCATTGAAAAGATTGGGAAATCAAATGTGGTGGCTGATTTTCATTTAAGGTTAACCACTTTAAGAGAAGAAGAATAGGTCAATGATGATTTTCCAGATGAACATCAATTTGAAATTTCTACTATCTCTCCTTGGTTTGCAAATATGGATAACTACTTGGCTATAAGGAAGTTCCCAATCTTTTTCACACTTAAGAAAAGAAATAAATTGATTAAAAAAAGTTTGATGTACACATGGTTAAATGGAATTCTTTTTAAGTGTGGACTTGACCATGTTTTACATAGGTGTGTAGTTGAAGATGGAGTATTTGACATACTTAGGGCATGTCATGATGATCCATCAAGACGAAATCATCCAATTCAAAGGACCATTCACAAAGTCTTAGGAGTTGGATACTATTGGCCTTACTTGTTTAGAGATGTTAAAAATTATGTGTGGAGGTGTGACCAATGCCAAAGGATGGGGAAGCCAACATTTACATCTGAAATTCCACTCTAAACTCAAGTTGTCTTCGAACCATTTGAAAAGTGGGGATTGGATTTCATTAGACCAATTGACCCAATCTCTCAAGGAAATGAGTAAATTCTGGTTTTTACAGATTATGTCACCAAATGGGCTGAGGCGCAAGCACTAAAATATGCAAGAGATGATTTTTTTTAGATTTCTTATATGAACATATCTTTCAAAGATTTGGAGCACCAAGATCAATTGTTTCAGACCAACGACCACAATTTATGTCAAGTGTAATCATCTCCTTTGTGGTAACATACCAGTTAAAGCACAAGAAGCCATCACCATACCATCCACATTCCAATGGTCAAGTGGAGGTTACTAACCGAGAGTTGGAGAATATCCTAACAAAAATAGTGGATATCTCAAGGAAAATTTGGGTTCAAAAACTACCTGAAGCAGTGTGGGCCTACAATACTACTTGGAAAACAACCACATGATTCACTCCTTATGAGTTGGTTTATGGGAAGAAGCCCATTCTTCCCATAGAATTTGAGATTCAAACCTTGAGAACAACTACTAAAGTGGGAATTAATTTATCAGAAGCACAAAAGGAAAGATTCTTCAACTAAATGAGTTGGATGAGATGAGACTACAAGCATTGCATCATACTAAAATCATCCAACATTAGAGGTAGGTATGGCATGACAAACACATTAAGCCAAGAAATTTCCAAAAAGGAGATTGGGCTATGTTATTTGATTCAAAATATAAGTATTTCAAGGGAAAATCTACAGACAAGATGAATGGGCCCATATCAAATTGAAGAAGTATTCAACAATGGGATAGTTCAGTTGATTCCAATTGATGGTGAGAAGAAAGTGATGTTGGTTAATGGACATAGATTGAGGTTGTACCACAAACCAACATCAAGAGCAAAATTCCATAAAATGCTTTAAGAAGATTCAGCTCTGAATTGTTTGGACAAAGTATCTTTGTCTAACTCAACTCAGAACTGAGCTATTTCTTAGCAAGAATAAAGAGGAGATGACTAAAAAATTATAAATGGAAGTCATTTTCCTCTGAGGCATTGGCTAAAAACTAGAAATGGCGGCCACTAATTCTAAAAAAATAAAACTATTGAAACAAAATAATAATAATAAGTGCGGGTGGTTTGAAAACCAGCAATGATGGTCACCACCCCTGAATCATGTAGAAAATAAATGAAGAAAAATATGTGGAGGGAGGATAAAATAACATTTAAATGATGGCCACCGATGTGACAAGTGAAATTAATCAGGTATGTGCAATTATTCCCCTCTTAAATATTGTAAGGTTTAATTCATGAAATTCTAATTATTATACTCATGTGAATTGACAACCTTCCTCATTCCCAATGCCTCCCCACACTTTGCATATCCCAAAAAATCTACCATCCATCTCCATATTAATCACCACACGTACCTAATTACTCCATCCTTTAATCACTATCACCTTGGGATTTGTTAAAAATTTCCCAATTTGTGTTGTTTTATATATAACTATTTTGTCTCCCCTGTCTTTTTCCCAATTATGCCATTACACTCATGTGCTGCTACAAGCTCCATTCCCATGTGATTATTTCCATCTCTGCAACATTGCATTTCTAGTCTTGTGCTATGTTATTTTCCAACTATGCACAATTACCTACTCAATGCACCATTCATGGGGTTCGACTTAGGCATGAACCAACAAATTCAACAGAGCTATTAGCTGATGCAAGGTTAGTGAAAATATTTGAAAAGGTGGGATGGATTTATTTCCTACTTGCATATGAATATTTTAACCAACAAATGACAGAGGAGTTTGTGAAGAACATGGAGGAGGGATATGCTACTATAACAGGTAAGAAAATTTCATTTGAGTCCCACTATAATTAGCCATATTTCAGGGATACCATAAGAGGGTCAATCAGTTAATAATAGAACACTCTATTATGAAATTATTAAAATATTTTCAGTGGGAAAAATGGAAAAATTAGAATTGGTTATGGACAATAAGGGAAAGGCCAAAGGCATAAAAAGAAGTACTCTTCCTGAACCTTGGGCTAAAGTAGCTAAGTGGATAATCAAGTATTTTCCCTGTGAGGGTCAATACGAAATTATTTTGGGCCCTGTTTTGAGAATTATTATCCACCTTCACCATGGCCACGTTAAATCCTAGAACAAAGTAAATTTTCCGAAGTTCTTGTTTGATTTTGTCTCCTCTGCCACTCGAAATTTCCATTGGGGTACATCTTACTTGAAATTCCAAGGCCTAATACATTTGATTTACAAACATCATTTTGTTAAGAAAAGGCATGGCCTCAAGAAGTGGATGAAATTTGAGAAAAAAGTGTGTCCTAGAACCTAAATTGGTTCTAAAGCCAAATCCTTCCACTTCAGAATTGCCTAAGAAATGACCTAGGACATCTAAGCATGCTCAAACCCTCAATGATCCCTAAACAAAAATTGTTCCCACTCAAGAAGAACAAGAGGTCATTGCCATTATGCAAAACCCTACTCTAGACACCACCTGTGTCTCCCCCTCAATCTATATCAGGTCATCTGTTCTTGTTTCTGAGAAATAAATTGATTAAACACCAACCATTTCTTCTAACTCGCTCATTGTGGACAAAGGCAATGCACTCATGATAGAAGGAGAATCTAGCTCCCCTCCAGATTTTGATACAATTTTTCCACAGGTCTTGTCCCTTTCTAAAATTTAGTTTGAACTCCAACAAGCCCAGGAGAGAATTACAAATCTACAACTCATGTTTCAAGCCAAAGAATCCATTCTCTCTTAGATGGAGTCTGAAAAAGAACAGAAAATTCAACAACTCCATCAGACCATAGAACAATAAGAAGAATCCACTCTTCAACTTCAGCATGCTCTTAAGGAAAAAGAACAACAAATTCATTCCCTTCAAACCAAGACAGAGGAGCTAAATGCATCACTTGCAATTTTGCAAGAGAACAGAAAGGAAACAGATCCTATGGCCACCACAGAACAAATAATCTAGAAAGACTTTGTGTTTCCTCAAATTATTGTCTTGAGAGGAATGGCTAAGTGGATGCAGGAGTGTTATAGATCAAGGGGAGTTGATGATGAAAATAAGGTTTTAAAGGAAGAGAACTTGTTACTTAAAGATAATGTGCTTAATGTTTGTTAGTTATATGATCAGGTTCTCTCATGCAGGCCCCCATCTAATTTCTATGCACTATTTTTAAAGGAGTAATTTTTAAAATAGCAAATTTCTAGAGTTTGTTCCATGCAAGATATAGAATTTGATGATGATAAGCAGTTTGTTGGTGCATAAACAACAGGAAATGATGTTACTAAGAATATACTCTGTGAATTTTATGTTCATAAGTTCCTTCTCCCTGAACATATTGAGATTCCAATCAATTTATAGGTGGGTGAGGTACAACTAAGGGCATTCATCTCTACTTTGAAGCATCAATATGAATGGAGGGAGCAAAGATGAACATATGTTCAAGTAGAAGATAATATAGGATTCTTAATGAGGCATGGTCTTCTTACCCCCATTTGGTTCTTCATAAGGTTTTAGTCCTAGGTATAATATTTACAGTTGGTGAATGGGTATAAGGAATTTTTGAGAACTTGTGTAATGGATTTCAGGGAGCAAGCACTCTATATATTTAACGTTAATTTGATTTCTTAGAAATTGAGATATGAACTACTCACAGAGCACTATAAGAAGAAGGAGGTGATTTCACCCACCAACTTCTGCTAGTCATTGAAAAGGGCCAAGGATCTCTACAAGATCATTTTAGAAATGTAGGAGAAGTGGATTTGAATGAGGTATAGACCTCCATTAGTCATAGCCCCAGTACCACGATGGAATTCCACATATGATCAGTTTGAAGATAGTTATACAACTTGGAGGAATGCAATCATTAAGTTCTTTGGTTTTTGTAACACTGAGTTGGATGAGACTTGGCAAACCTTTTCCAATGAATACAATTGTTCAAGAATCATTGAGAGATTGAATAGGTAGCAGGAGGACCTGTTATATCTTAAGTGTGGGGGAGTGATGAGCCCTTGTTTTTCCATGTTTTATCCCATGTGAAATCCTGTGTTTCCATAATATAATTTTTCACTATGCATAATATTAAAATTTTATAATTAATACTTTACTGTGTTTTGTAAGGAAATGTTGTGCATATTCTTGTTATTTTCATCTTGTTATTGCTTCTTCAAATATGGCTTGAATGAACCTTTATGAGTATTAAAAATGTATTTGGAAAAGTATATCTTGTGTCATCATAGAAGCTAACTGCAGACTAGTGCAGGACTCAATTATGTACTGGTGCAAGACTCAACTTATAGGACATAAATCACCTTTGCATTAGTGTAGGACTCCCCACGAAGAAGGACTCATCTAGATCACTAATTTGGACTCACTTGAAATGAGGGACTTGTGCAAGAGAGATAAATGGCTTGGATGGATGAACTATGAGTTGACATAGCTGGCACATCAGTTAACACAATGACATGAGCGTGAAATGTTTACTAATACCTCAACCTTCATATAGATTTTGAGGTCTAAGCAATCCCATCTTAACTCCAGTTTCTTGAAGACGTAATGAAGGAAAACACTCATGGATTTATAATCATCATGATTATAAGCAATAAATTTATGATCTGTAATATCTTATGGCTCCAATTGACTATCTCAAAAGAGTCAATTACGGTCCTCATCTGTAGTTAACAAAATTAATTCAATCCAAACACAACATAGACTAATCCTTCCATGATTGTAACTGCTAAAGAAACCAATATTGTTATAGGTATCTTCCAGTTAAATAGTTGTCATTAATTCCAAATAACTAGTTCTCTCCTAGAGATATTAGGAATGCTCTAATATAAAAGAGCAAATGTATTAGGATTCAAAATTTTAGTTTGAATAACCACTATAAAATAAATTTCTTTCAATAAAGTTTTGATTCATGGGAAAAAATTACTTGTGTGATTTTCAACGTTTAACCGGATCAAAGGGAAGGAGCAAGGGCCACTCCTCCCCAAAGAGAAGGGATAATTTACTATTCCTTTCCTTTCTTTTATTTCACAATCATTTTAATTTTTAGCATTGCATTATTTTTAGTACCTTTCATTCTGTATTCAATAATCTTTTGTTTTCAATCCATTTCATATCCTAATTTTAATTAGCATAGTATTCAGTTAATTTCATTATTAAATAAGTACTGACAACAATTCTAAATATTATGTTTGTTACAAATAGCCATGGATACCGCCCTGGACTGACAAACACAATATAATTAAAGTACGAGTATCAACGATGTTCGTAAATTTCATGTATATCACAATTGGATCACCAAAGTACATGTAAATGTGCAATATAAATAATCTCCTCCAAAACCCTCAAACTACATCAAATCCTAAAAAAAGAAAGATGTAAAATGAGGGGTTGGACTGTCCTCGATTTTCAAACAATTGAACTTACGACTGAGCTTTACACTACATCTTAGAACCAATGTAGCTTTATGTGATTGTGTGTGCAATAGTTCTCCTAGGTTTCCCTCGCACCAATGATGCCAAGATATGAGACACTAGCTAGATGGAATACAAATGTGTGGATGGGAAAATGAACTTCCCCTTCCTATGCAGTGTGTATGTAGAGTAATAATACCAAGATGTAGTCCTTTTGATATGTAAATAGATAACCCTTGATAGAAATTTTTCCGCCATTATAATGGTATGTATGTTTTGTTTATACAGGGATCTATTGCTTGAATTTTGAAACTAATGACATGATATGCCGACTAGTACCTCTGGGTAGGAGTAAGAAAACTGAACGCTGACTAGAAGTATCAAAAATGTGATCAATAACAAAGAGGACATGAGTGCCCAGGTTGGACAGGAGTGCCTGGGCGCTAGTGTCTAGCCCTGAGGGCTGGTATCCAGAGACAACTGATGACAAATGTAAAAAATAACAACAAACATGGATCCCTGCAACCTGACTAGAACTGGGTGCAAAATTGGGAGATATGAGAGATAAAAATAATAGAGACACTCAAAGAAAGAAGATGAACTAGGTAGTATGTCATCATTGAATATTTTCTTACGTAAGATCCATATATAAAACAACATAATTAACGATATAGTAAATAGTAGTAAGTGCGTGATTTTGTGTCTACAGTAGCTAACAACTTATGTAAGATGGAAATCAATATACATAGGAAGAAATCTATTTCCAATCAGGAAACCACCAACATGTATTTTGAAAATATTTGGGTCCTTTTTGGATTGCTAGAAACTATAATCTCTTATAGGGATAATGTTTTTGAGGAAATTATGGAAAGTACTTTGGTCTACGATGGATGTAAATTTGAATAAGTATATCATATCTCATCCACAAGTTGATGTATAGATGGAAGTGGCTGATAAAATATTCAGGAATCTTCTCATAATGTAGGATTCTAAGAAGAAATAAACATGGAATGAGATCCTTCCTTTCATATAACATAGTTGTAACATATTTCTTCAAAAGTCTGTCACAAAAAGTTTGTTTCAAGTTTTTTTTTAGTTTTCAACCTTTATCACTCATTAATGTAGCTTATCTTATACTGTCGTTAACAATATAAAATCCTTTAGCTCAAAGGGAATTTTAAAAATATTTATGTTAATTGAGCACATATGGCACATTTAATGGTAAGTCCAAACCTTTTTGTAGCAATAAAATTGTAAATACAAATATCACCATAAGAAACAACACACATTTCAAACCTTACAGGTTGGTGATTAGACATGGCCTCACCTGTAGAAGAAAACACTGACATGACCTCACTACAATGTTCCTCCTCTTTGGTATGAGACCTATATCATCACAAAACAAGTAGGAGATAATACTTTCAAACTCAATATTCCTTCTTACTTATATTATATAATACTTTCAAACTCTTGTGCTACTAATTTCCACCTTTGTTAGGAAATTTAGACATTGCAGATACTCTTCAATAATCAAAAATTAATTATAATTATAATGTGCTAGCAAATATTGATCAAATCATTAACACCGTGATATTGTCAAAGTGGTTCAAGAACCTTCTCATCAAAATTTGTTCACAAAATCTCAAGTTTCTAACAACTTTCCACATCTTCTTCTACAACTACATGCAATGGAAATTTTTAATCTTCAAGGAAGGGAAAATGATCAAAGAGGATCTGAGACCTCAAATAATTTACAACACCATTGTGTTTCTTTTCATCATGATCTGACTTCACCATTATCTTCAACATAATATTACACCCACATGTGCATACTGTGAGATCCCAACTTCTTCTTTGCACTACCATGAGATTATACATAGTTTTGTAGTGTCAACACTATACCACACAAATCTGAAATACCACCAGCCAAAGATTATGGACTAATAATTAGTTATGAAGCAATTGTAATGGTTAAAACCAACACTTCATCTTCTTCATTTGTATATTAAGGAATTAGTCTATTCTTGATAGCGTGGATTAATAATTAGAGAATAAGGATTACATAGACATCCTACATTCAACCTCTCATATCTTGTACATGATTTTTCATAATAGAACTTTCTGTTACAAGTCTTTATTTAGTATCAATTATCTTTTTTTTTTCTTTTTTACAAAAGATTCAAATCCATCTTTCAAGTCTTTTATCATTCATATATATTTTCCACTTAAAATATATGGATTCGTATTTAAAATTCTCTTTGTTGGGTCTCCGCCTTGGTCCTAGGTCATGATCACTACCAATCACCTCAAACATTATTAGTCATTGTATCATCTAGCCATTGGTACTATCTAGGAAGCTTTGAGCAATCTGTAGCTTTCAAGAGTTGGTCATTGGCATTCACCAAGTATTTTATGATCTTGTGACATCCTCTAGATCCATAGACACATGATTAGCTAAGTACTTTTATCCATCTTCTTGTCCTTGTTCTAATTAGTCAATTATTCCCATTTACATAATTTGGGATTGATTTTTATTATATATATTAGGACATGGATTATATAGTTAGTTTTAACATATTTTATTCTATTATGTGTAAACTAAGCGACAAAACCTTTTGTCACTTCAAATTTGATGTGTCCCTTATGTTTTGTTTACTAATGATACTTATAGCTCTACCTTTCTCTAATCGATTCAATGTTCTTCTCTATTTTTCCTTGTTTCCTTACCCTTCTTCATGTTTTATTCCTCCCCCTTGTTTCCCTGCTTTTTTTTGTCACTTTTCCACAATTGTAATAGTTTGATTATATGGAAATCTAGGACCCTGGCACTATGGTTATGGCTCCCTTTTTGGTAGGCTCTTTCAACTCTTGATATAGGTGGCTTGAGGTTTTTTGACCCTTCTTTATCTACTTTATTCCTCTTTTGTGTGTCGACATACACACTAATAAGGCATTTTTTTAAGTTTAAGAAGTCTATAAATACATAAGTACATTTAGGATGTAAGTAGTAGAAAGAAAGAAATTCAGTTGTATAGAAGCATCACCATGCCAAAAGTAAAAATATCAAGCATTTAGGGGGGGGGGATTGAATTTAACTTGTCACCATCTTTGAAAATATAAGAATTGGGACACTTATATTATATTGGACTTCATTTTGGCTTACATTTGGTATGTTGATTACAAAATTATTCAAAAATTGAGGGTTTTGATTATGTCGAGAGGTGTTCTACAATAGCATTCAAAGTGGATGGTGGTGGGTTGTAATGTTCGTGTTTTGATCTTAAATTTGATTTTTTGTTTGACTTTCAATAAGATTTTTTACTTTTTTCTTGGATAATTCAATTGAAAAACCATTATATCTTGGCCATATAGTGGAGTTTTGAGCCCTTTTTTCTCTAATAATATTTTTCAAACCTTATACATTAATGTAGCTAGATTGACACCATTTATCATCATTCAATAGAAATTTGTGAAGGTAATGAAGTTATTAATAATTAGGATATGCTGAAATTCCAAGATAAAGGCCTTGAGATTGATACCTAAATGTATGTAAGATAATGTACAAGTAATAATGAAGGGATAACAAACATCTCCATTAACGCCCTTTGTTTTTATGGACTCGCAAACTCTTTGCGGTCAAATTAGATTTTCAAGGAATGAGAGTAATTTCTTAATGACTTGTAACAAATTATGGAAAAGTGAGTGAGGTTTCAAATCGCAAGAGCAACAAAAAAGTCACATCATATTTACATTTTTCTAAGATTACCCAAAACAATACTACTATAATTTTAGTTATAACATACTGATACACTTCTCATTAAGCTTCTTTATTTTAACTAATATTTCTATATTTTTGAAAAAAAAAATCCCTTATTGAAAAAAAAATCCCTTAAATTAAAATATACACACATCACTCTAAAACCCTAATATCCGTAAACATCTCAACTATCATTCCAAATATATTTATTTAAGAAATAAATATGTCACTTGGAGAGTTTATTATAGCAAAATCACTTTTCACATAAAAGGAGGCTTTTTCTTTTTAAGTACAATTCTAAAGAATTCAAAGTCATTTTCTACCATACTATCAACCGTTCTAATTTGGACATCTCACATTTGATGACTATGATTCCATGTTCTCAGACCAAACATAGTTGTGTCAATTCGATACTATACACGTCACGAATATGCATTTAAGGCAATACTTAATGTGTATATACTCATCTTCCACAAACTTGTGCCAAGCGAATTACCCAACACATGGGTCCTTCATTTCCATCTCATTCACCAAATTCCTACACGTTAATTTTTGTTTCCATACTAAATATAGGTACCTAACACATTGTTATTCTTATGCTCACAACTAGCACGGATAGAAATTAGGCACTAAATTGCTCGACAATATGACGTACACTTTGGATCAAAATGTCTTTTCTATTACAATCACATAAATTGATTGATTGATTTATTTTTGTTAGAGATTTTTAATTTTATGTTTAAATTATTTCAAAGTAACTTTTAAATATAATGATTTAGATTACTAATTTTTGTGAAATTTTGCCTTTTACATATTTATTATTAGAATTTGTTGGTAGATGATATTGATTGAATAAAAGAAATACTAAGTTGTAATAATATGTGGTTAGTTAGTAGGTATGTACGATCCAAAAAGTAGCATGCTACTAACAAAAAAATATGGCAAAGTATGTTGTTGCTATCAATTTATAAAAATAAGGCTAAACAAGTCAGAACTAGAGATTTCAACACAGAAGGCCACAACACTAAGAAGCGTTGGTTGGTCATCCTTCAACAAGCCCCAAACAAGCAACACAATAAAAGGTGGATCGGGCACTACCCACCCATCCCCATCTTAAGTATGAGAATCATCAACAGGAACCAAAAAAATAGAGACTCTCCACACCAATGACGAAGGCTTAACTTGGACATTGCTCTGCACTGGTGAAGACCGTTGAGAAGGAACATAGTTGTCTTGCACCGCCTGAATGGTGGTGAGCACCACCCCTTGCTAAGAGAGAGAAGCAAACCGACCACATGATTTGTTATGGTGGTGTCTAGGTAGAGGTGGCAGAGACCGTTGCAAAGACTTGTTTAGCGGAACTTGACTCATCATGCAGGGGGCACTCGGGCTCAATGGCGGAGAAGCTCCTGACAGTGTTGGGATTCTATAGCAACTTTTTCAGCATGCCCTTAACTTAACTCGTTTCAAAATGAGTTTTAAATGTAATGATGTGGATTATAAATTTTATAATATTTTATAACATCTTAAAATGACTTACATATTTTTTGATTAGGGGTAAACACTTTTGATTGGAGTTATGAACTAGATAATTAGATTTTTTGAAGAAAATTGAGCAATGAACCGGATTTGGGACACAATAGGGAGTTCAGTCCTCAGAAACCAAAAATCCAATATAACCGACTAACTCAACCAATCGTAACTGATAAACAAGCAAGAACAACCAAAATATTGGGACTCTTAATAAAACAACGACCAAAACATTCATGAAATAAAGTTACTAATCGACAACAAATGTTTAATCAACTTACAGTGATTAAATAAACAACTCTACTAATAAAAACTAGAAACAACAGAAATTTCGACAAAAGTGGTCACAAGCAATACAATGTCCTCCTTTTTTAAAAAGAAAAAAGAAAAAATATTTAAAATAACCTTTATAAATATAATTTAAGAATTTAATTATATAAAAAACAACCCTACTAATAAAAACCAGAAACAAAAAAAAAATCGAGCCTTCACAAGCCTTCACTTTTGAGGAGAGAAAACATTTAAAATTTTAACTACCTATTTAAATGAGAATTAGTAATTTAATTATATTCGTGTAAGATTTTAACTACCTAATTAAATTTGGATGTCGAATCAAGTCTATAAAATGCATTTTAAGAGATAGCTTGATTCTCAAGCCAAAGTTAAAAAGAGAATAACCATGATTTTCAAGGCAAAGAAAAGTATGTGGAGGCCAAGTTGGAAGAATAAAAGGCATGTCCAATTATGATTGGAGGAAGGTGTCACAATAAAGCTAGATAATCATTGAAGGATATATATATACACACATTAAGTGCTCCACAAAGTAATTCCAACATAGGGCCATTTTGCATTTCATCCCTATGTGAGTATCTTGTGCTCTCATTATTTATTGGCTCTTTCCACATCTAAGCCCCACCATTATTAATAGTGAATGTCAATCATGATACATCCTCCATAATGGGGATCCTTTTTCAGGGTTTGGTCTCAATCTTCACCCATAAAAAATTGTGAGTTGATAATGTACTTTTGTATCTTCAAAAATTGTTCAAGGGGTTACATTGTAGTTGGTTTGAGTTTTTTGTGGTAATCTGATTTTTTTTTAATTGAAAAGCATATTTCCTTTAATAATATAAATGAAAAAATTGGTAGATAATATTATATTTCCAGAAATAATAATAATATTTTTTAATTTAAAATTAAGTTATAAATTATATTTTGACTTTTCAATCAAAAAAAATTTAAGATATATCCAAGCCTATAAATAAAAGCCCAAGCTACAAGCACAAAATAACAATCCATGTGAAATTAAGGATTGGTCTAGCAATTACCATAACCAATGGAGGCATAAGATCGTATTGTTTGTCACCCCAACCCAATCATCCCCAATCAATGAATATTCGTATCAAGTAATTGCTCCTAACCATTATTGGTTTTCCTTTTTATGCGTTTTTATTTGGCTTTTTCCAAGAAGGAGAAATGGCTAAAGCAAGATGAGGAAACTTCTCTTGATATTAATCCCTCCATCTACATAAACCTACCACCAATATCCCAAGAGCCATGGGATAGCACGGGATGCACAAACGTGACAAGCCACTTTATTGTTAGCTATAAAAGGTTCTCTACCACGAGCTTCAAAATAAGCTTGAAACCTATGACCTTGAGAGGATGACCACAAACTAGGAAAATCGAGCGAGACTCATTCAATAGTGCAAGGTACACCACCACTATGATTCAAGAAGGTATGGAGGTACTCCACCTCTAGATGGGCTTTATCCACTTTCACTTGTATTTGAAACATAACTTTAAAGATAACACTTTATTAGTAACAAAGAAAAAATCATCAATAAATAATGATTAAAAATAACATTTTTCTTTCCTTTCAAAAAATGAAAACTAATTTCAACATGAAAATTATGTCAAATTTGGTTATATTTTACAAGTTATAACATGGTTGAATTCCTTGATGTCATCCTTTTCGAAGAGAATAGATCTACATGAAACAATTAAAAGAGGGTGTGAATCCATGTTTGGGATGACTAAGAATGCTTGAAGAACAAAAAATATGTTTGAGGGACTCCGGGTGCTAGTAAATTGGATGTAACGGGTTAGCCACCCTTAAATTCTTAAGGAAATTACCTACAGGAAGACCTTGGTATAGGATGCACTAAAGGAAATGAGCATGCTTGTGTTGGATAATTGATTTCTAGACTCAGGTAAAATGCTATCTGGCCTGAGTAGCTGCAAAGGAGTTAAAACTCTATCGAGCATTCAACGAATCCACCAAAATTTGTTACGAAGAAAGTAATTAAAAACCTATCAAAAGTAAGCACCAGAGAAATGGGGTCTACACAAGCCATTTCAAGTTCTTCCACCATCTAAATGATGTTTAATGCTCAAATAATGGAGGTTCACTTTATGGATGGAGTTTCAAATCTTCTATAAGATTCCAAATCATTATTGATGAGATGGAACTTGTTTCGAAGGGAAGGCTAAGGCAGTTAATCTAGTGACCTCTTGGAAAAACAGTGTGCAACAACTTTAATCCATTTCTAAAAAACATAAATAACCTTAACAAAGGGAATAATATAATAATACAGAATAAGAAATCACTATAGTGGTTGAGATTAAGAGAGAACTATGTTATGAAATCATCCCCATCTCAAATTAGGTGTGGCCTAATCAATTCCCTTTCTAACCAAATTATATGAGCTAAAAATAAACCACTATTTTTAATCAAGGTCTAATTGAGAAAAAGAGAATGGAGACCCAATTCCTTCCAAGTTTTTTTTTGCCAAGAGGGATTTCTTGAAAATTACAATGGTGAAGAAAGTGTTTCTAAGATTTATATCCTTTAAGGTAATGAATAATCCATTTAAAAGAGAGAGCAAAACCTTGAATTTTATATATCCATGGGGTCAAGGCCAACCACCTATTTAGTTTTGTAACAAATATCCCATGCAAATCTATAGAATCCCTTAGCACTTTTAGAGTTGGCCCAAAGAAAATATCTAAGTAGCCCCTCTAACTTGGTATGGGAACCTTTAGATGGGCCCGTAAAAAAGATTAGTACAAACATTTGTTGTTATTATAACCTTGGAATACACATGGGACTTACCATTTAAACAAAAGGGGTTTAATGATCTAGTAAGCAATTTGTTTCTCTATTATTCGAACAACATAGTTCCATAAGATAAAGGGAGTTACTCAAAAGGTAAAGGGGATATCCAAAAAATTGAATTTCTCCCTAAGTTAAATTCAGCACCACTTAAATTGTTGCAATCAACATGTTAGAGGACTAGAATATTTTTAATAAAACTAGGTTTTCTTCCATTGAATGGAAGAGCTAGAGGTAAAATGGAAATCTAAAAGCATTACATGAAATTGAAGAAAAATCTTCATCCTTAGATAGATTGGAAAAGGAAAACTCTATAAATTGAACACTAACCATTTAATTCTAAGATTGGGGCGAGTAGGTACCGTTAACAAGACCTTTGTAAGAGAAATCACATAGGAGATAGTTGAATCCTTCAACAACAAATACATAAATGTAGGAAGAAAGAGGCTATCTTATTCTAATGGATATGTAAAGACAAAATTATTCGTGTTTGTCTCCATTGATAGAACTAGCACAAACCTCTTGGAAAATCATTGAAACAATTTGTACAAACCTTTCCTCAATCTCTAAAGCCTTAAGTGTAGCCAAAATGAAATGTTATTCAATTTTATTATAGACTTTCTCAAAATAAATTCACATGAACAAAGCTTTTTGTTGAGAAGATTGAACACATTCCATTCCTTCCCAAACTAAAATAACAATATATAAAATTATAAATATATTGTTATTTTATTCATATAAACTATTCCTTCCTAAACTATCTAACTATTTTATTTGAGTTAAATAGTTTAGGAAGCAAGTATCCCACCTAAAGAGTGAGTGCTTTAGAAATGATATTATAGGGAAAATTCAAAAAGGTGATTGACTTCCAATTGGTAATGAACTCTAGTTTTTTTAATAGTAGTCCATGTAATTCCTTGTTTGGACATGTTACGAGTGTATTCTAAACATTGGACGAGTTTGTGTAAGGTTTCCAACTAGTGATTACAAATACTCATGTTAACATAACATAAGAACAAACTGAAAGCTATGCATGTAATTTTAATTTGTAGTATGTACAAGAACTATGAACATTAAACCAAAATGCAATGAGTATAAGGGTATATAAATAAGACTTCCATTAATTCAAATGATAAGATATTCTTACTCTATTGGAATAGAACCAACCTTTTACACACAATTTCTTACATCTTTATATATTTCCTATGACTCTTGATATTACCAATGGTTCCTTTCCTCTGGTTTCCTCGTTGTAAGAGTGGTAAATTCTTCCTTGTCTCATTCCAATAAAAATCGTACAAACTATTACATTGTAGAAGATTTCTACTTTAAAAAAATATTACACATAGTCTATTCCTTAGTCTTAAATCACCTTCCAACACTTTCCTAAACTTAAACAATTTTCTCATCAAGAGATAAGACATTTTCGCAAATCGCATGTGGTTTGCTTATTTTTTGTAGGCCTATTTCTTTATATCTTCATACTTCAGTTCATTTGTGTATTATTGTCAATTGCACAGGGAATTCCATTCAACGGGTTTCCATTCTTTACACACTACATAACCACCTTTCTAGGTTTTCAACTAAGTAACAAATCATTCATACTACCCTTTTAGGTTTATAACATATAAGTTAGCTTCAGAGGCTTTCTTTTACTTTGAGCCGTTAATTTATAAAAAAATGTGTTGTTTGGCTTTTATGTGATCGTGGATGGAGGAGGTTGTATGGTGTCCTTCTACTAGCCCTATTACTTTTCTAGTTGTGTTCCTTGTGTTAGTTGATGGATCAATTGCGTCAATGTTCATAGTAGTTTCTTAGGGGAGATATATTTTTGAGTATTTTGTATGTTTACAATTTCTAGCATATTCTCCAAGTCTTCTTTAGGAAATTCTTATAGTGGTGTCGATGTTTGCATTACTTTGAAGAGTCTTATCCTTTTATTGCTTCTATAAGTGGCTTATAGAGGGAGGTGCTATTGGAAATTTATAGTGTTATTTACTAAAGATGCTCCCCCATTTGTTTTTCTTGAATACATGCAAAGGTACTCCATTACAGATTATATTCCTAGTTGTGCATTCAATCCATGAAACTATCTTGACCTATAGTGACTCTCGTAATTATTCTTCCTAATGTCTCATTTGTACTACTCGTAAATTTTACATGTTCCTTTCTTACAACCTTAGTAATTTCCTCATTCTCCTTCAGTGTTACTTTGAGTTGTATATTCCAATCAAGGATTTGAGCTTCAAATTTTCACACTTAGCTTGTTGAAGTATCTTCGAATACTGTGTAATAATAGTATCACGACCTGGGCCTATTTTTTTTCCCTAGCCACATGTACCTCCATACATGATGCATCCTCTCTCTACTATGTTAATCCTCTTTGAGCTAGGTAACAAGGATGTGATCTTAAGTGTTTCACTCATTACTTATTCATCTATGACCTCTTGAACTATCGTAGGGCACTTTTATTCAATTTCATTACACATAATATTGTGTGTTGCTTACTCCAAAGTTTCCTTTTGATGTGTGTGTTGGAGGGTGGTAAAATGATGTTTTCCTATAAAATATTCACCCTATCCAACTACATTTTTAAGAGAAACTTGTCTAGGTTGACTACCATTTATATGATTGAAAATTGTTTGATCTTTGCACCTATAGAGGGTTGCGCAACCAGTGTTGGTTTTATACAGACATAAGTTGAGGGGAGAATAAGTGAGCATTTCCTTACTTGCATAGATAATTGATCCAACCTCCAATGTTGTTGGGATTTTTCTTCTTCCTTATAGTTAGAGTTATGCATATCAATAAACAAGGTTAAATTATAGGTACATCATCAGAAAATAAAAAAATTAAGCACACAACGTAGTAATACTACAGAGATGAAGCACATCATCCTTCACTAGAAGGAAATATCATGCAAAGGGGTCCACTGATGGGGATTAGAGGTCTCCCATCCATCCTACATATCAATAGGAGCTAAATAAACTAGAAATCTATACGTATGAAGAGGAGTCAATACACTAGTTCCCAACACCTTTGGTGTTAAAGAGCCCATCGAGAAATGAAAAATCTACTGAAAAGAGAAAGTGGTCTCCATCTTCCTTGCTAAGAGGAAAAGAGTAAAAGTAGTAGAATGTGGACAATTATGAGGACAACTACAACATCGTAAAGGATTTGGAGGAGGAGAATCTTGTAGGAGGAGGTGAGGTGGGATGTTGCTTATGGTGCACCACACAAACCCCCGATGGTTGAGTACCTAGACTGAAAATTAGGTACTAGAGTTCCTTCATTACTCATCATACCTTGAGCATGAAGATATCTTTGGCTAATGTCACAATTGTCGAACCTAATGCTAAACTATTAGCAGGCGTAGAAACTGCAGTTTATTTCCATATAAAGAACACGACGAGGGGTTTCTTTTTCTCTCTTTCAATGAGACTTTTTTTTTTTTTAAAGATTCAAATGGTTTGGAAAGTCAATGCTATAAGTATTAAAACTTAAGAGCAACATTTTCATACATAGAGGTAAGCACATGAATTTTTTTATTAAATTGAGATATGAGTGTATTGCTAAATATCATGGCACAATTTCTAGATTTCTAAAGCTGAAAAAGAACAAAGACTAATTTTTTTTTTAAAATGAAAGCTATGTAAGTTGGCCATCTTCAAAGGGGGCAGTTTGAGTTATGAGTTTTGGATAGAAAAAAAAATTGTGAATCCAAATAAAAGCACTCTAGGATTGAGAACAAGTCATGAAAAGGTGGTTAAAGTTATATCTCTCATCATAAATCAAATACTTAATATAAGCAAAACTTATATGCTACAACTATCCCCCCCCCCAAAAAAAAAAAAACCTGATAAAGAAAACACTATAAAAAGCGAGCCTGCGTTAACTCAACCTATGCACCTTAAAATCAATCGAAATATAAAATCCATATTCTAATTGAAAAAATTAGACCCTTCCAACTTTAGTATACC
This sequence comes from Taxus chinensis, assembly GCA_019776745.2. Taxonomy (NCBI): domain Eukaryota; kingdom Viridiplantae; phylum Streptophyta; class Pinopsida; order Cupressales; family Taxaceae; genus Taxus; species Taxus chinensis. Next base: position 205,320,231 of record CM034155.1, on the reverse strand, counting down.
AAAAACACTGGAAGAAAACAAAATTTACAACCACCCAAATGAATATTATCTAAGCATGTTACAATTCTAACACAAATCCTGCAAAACACATGTAAACCCACTCCATATATTGAAAGAAGATATACATAAAGAGATGAAGTCATAATCAACCACCATCTCAACAAGTGGTCCCTTCATCCTTAGGTCAAAAAGAGCATGTCTGAATCACGTAAGTAAAGGTTGTGTGAATAAAGTGAGGAACACACATGAACAATGACACTCCACAAGGCGCAATTGGTGGCTAAATTTAATATATGACATAGTGACAATGATAGATACTTAATTTATATATGTCCTCAATGGAAATGTTGGTTTCAATTCTCAACAACCAAATTTTATATGAGGATATGATTATGATGATGGGAACATAATAACAAACTCAACAAACCCTCCATAAAATATGTATTGGAAAGGGTTTATGAAGTAGATAATACGCTTTCTTATATCTCCTTTTTAGGAGTTCATCTTTATTTTATCATTATTTTTTTACGCCATTTTTCCTTTTTGTTGCAATCACCCTTTTACGTTTTTGTTTTCTTCTTTGGACGGTGATTTTCCTATGAATTTTATAATTTGATTCTTTATTTTAATAAAAGCACACTGAAAAAACATGTTTCTTTAATAGCCTTTCAGGTATTTCGAACATGGGTTTCTATCTTAATCATGCTCGGTCATTATTAATCAATTTAATATTAAAGACATATTTTTAAATGAGTTTTATAATGTGAAGTTTGTACATGGGTTTTTGTTTTCATAATGATGGCTATATTAATCATTTCACTATAAAGTTATTTATGTAGACATTAAAAATGACATTATTACTTAAATTTGGAATTTTGGTGGTCTTACAATTAACAACAATTAATTTGAAAAAATTGTAATTATTGTTGGTCAAATACTCATAGCTAATATTATAATCAATTAAATGACCACAATTAGCATTATGGTCGGTCAAATAATTTCAACCAACTTCACAACTAGTGAAACGAATGCAACCAAGTGTAAGTCAAATGATTGGAACTAATAAATGCCTAATGAGATTTGAACGTGGGTGTTTTTAGACTCAACTAGTCAAGTTTATGAACTCATTTGCATGTCGCCGACAAATTTAAGGTATTTACTAGTCATTAATTAATATGATATTACAATGCCTATTTATTTGTTAATTATTGATTAAAATTAAGTGTATTGGTGTATTTCTTGACTTTTGGTGGTCCCCTTGCTCCTCCTCAACTTATGGTCTCTTTATTTATTTCTTCCCCGAGACTTCTCTATTTCTTTCCTCTCTTTTTTGGCATTATGCTAGAAACATCTCAATGTTTTTGGGTGTTTCTTTTGGTCTCCACCTAATCAGAGTGCACTTATACCCTTTATCTCGCATTTTTCACATTTAGGCATTAGATTTTGGGTTGCACACTAGCAAGATCTTAATTTGAGCTAAATTATATAGAAATACAATGTAGATAGCTAAAAAATTCTTTGACACTTTGGCATACCTTAACACACATGGACAAAACACATAGTTAAGCACATTTTTGTTCCATTAGTTTTCCCACCCATCATCCTAGCTAACTATATCTACCACACATATATATTCACTATCAACCTATTCTATATACAAAAATGCTTTAGAATCCTAGACAAACATTCTACAAACTTGATATCCATCATTTGTACTCCTGGGACACTAATGGTAAAGTTAGATAGTTCCAATTTTCCGCAATATTCCCCCTTTTCTAGTAGTGTCTAATAGTCTTTAATGACTAGTTTTCAAATTATAAAATATCCATGAAGTCAAGATAGACATGTTTCATGGGTTGGCTATGACAGAATACTAACGAACGATCACCTATAAATAAAAGAACTGGTATAGATTAATTATTCACCTTCCACGCCCCTCAAACACCTCACACTCTCTTGGAGCACTCTCACTACATTGTGGCTCATTACTAAAGTTAAAGAAAAAATTTAATCTCTTAAAGAGAAACCATATATTAGTCCACATAGATAAATTTGAAATCAACAGAGTCAAAGTTGAATGATGCAAAATTTAAAATTATGAAGGAAGCTCCATTTTTTAAGCACGTGATTGAACACACACTCAGCCAGAAGGGATAACTACATGAATTTGTATACATTTACATAATATTGGTATGTAAGAGATTCTCACCACACCATCAAGGATGTGATTAAGGTTGTATAACCCAAACACTAACCCTTTTTAAGGGTCTCTTGTGGTGTTGTAAGTACAATTAGTTTTTTTATGAAGAAGAGTTAAAACATATACCAGTATAATAGATCAATACCCCCAGGTATCCAAAAATATAGGACAAATAGAGGAACATTGTTGCTAGAATTTACATACCTCTAAACTACTCCCATTCATTACCACTTCTAGTTTGTTGTAGGGGTCTTAGTCTACTGATTGTGTATTGATATCTTTCCAACCCCTATTTGCATTCTAAGCACCTAGTGAAGTACTTTTAGATTATTTCCAACCATGGATGCACCTTTTTTGAGTGAAAAAACATCCAGAATCAACTAAATCATCTTTCTATTATCTTATATATTCTAAATCAAGTAATTGCAACATCTACTTGTTTAAACAAAATTATATTAATATACTTGGATCCCCTAATAATATAATATGAATTTAATCTCAATTTTATTACATTTCATACCATAATGTGTAAAAATGATGAAAACATTTTTGTGAACAATGTATTTGACTCAAACACAGGAACCCTAGGTTTTTGGCTTCTTTAGGGTTTTAATTTAGAATGTTTCATATTTATTCCCTTCTTAGGGTTTGATCTTCACACATGGATTTTAGATTTATCCTTCCTTTAGCTATAATATATAATCTCTTAAGTACATTCTATACATGTTATTGCCTAGTTCATCGAAGGTTTAGTTTTTTGCATTCGTATCAGTGTTCTTCATGTGTTGGCATATTCAATTAGAATTATAAATGAAGGTCTCAACCAAAGAAAAATTGAGCTACCTTAAAGGAACTCATTAGTGAGATAATTATAAAGGTTAGATGTTATCTGTGACCTTAATTATGAATCTAATTATCATAATCCATGCATCAATGCACATATTATCTCTTCATTGTATTCATATACTTCACAAGATTGCATATGGTGTCTACATCCATGCATGGCAAACCCATATACAATAGTAATTCCCACCTAAAATAATACACATTTTCACCACTCATGTAAACTAAAAACTATCAAGAACATACCCCCAATGCATATTCCCACATAATTACAATACGACCACATATTCATAGTATTTAACCCTCTAGTATTTTCCTATGAATATTATATCCTTGGTGGATTATAGTTGACATGTAGTTGGCATGCACTACTTGAAAATATGTGATCCTAGATTGTCTGCAAATCCATGAATCTTGCATTGTCGTATCCTCCTATGGTGTGTTTTCATATATCTAGCCATTTATGTTTGTAGCATTTATTTTCTTAAAATTCCCGATCAACGTCTCCCCATTCTACAAAACTTGTTTGTCCTCTGAACAAGGTTTTACACTCCATGTCTCCTAAAATTTTTACTACAAATCGCTCTATAAAACTCAAATATGTTGTTTACAAAAAATCCAAAATGTCCTCCACAAAACTCAAGAATATCATATGCAAACTCAAGTATGTCCTTACACAAGGTTCTAAACTTAAATGTGGTCCAATTAGATTGTATGTTATATCTAATATAAACACATTTCAATTATTTTGAGCTAAATGATATAAAGGCTATCTCACTCACCTCAAAAGAGGGGGAATTCAACGGGGTTATCATGATAATATCACAATTTAGGCACACAAACAAATTATAGATTACATAATATAGTGGAAAAAATTACAAGGGTAGACAATAATTTATTCACAGAGCTTCAATTTGGAAAAAACCAACCAACGTAGGATAGTACCATCATATGTTATTATCCTAATGGATGTTGTTATCCTAAGAATATTTTTGATATATAATTTTATAATTTTTAGGAAATACTAGTTTCTACGGGTCTTAAGTATAGGTTTAGGAATACATTTTGATGCAAAATTAGGGGAGCACATAATGACAATTTCAATCCAATATTGGGTCACACATTTTCTACTTATAATGTATTTCCATTATCACATTGGCACAACAACGACATGAGCATTAGCATCTTGCTTATGAAATATCACAATTTTAAAGTGTAATTCATCTCTTTTCGAATTTGCACATTTGGAACATAAGTAGTCATACAATGGATGATGGTTGCATGATTTTACTTAATTCCCTTTCAATTTTATATGAGTTTCCACGTTTGGAATCTGGATCTATCTATACTAGTTTGGCTATGTGGGTAGATGGTTTTACTAGGGGTTTAGAAAATCCATATGAAACAATTTATCTCACCTTTTTTTAAGGTCATTAGGATAAAATATGCCCAACCTTATTCTATTATCTAGTTCATTCGGTAACCGTTGATATATTTTGGTTGCTTTGGCATTGGGACACCCAACAAACTAGGGAATGATCACTCCCAATACTCCAGTGGTGATATTATAATCCCTTTTTCTAAGTGCTTTAGTAATAATCTCATTTATTCGCAAGGAAAACAGGTGCACTCCTTCCATGCCCTTTTCACTTTCAATTTATAAGTTCCAATTTAAATTTAGAGTTAAAGTCTAGTTCATTCTACATGAACATTGACTACACACTATGTTAATATTATTCACTTTAGGATCTTGGAACCACCTAAGCATCTCAAAAAATCAAACAATTGAGAAAACATAAAGTGTGTTTACACAGTCAAATATATTTTCCTTTAGGAAATTAAATTTACTTTTGTAACTTAAAGGTGAAAAGTGTAGATATCTAAATTTTGTAATTAATCACTTGATAATGTCAATATTGACTATGATTTATAAGAAGAGGTATTTTAAGTACATCTTGCAGGGGTTAGAGATTCTTTTAACCTCTACAAATATTCCTCCACTTTCCTTCTACCTGGATAGGGAATTTAGTTCCTCTTAAACCAAACATGGTAGATCTGATAAAAAGGGATCCCCTTTCTTTAGAGGCTTGTAGGGACATATGAGAGGTCTATTTCTTTCTATGATGTGGTTTTGTCGTATCTCGTTCAAATGTGTCCTATACTTGGCTTATGTTCTCTCTTATGGGTTGTGTAGAGATACAAGATTGATATCAATGGGTATGGTAATGTAATTAGTTGTCTTTCTCTTCCATACTATATCCTCCAAAGTGGATCTCTTAAACAAAATATTGTGTTATCCATTGGAGGCTCCTTCCTTCTCTGAGGTGCCTCTATGTTGGTTATGCCATAAGACCCCCTTTTTATTGGGTTCTCTCTAATTTCAATGGATGATGGTTTTAGCGATTTGTTTCTTTCTCCTGGGAACCTTCTTTTGTGTTAGGTGTGTCTCCCTCTCATTTGAAGAAGTTTATTTTGGGATGTATTTTGTATTTTTATCCCTCTTCTTCTTAGTGGTCTTAACAAGGAGGTCTACTTACCATACCCTTAACATCTATTCTAGAGGTATCTCTTTTTGGATTCTTTAGATTTTTGAATCTATTTTTTCTCTTTCAAGGCCCTATGCTAAATGTGATATTTACATAAGGACCCCACATCCCTCTTTGAGGTAAGTAGGGTTTTCTAATTAGTTGTTTGAGGATGAAAACAACATAAGCAATATGGGCCCTCTTTGATCTTCATCTCCTCTAATATTCTAGTAGTGTTAGACCATTTAATTGTGGTGATGTTATAGGTTTCTTCTTTTTCATGAGGCTTCTCTCCTATGAATCCTTCGTCTCATTCTAATATATAAATTTGATATATGGAGGTGTTATTCTTTGGATAGTCTTGGTATTAATTTTATTGGTTGACCTTCCTCTTTGACTGGAGGTCCATGGTGGTCAAAGTAGCAATGGGGTTACCTTCCCATTATTTTACAAAATGTTAACCTTTGTCTACAAATGGTGTTTTTTTTGCAAAAAGGAGAAATATTTATTGGTTAGTGGTTCATGATCCTTTTTATTCCTTGTCTTTTATATGGTCTTTAGCAGTGTTGGATTGGATTGATTTGGGATGAAATTTCCAATTTCTTCTTCACATATGGCTTATATTTTCTAATAAGCTATCACTACCTACTATGTTTTCACCACTAGAATTTGAATGGAATTAGGTTTTAAATAATTTCCACATTTAGTGATGGGTTCTTGATGTCTAGTTTTGTGAATTCATTTTGGTCATTCTTGTGGTGTAATCATTTATAGAAAGATATTATCTTCTTCTCTTTTCTTTGGATTCAATTTATCTCTTAAGTGTTATGATGAGTAGGGAGTGTGTAATTTGAATCCTATCCACCTTTTTGAACCAACATTTCACCCTATAACCTTCTAAGGATTCTCCTTTGAAATTTTTATGGATGTTGACATTTTCAAGGCCTTGGTTACCAAGGAATACCTCTCTTACATGATTCTCATTCTACCATTTCTTATTATTTATATCAATACATGTATATCTCATGATGATGTAATGCAATAGCTAAATTATTTATGAGCGAGGGACCTAGTGGAACCCCTCAATTTTCCAATGAAAAAAAATCAATATTGACTTAATCCCTTTAACCATGACTTATGCACCCATTTTGAGACTAATTATTACATCTCGTTCCATCCTTATTCATGTTATAAGACTTTATATTGTCATTTCATTGCTCATTAAATTTCACAAATTTTCAAATTAGTCGTAACAAGTCCATTTGTTATTATTTTTCATGCACAAAACTTCATCATGTTATATTTTCCTCCATGACCAAACTATCCAAAAGGGCCAAACCACCAAACAGTTTAATCCTACAAAAAATTATCACGTCTAGGACCACCCTCATGTCTTTTTTTCAAGTTTATGTCTTTTATGGGTCATTTTACTATAGGTTGGATTTAATGTAAAATTATATATACAAAACCCTATATAAGAAATTCCAATACACTCAGTTACTTACCTAGCAATTATGGCACTCAACTTGCACAAATCACTCAAAAGGAATATAAATTTCTCCAAATTTTCCCTAAAGTAGTAGTAGAAACTAGGAGAAACCCCCACATAGGTATGAAGCACTCCAAAATAGATTTAAGATTCAAGCTTACTAAATCAAGAGCCCTTAAATCCAACTTGAGCAAAATAAAGCCAAGTCATTAAAAAGTATTATCAAGTGACCAGGTTATAAAATATAGTTACATCCATGAAATATTATGTCAACTTGCTAGGTGATACTTATGTGTGGTTTGATACCTCTTAACAATAGTACCAACATATGAGATATATATGTATTTTACTTCAAATATAACACTAATATTTTTGCACAAGTTATACCGTAGGTTAGGGTTTTGGGTCAAGTTGGTTCATTTCAAAGTTTTACACATTTTTGATACATAATATTCTACATAAAGGTGCATATAAATCATTTTCAAGGGTTCTAAGAGTTACAAAGCACCATATGATATCTAAACCAAATTTTCCAAAGGATAAAACCACCAAATAGTTTAATCCAAAGAGAATAGTTTCATCCTTGTGTACAATACAATTCTAAAACCAGGGACAAAACATCTAGACGATATCTTCAACTAATTCATCCATATTTCACACCTAGATTAGATAATAGAATTTTCAAAGAGTTAAATAAACTCATCTTCTCATGTATTATTCCATTTAGCACATATTCCCTAATGGAATGCAAATTCTCTATATCAGTTTATATGTACTTTCAAGTTTGAATTTTAGATCATTTATTTATAGATTTGATTGCACATTCATTAACATATAACATCTATAAAATATTATATATCCTTATTGGAATTTAAAAAACCTTAATTCCATTTTATGTTTAATCACATTTTAAAGACCCAATATTTCAAAGTGAGGCATATACGAATAATTTACAGACATTGTGGGAGTTATAATGCCCCATTTTTTATCTAGAAAAATCATCCAACAAGATAAAACCTCTAAACAATTTGGCCTTGTGAACAACCATTATGTCCTTATGGAGAATGTAGTTCCAGGATCAAAGACAAAGCATTTAGAAGAGATTTTCACTAAGTCACTCCCCTTTTTCATAGTTAGATCATCTTTAAGCCCAGTCAAATAACTAAGTGCAATTATATTTTTTTGTTTTAGTATAATTATTATGTTCCCTTATTGAATTCAACTTCTCTATATCATTTTAAATGTGCAATTATATTTGAATGTTGGAGTTATTTAATAATATAATTGCAATTTTAATCTCATAAGATTTCTATATGCTTATTAAAACCATTTTAATTCCAATTTGGATTAAATTAGTAAGCAAGCTTGATTAGGGCCTAAGGGTCCAACTTCACATACAAATTTCTACGATAAGATTTATGCATCAAATATTTTCCAAACATTCTATTAAATTGTAGCCCATAATAATTCATGATTTATTTTTAGGCCCCATAGTTTTCAAAATTTTCAATAGCTATTAAAATTAATTCTAGCTTCACTTATTTTTATCATTTTTTTCATGCATTAGAATTCTAAAGTTATAGTTTTTAATGTTAATGCAAAAAATATAGATCCCACGAGAACTCAATTCATAAATTTTGGAGCCTCCGAGCTAGCTCAATCAAAAAAATAGTTATTATTTTATCAATTAAATTAGTACAAAAATGCATTAAGTGTGTGCATGTACGTGCATGTGTGTGTGTGTGTGAACTTGTGCATTTGCGGCGTGTGCATGCGTGTGTGTGTATCTTTCATCCCTATTTCAATAATTATTTCCTTATTTGGTAAAATGAAAAAGAATGTAATAAGAGATAGAAATCATTGTCAATTACCTAAGGGATGTAATTCCCCAATTTTATATGAGTCTCTCAATTAAATCTAAAGAGGACATGCATGCAAAAGAAAAAATAATAATTAGAATATATTATTTTATGGAGAAGTTTATTCCTATGGTATTTGTTTCAATTTGAAGGACATCTTTAAATATTCATTACTCGAACTACATTTGACCCTTATGATATTAGTATGATGATAATGATAATAAAAATGGATTACTATTATTATTAGTAATAACAATTTTTTTGAAATGTGTGTGTGTGTGTGTGTTTTGTTTTTGTGTGTGTATATGTGTGTGTGTATGTATGTATCTATATGTACATACATACATATATATATGTATATATCATCTTGTACACACACACACACACACACACACACACATATATATTTGTGTGTGTGTGTGTGTGTGTGTGTGTGTGTGTGTGTGTGTGTGTCTGAGTGTGTATGTATGTATGTATACACACACACACATACATATATGTATATATAACATGATATAAATTAATATATGTATCATGTTGTTATAATATTTTGTATATACATATATATGTATATATGTGTGTGTGTACATATATATCTATATATACAAGATGATTTCATCTTGTATATACAGATATATATGTAATATACATAAAAAAAGTATATATAAACATAGATATATACATGTATATATCATCTTGTGTGTGTGTATAAATATAAATATATGTATCCACACACACACACACACACACACACACACACACACACACACACACACACACACACACACACACACACACACACACACACACACACACACACACACACACACACACACACACACACACACACACACACACACACACACACACACACACACACACACACACACACACACACCAATCCATATGTGTATGTATGTATTTATATGTGTGTGTGTATGTGTGTGTGTGCGCGCTTGTGTCTCTACACACACATGTGTGTGTATGTATGTGTGTCATCAATTCTACCGTATGGCCAAGATATTACGATTTTTGAATGACTTCTCCAGTCAAATAGGGAAAAATATTCTCATTGATGATCAAGCTTACATCAAATTTTATTATGAAAACATCATAATTTATCATACTCACCAATAAATATTCTTAGATTTCAATGTTTTAGCAAAAAGGGGGTAATCGTGACGGATAATAAAGATAATATTGTTATTCCATTTATCATTGAAAACTCAAAAAATAAATATATAGGCTCAATAAAATTCAAATTCAAGGGTCGATCTGTGGTGTAGTTAATAGCAGTGGTGAACATCTCACCATCCATTTTGATGTTTGGGGCCATGTAGTAGCTCGTATTCATTTCCTAGCTTAAAGGGGGGAAATGTAAACACCTATATTTGGTAATTTATCACTTGATGATGTCAATATTTACCTAATCCCTTTAATCCTAACTTATGCATCTATTTTAATCATAAATTTTGTATCCTAGTCTATCCTTATTCGTATGATAATACTTTCTCTCCTCATCGCACTACTCAACCACTTATATAAATGCTCGCAACAATCACAAGCATTCCATAACTCCTTATTATCATTCACAAAAATTCTTAGGACTATATCTTCTTCTTGGACCAAACTATCCAATAGGACTAAAATACCAAATAGTTTGGTCCTAAATAAAATTGTCCCATCTAAGGACACCCAAATGTCACTTTTTTAATTTGATATATTCTATAGGTTGTTATTTTTTATATAAGTTGTCCTTATGTGAAATTATGTCCACAAAGTCATATATAAGTAAGTCAAAAACAATCATTTGCTTACTAGGTAATTTTGGCACATACCTTGCACAAATAACTCAAATCGAGTACAAATCTCTATAAAATTTCCCTAAAGTAATAATAAAAATTAGAAGCATGTGTAATTATATTACTTATGTAGATCTAAATATTTGCAGCAATAGCATTTCAAAGAACACCCAAAATATAGAGAAAATATCACAATTTTGCAAGTAGAATTTAAGTTAGCCACTTTGAGAAGGCAACCTCCAAACCATACAATATCTCTCAAGTGCTTAGTATGTTTACCATATACTAGTTAATAGCTCCTATATATACCATACTATGATATGAAAAACACTAAGGCCGACCTAGCAAGAATATGAAAGCATACATAGATGTTATATGACATGATGAGAGATTATGTTAGACATGATTCAACCATACATATCCCAATATATGACCTATGATTAAGGGTGTAACATGCCCCTCCCCTTAAAATAAATAATGTCCCCAATTTTGTTAATAGTTTGATGTTTCTGCCTAAATTCTTCATCTTCCCATGTTGTATCTTCAATGTCTGAATTCTTCTACTTGATCAGATACTCGGTAAAGACCCTTGTCCTCAAGTTCTTATTATGTATCCAAAGGATCCCTTCACGATCCAAAATTATGCATCCCTCTTCATCAATATTGGGTAACACTAATTAGGGATAAAATTGATGAATAATCACCTTCTTCAAGTAAGAAACATGGAAAACTAAATGTTTTTTAGCTTATTGGGGAAGGTCCAGTTTATATGCCTCACAACCAATTTTGTAACAATTGATAAGGGTTCTAGTATTTTGGTGAAATATTCTTATCTTTCTTCTATTTTTTTCAAATATAGTTGCTTATATGGTTGTAATCACAAAAAAAAGTCTCCAACTTCAAAACTTCATTCACTCTAGTGTTAATCAACGTGTTGCTTCATGTAGTTTTATGTCATTGCTAAATTCTTTAAAAGGATAGAGAGTATTGTTATGCATTTTTTACACCCCCTACAAAATGGAAAAATTAGCAGACCGGAGCATTGGAAGTTGGTGGAAAAAGGGAAATGCTTTGAAATCTTCAAGGTATCTCATGTTTTGGCTCGATTGAGTTGGTCTTAACTCGCGTTGACCTGGCGAGCTGCAAAAAATGGTGGAGTTAACGATCAAGCTTATTATAAAATTATCCGAGTTTGAGGAAACGTTCATGGGGTTGGATGCCTAGGTTGGAAATCCCAAGGTTGATTGGCCGAGATCTGTACAGATAGGGGTTATTGGCTGACTGTTGTGGCGATTTGACGATGGGCTCATGGTTGGACGGATGAGAAGTGTACGAATAAGTTAGATGGCTGGGTTGGTTGACCTATGGGTTGGACGATCATCCAACCCCTGGTATGATACATAAGGGATGGTTCTCCAACCCCCTCGGTTGGAAGGTAAGAGATGGGCCACCTGGTGTACGAAAGAGGGGTTAGATGGTTGCGAGGATGGTCGGGTGGCAGCTGTACGGTGTAGGGTTGGACAACCATCCAACCCAAATAAGTGTACGAATAGAGAGAGACGATCGTCCAACCCGAGTTGGATGGAAAATGATTTAAGGATGATGGGCGGCCACCATAGGGATGTATGACCTATAAGTTAGACATTTTTCCAACCTTCCCCAGGTTAGGCAGAAATGAGGTTAGATGACCTACTCACAAATTATACGGATCATGGTTAGACGGTCGTCTAACCCGAATATATAGAACAACTCATGGGTCAAGCAGTTTTCTTAAAGGCAGTTGTACAGCCTAATGAGGATCGACGTCTTTTCAACCCAACAGGGTTGGACAAGTCACACACCAGGTGAAGGTAGGTGGGCGAATGATAGCTCAACAACCAGAATTAATGAGGCATGGTGCCCATGACTGCCCGTGCAAGCAAAGTGCCAAATTGTTTGGCTCCCTATACCTCTTTAATGAATCATGTCAGTTGGTGACCTAAATTACCTATATATTGTAAAATTTTCCTCATTTGGAGGGGATTCATTCTTTTTTGCAAAGGAACTCTGTCCAAATTGTTCCAGAGCTATTGTGAGTTAAAGGCCTCAAATTTGGGCTTTTTGTAAATATTTTTTCCTTGTGCCTATATTGTAATGGATTTTGCATGTGTTCTAAGCAATAAAAATTGGTATATTTTATGGATTTTCTTTCCCTTAATTCAGAGTTGTATTACATTTTTTTCCTTACATTATGTTTACAGGTATATTGTGCATGTTCATATCTCTTTGCAAAGACCTTTCAAATTTTTTGTGCTTTGTGAATATAGGGAATTAAATATCATCTTAGACTATGGAACTCTCTATCCTTCCCCCTCTTACCTTGTTTACTCCCTATTCTTCAGTCACTTATATTGTACTCACACCATTCTTTAGTGCATCACCTTCACTTAGAGTAGATTTAATTTTATGCATTTTTCTATCCATATCTCCTCAGAAATAATTAGGGTAAGATTAGTTTAGTTTTTCCATTCTCTACCCTTTGGAGAAGTTGGACACTAGGTTAGGAAAATAAGTCAGTCTTTCTCCAGAGGATTATCCTACTTCCAACATCACACACTATGGGATAATCCCATGTTATGCAGGTTATACTAATTGCCTCACAACCACATAAATCATAAGCAATCAGGGGCATTGTAATTTTGCATTAACAATTTTGGCACACCCTGGTGGGACCAAGAGATTCAATCTTTTCCAGTTTTTTCAAGATTGGATATTTTATCTTGGTAAATTTTCTAGCCTTTGGAATATTTTTAGTAGCACATCTGGTTACTCCTAGGGTCAGACTTAAACTTGTTTTATCAGTACTAGTGGACCGAGTACATAAGAAGGGATCCAAAATCAGTCCAGATAAATAGAAGAAGGCATGTCCTTTGAATACTTAAAGCTATCACCAAGAAGAGGAAGGAGAGGAAGAAGAGTACAATAGGTCTCTGTCTCCACTAAATATAAACATTATCCACACCTCCACCTAGTCGAACTTTCCTTCAACCAACTACGGTTTCTCAGGCCAATTAGGATTATGCATCAACTTACCAGCCACCATAAGGACCACCAAATCCTTATGTCCACTTCACGAGAAGCAGCCCAATTTCCATTAATGTCCTATAACCATATATCTAGTTGCATCATTAAAAAATAATGCCTACTTCACAAGAGAGAACCACACAACTCCCACTTGACCATATTCAGGATATTATGAATATTTGTGCAATCCACAAGATCAATGAAGTAGATGGTGTACAGTTAATTTGTTGGAATTCTTCTTTCAAAGGAAATGCCTTGTAGTGGTTCAAGAGCTTAGCAACAGAGGTCCATTAAAAACTGGGATAAAATATGCACAGCCCTCTACAACCAGTTTGGAGAAAGAGGTAGATAATATATCCCTAATTGAAGTCAGCTGACTACGAATCAAGAGGGATCCTCAATGAACAAATGGTATATTTTAAATTTTTGATTTTAGTGGATGTGGGACCAGATCCTGATTTACGTCAATAGCCGTTTTTTGCTGAAGGTGCATTTCTATATTTCCTTAAATCTTGAAATTCTGATATATTTGTTATGATACAATCTATGGGAGGGATAACCCTAACCAAATTCTTATGTCACATGGCTATTAGAGCTGATAATTTTCTGAATCCCATGTTAGTAAACTAGCACCTAGGCCACCTTTTCCCTCTATATCCAGAATTAGGAAAACCCTCTACTAGTCAAGTACCTAAAATAGCCCCCATTCTAGCTCCTAAAAATTAGAGTAATAGTGAGGCCTCCACTTCTTCTAGTCCCTTCACTTAAAATTCAGGAACTCTAGGAAAGTGTTGTAAGCATTATAGCAAGGGTAGCAAACTTTCAAGAATGAGTTAATGGCACATGAAGAGGAAACAAACCCAAGAATTTCAGAACCTTTTCAGCCTCAAGCTTGGTATCAAATCTAGGTATCCATATCAACATAAATAGGGATACTCATGCTCAAGGTAGCCAAGAAAAATATGAGTCAAGGGTAATACCTCAAAAAACCAGACCATTCTCAGCCTTACAGTCCTGAATGCACCATTCAACATCATAAGTCTCTAGTTCCAGTCCATAATAACATTGCACAAGAGTATTAATGGTAGTTACCCTTGAAATCTACCTCATATGATCAATCAACGTGACTTCCAACAACACTCTAAATCAAGCCTTGAATGGTGTAGACCATCGGGGTGGCCTCAAGAGGCGCGCCAAGTGAGGAAGACCATCAGCAAGCAACTCAGAAAATAATCTCCTCCAATGGAAACCACACTGGTCAATTAGTAGATCGGAGGATACTTTTGTGGAGTTAATCAGTACTCCTTTCTAGTGAGTAGCTACCAATACATCTTACGAAAGAAAGGTTTAGGAACAGAGATTTAGCTTTAATTCATTTCTATCTTCCAGTTATTTAAAATGGAGTATCATTTCATGGGAAGAGATGAAGGCTCAACATGTGCACAGGCATGATATTAAACACTGAATCATATTCAACTATTGTAATTCATACATTCATACTGCAAAGGTATACAAATATAACAGAGCTATCTATTACAATCCAACTCTTATACATCAACCTTCAATTAATATATGATAGTTATTCTTTCCATAGCTATGCATTCCATTCATATACCAGCTAACCATCTTAACAATCTCTCACATCCTATGTGAGTTTATCTTTACCTACAACCTTCACAACATTAATTTATTTTCATATCACACACAATAATATTTAATATGGTTTCAGCCATTAACAATATTCATTGTTAGGAATAACAATATCTAACATTCCCCTCCTTGTTATCTAACTTAGGGGAGTGAGGAACCTTACCATAGAGATGCATGACTGATGGTTGACCATATGTAATGGTACATTTCACATTATAATAATATTATCCATGGTAATAGTATGTTGATGGTATCTAAGGTTCACCCTGTACAATATCTCTAACATTGCACACCCTTAATGTGAAAACACCAGGGTATGTCAGTTTCGACTGGATAATGCATCAAAAATTAATCCCATTAGCAAATTTTTTTTTGAAAATATCCCTGCTGTCTGGATCTTGCTCCTTACAAAATGATTCAACCCTTTTCGTAAGAAATAAATATCATTTAATAATTACCTTCCCCATTACAAATATACCTCTCCACATAAGAATGGCATTTCTTTTTTAAAATTTTACTTGTATGTATAATCAGAGGACCATAAAAATATTTTTATTCAAATATATGCTGAGTTTTTGGGAGTTTGCTTGATCCACACCAAATAGACACTCCTGAACTTTTGTTAGTCTAATGTTCTCCCACGAGAAAATCAAAACTATGGTTACAGTTTCACCCCCTTTCTTGTAAGTTATACGGTTGACTGAATGTGGTTTGCAGGAGACAGGGGCCAAGTCAAGGGTTTCTTCTAAGTATGACCCCCGTCGTTGGTGACATGTCAAGTTTGGATCAAGTTGGATTGGAGCGTCCTTACCAAGTTTATAGTGCCTCCTAGGGTCTGTTGATCAAGGTGAGCAAGAATATGGAGCTCAAGATAGAGTGAAAATTCAAGTCATCACAAAGGATCAATCTTGGGATTGACTCTTGATCACTCAAATACATTGTAATGACTTTGTTGAGCTTGTCATTTTGTTTAGAATCAACTGAGCTGAATGGGATTTGATGCCAGTAGATTTTTTGAGATAGAAGCACTATCAAGCCAGTGGGCTAGAATCAAGATGATGTAATGACAGATCTGTGCCTAGATGATCAATCTCAATAAAATAACGAAGCAAACTTCACTTTCTTTCTATGGGAAGCGAACATCACCTTGGTTTATGTTTGTCCTTCTTCATGTGGAGGGTTTAACATTGGATGAACATTGATTTCTTACATCATAGTACAAATAAATGTTCAAACATGACTAAATGGTTCTAACAATGCATATAGATCACTGCCTTCATAGAACCACACCAAACTATGAAAACCTGATTACTCAAAGTAACTACAACATTTGAGTATCTACAATTAGGAATACTAACTTTATTAATTGATGGCTTCAACTTATGATAATGCATTTACATGTTCTTCACAAATGAATGAAACCGTGTATTGATATTCCAGATGAGACCAATTACATAGGGTCACAGGGAGCTTATGGGAGCCAATTGTTGTAGGGATTATTTGACATCCAAATCTTAAGATCCATTTGCTGGGGGACGATAATTCAAGGACGTCTAATACAATAGGATCTGCTTAAAAAATAATATAAATATATTTATATTGTTATACTACCAAACAAGCTATCCTTTTCAGATTCCCCCTTCACGTAAATCTCATATGGATTTGCACTCAAATTACCATTGACCTGAAAATCCTCATCAAGATAAAATCCCCATGGTTCTGTGATCCTTCACGTTCCACTCTTCCAATGCATATTAATCCAGTGGGTGAAAATGAATTAGGTTTCACTATGAAACCATAAATTTTTTATTCATATAAGACTTGCAAGCATGCATCAACAACCGACTACCAAAAAACATATACAAAACTATATGGCCTGCAAACTTATATATCTATTTTAAATAAAATTTTGGAGTCCATGAATACCTTTCGAACACCACTGAATCTGAAAAAATGTGAATAGAATGGAAGGATTTTCTGAGAGAGAAGCATGCAGGTGATGATGAGCCTTTCCACACATGGATTGTACATTTTCTATACTACAAAACTTTTTCTGGCAATATGTCCAAGAAATGGTGAATGGAAAAAACTGACATTTACATGTGGCCTATAATACATAGCCATTAAACAATTTTGACCAGAAAAAACAATTGTCATGTTGCGAAAAGACAGTAGGTTCAAAACATGATTCTGATACCAAATCGCTGGTGATTTAAGTCCTATTTGTTGGGAATTTATCCGAAGTCACTGGCAACTACATTTGCATAGGAATCAGATTTAATTCAATCATATTCATTTTCTAGTTGGTCGCAAAGCGATTTTCAGATATAAAGAGCTATCATATTCAAGAATTTTATAAAAACAAACACTAAATAGGATGGTTATATCCTAACCACTCTAGATTAGCTTCATAACCACTGTACCATCCTAATCAATATCTCACACCCTGCTGTGATTTTTTTTCAAAACTCACGAACATTAATTTATTTTCTCCACACAGCATAGGTAATAGCTTTAATTCTAAGGGAGCATTACAACATGAACATAGTTGAGGGGACTAATCATCCTAATGCAATTATTTCTTAGCCCACTTTCACACAACATCGAGGAGTCAATACACCAAATGCATACTCCTAGTACACAAAACCAACCTAATATGGCAATTGTTGTAGCAGCCTCAAATGTGCAAAATCAGTCCAGGAGTTCCAGTTGCAGATGCTCATGGAAAAAACAAAATATCTAGAAAAGGTCATGCCCATCAAGGGAGAAGCAAAATAAAACCTTACCCCCATTCAATATCATTGATCAAATGAAGCAAAACCAATGTCAAAAATTCTATGTGGTAATCATTAGCAATTCCAAGGTAGTGATATTTATTACAGACCAGCTGTGGAAAATTGGTCCACTTTCTGATGAGCCATCTAGATAATTAAGTGAGGGTTCTTACTAACACATTACACAACAAGTAGAATTTCATTTAGGAAATAATATGAAAGCCTCCACTGTTCTATATCTCATTGATCATTGGAGATAAATTAGTGCACAATTACATGTTTGACTTGGGTAAAAGTTGCTCAATAATGCCGAAACAGATCACTAACCAGTTGGGCTTAAAATATGAGCTAGTATTTAAGGGAGTAGTGTAATTAGATAGGACAGTAGTAGGGATAGTTGGAGTAATCAAAGAACTAGGCCTTACACTCCATGCTTGGTCAAATGTCACAGTTTTAAAGGATTTTTCAGTGATTAGCTTGCCACCGCTATTTTCTTTGTGCCTTTCACAGCCAAGATTGGCAAGTAATTTTCAATGGATTGGTCACATGTGTTGTTTAGGATGAGGTATGGAGCCAAGGTTACTATCATATCGGAACTAATCACACATTTTCACATTGAACCCCATGTGCCAAGTCCAATAAATGTTTGAACAGGAGGATTGTTTAGATGCCTATGAATTAGACACCAAGGTTGGGAACATTTCTTATATGACACTTGACGAGTGAGATCACAAAAGGCACGATTGTGACCCACAAAGGGAAATAGAAGAAGCTGAGTTAGGAATTTATTGTCTACATGAGGAAAACCTATCCATCCCCAACCTCACCAAGCTAGAGAAGAAGGATGATAATGGAGTGTTGCGGTTATTCTTTAATGGTTCAAAGAGTAGTTAAGGTGCTAGAGGAGGTGCAATGCTCTTCTCACCACAAGGTATGAATTACCACTCATCTTTCTGTTTTCACTTGGCATGTTCAAACTATACAATTGAATATGAGGCTTTGATCCATGGATTGCATTGGGAAAGGAAGAGGGATATCAAAAACTTGTAAGTGTTTGGGGATAGTGAGTTAATTGTCAACCAGGTTAGAGGACAACATGTTGCTAAGAATGGTCTACTTAAAGTCTACAAGCATCAGGTATGGGATCAAATTGAAGACTTTGAAGCATTCAAAATTTAGGCCATATTAAGGAATAAGAATGAGGTTTCAAAAAATTTTGCGGCAATTGGAGTGACATTTGATGTTGCTAGTAATATTAAAAGAGATAAAATACAGCCACATATACATTTCATTGTAAGGCCAGTTGTACCAGATAACAACACGAGTTGGCTGGTGTTCGAGAATGATTAATAGCTCATTAATTTTTTACATGAAGAGGCTGAATTCTTGGCTTAAAATAAGGAGAAGTTAGAGCAACAGTACGGCGATCAAGTGGTGTTGTAGACAAACAAATTGCCTAAGGGACTGGTGACCCTAGAGTCTATTTTCAACCCAGATGATCAATTTCGGAAGGAGAAGGCCAATATCTAGGTCAAAAGGGAGGATTCTGAGCCCGTTTCAGTTGGATAAGGTAAGATACTCTAGATTGACAAAATGAACACTGAGCAGGAGAAATATGAGTTCATAAAAATTTGCCAAGAATTCTCATATGTCTTCATTTGGGGTTATGAGGACCTTAAGGGATTTAGTCCTAAGTTGGCACAACACATGGTTGAACTGGATCTAGGAGCTAAACCCGTCAGGTAGAAACTAATGCCATAAAATCCTCATATAGAGCCTCTCATGAAGATGGAGCTGAACAAGCTCATTGAGGTGATCATCATATTTCCAATCAAACACTCGTGTTGGGTTGTGAATTTGGTGTTGGTCAGGAAAAATAAGGAAGAGATCAAGTTGTGCATGGATTTTCAGGATTTAAACAGGGCCTCCGTCAAATACCATACCCACTTCCTTCTATGGAGCATATATTTCAGGTAGTAGCTAGTTTAGAAATATTCTCCCTCTTGGATGGATATTCGGGCTATAATCAAGTCACCATGAAATAGGAAGATCAATTTATAATGGCCTTCAACATAAAATGGGGCATGTATGCCTATAAGAAGATGTCATTTGGGTTGTCAAATGTTAGAGCAACATTTCAAAGGGCTATGGATATGGCGCTCAAATGGATTTTGAACAAAATAGTGTTTTTCTATCTTGATGACATCACTGTGTTTTCCAAGAATGTAGAAAGCCACCTCTTTCACCTCAGGTAGGTATTCCAAAGGGGCAGGAAGTTTGGAGTTTCTTTGACCTCAAAGAAATGTATATTCTTGGCATATGAGGGCAAGCTCCTATGATACATTGTGTCAAAAGAAGGACTGACAATTGATCCAGAAAGGGTTGAGGATATTCTAGCATTGCCACTACTGAATCATAAGAAGGCTCTCCAAATCTTCTTGGGGAGGATTAACTTTGTATAAAGGTTCATGCCAAATTTTCCCTCTCTTTTGAAGCCATTAACAATGATGTTGAAGAAGGATTTGGAATTCAAATGGACACTAGAGGGAAAATATAGTTTCAAAGCTATCAAGTAGGCCATCTTTTAAGCTCTAACTCTCATCAATCATGACTTCTCTAAAGATTTCTCTCTCTATGAATTTGGTAGTTTAGATACCATCTCTGTAATCTTAGTGTAGTAGAATAAAGAAGGACTAGAACAACCTATTGCATTCTTCAACCAAGGCCTTGTGGACTATGAGGTAAGATATTTTTTCATTGAGAAACATTTCCTTACTGTGATTAGAAGTTTGAAGAAATTCAAGCATTTATTGTAAAATAATACGATCCATCTACTAGTCACACATGTTGGTATAAAAGAATTTCTTTTAAACAAGGACATCAATGAAAAAAGAGTTGGATGGGTAACTATTATCTAAATAAATCTCCTAGTTATTCAGATAACTTACATACATATTCTGACTCAGAGATCTTCATTGTAGTAGCGTGCACCTTAGTTTTCTCCTTGGCACATTCACTTGGTCACTGTTTCCTCGCGCACCCTTATGCGCTTCCCATGTTCCCCTTTTCCATTTCCTCTTTGTTCCACTCTTACCTTGCACACATCTTCCTTCTTCCTAGCAACTATTCATCTTGATTTAATCAGGTAAGTCCTTGGTCCTCTCACGCACCCCGTACATTACCTTGTAATAGTGTGCCTTGACCATACATTCTCCACTCATCATTCTACCTCATTTACTCCTCGCGAGCTAAGCACCTTCCTTCTATCTTCATCCCGCACATCATTCTTTTGCACACATATATTTGAGCCCTCTTCTACACCATTATGTGCCATGTCATTCTGACATGCTTGAGTGTGCCACACACAACCAGTCCAAGTGTGCTAACAGGGCACCAAATCCTTGCAACAAATCAATGAGTGATATGTGGCATAAACAAAAAGAATGTTTACAGATTTGGTCTTCCTTTCAGTCAATCAGCATGCACCACATGTCTTACATGCACAAACAACTCTGAAAAACTTCTGAAAACCATATCTATTGCTACAGAGCTATGATCGGTGCATGCCTAGTCTCAATCAACAGATGCTGACATAGACTACAGTGCTAGACATTCAAATTCAAATTCTTGGTGGATCTGGTAGATGAGAAATGGGAAAATGCCTTTCTGGGCATTAATGAGTAGATCTAATTGCTCCAACCATCCAATTTGATCAAGATCCACCCTATTTCCTTCTCCAACACACCAAACATACTTGGGGAAGCATATTTGATAGATTTGTGGGTGGATTCTGTAGGCATTGAATGTTTCTTGTTGGTGGTTGTGTTTCAAATTTGGGTTTTCCCTCCTTTTTCTCTTCTTCTTCCATGGATTCATCTATAAATGTAAGAGCTAGGCTCATTTTTTAGGTTGTACATTTTGGATCCTTACGCATTTTGATAAGGATTTCATATTTTATGTATCCTGAGTCGCAAACCTCTATATCTAGCTCGTGCATGTGGATACCATCCTCATTCATCATTGTAACAGTTATGTGCATTTTTGAAAGTAATGGAAGCATCGTTTTGTGACTATTCTTTTTCCTAAGTGTGTTTGTATTATTTCTTATTGCCTTTCTTTTACATTGTGTGGTTTTTGTGTCATTATACGTCCCTCGCAATCCCCTTTCTAGTTTTGTTCCATGAAACTGATCTGGTAAATATGTTTTAGTTGTGATACGCATGTCTAGCCTTCTTTCATGCATTTCCGTTCATTTTCACTCAAAACAAATAGTGTTTATCCCTCTTTTTCTGGTGTTACTACCTTTTAGTGTAGTTTCCTTTCATGTTATCCTTCTATCCTTGGCCCCTTGGCATTGTTAGCTTAGCTTTCCCTTTCAAAACTAGGAGTAGCATTAGCATTAGAAATAGATAGAGGAACTGGCCTTCTCTGGAGATTTGTCTCAAGTGCACAAGGCCCCACAACTTGGAGATGGTTCCATTGTTGTCTCAAACAACTCAATCCTTCCAGATATGAAATGTGGGTGTAAGTTTGATGACTAACAGTTTCTGACATGCTCTGTGGGACAAGCAGGAAAAGCTTAAATTTCATATTGCTAAGTTCTAGTGTGTGAACTTAGTTTTTCCAGCCTTTGAAGGCTTATTTCAACACATTTGACGACTCCCAACATTTCCAGAGCTCACTTTTTGTATTCTTGAGTGCCTTTTATGAGAAGAGTACATACAATACAGAGTTCTTCAGTTGAAGGATCCTTTGAATACCTCCAACTTTTTTCAAGAAACACATGCAACAAATCTACCATGTGCACATCCCCATCTCTAGCACGGCGCACACACTCTACTCCTCCTCAAAATAGACAAGTGTGCCCTATGATGGTGCTTCAACCTCCTCATCCTCCAAGGATATTTTCTAACTTCACTTGTGGAAGCCCACTCAATCTTAATGATTATCATGATATTTTAGTGGTCATGCTCAAAATTATTCCATACTTCATGGGAGAAAATCAAGTCACCCCTGTTGAACACATTCAAGATGTGGCCAACGTATTCTCTGTCTATTTGATTAAACATGATGATGTTGTTATCATATTTTTTGCGGCCTCTTTCAAGGGTAAAACACTCTAATGGTACCATGACCTAAGACCTGCATCTATTGCTACCTGTGATGAACTTGGAATAGCTATTTATAATTACTTTGAAGATAAATTAGATAATTTATCATTGGTGGAGCAGCTGACTACAACAAAGTGCGCACCCAACAAGTAGATGACTGATTTCAACATTAGATTCCAGAAGACTTGGGACAAAATTCCTCAAGTGGTAAGGCCTACAGCCTAGCATGCTTTCTTGTACTATCTAAGGGCTTTAAATAGTGATATTTTAGTCATAAAGCAATCCATGAGAGATAGAACCTTACCTGTTGTATACAACATTGCAATAAAGGCAAAAAATAGTCTTATTCAAGCTAGTAAGTTGGCACCTAGGCCTCCTGTGCCCTTGTTCCCAGAAATTTCTTCAACACCCCAGAACTCTATTGCTCCAATTCCAGTGCAGAGTACACAACCAGTTGCACAGTAAAAAGAAGATGATGAATTAAAGGCCCTTATTAGAAACTTGTCCAATAAGGTCATATCATTGGAGAAGTAGTAGTCACAAGCCTACCAAATAAGTTCCAATCAGGCACAAGGCCAGAGCAATCAACCTTGGAAAAATTAGTATGAGAATCAAAGGTACGGACAAAACCAGTATAACGGTAGATGGCATGCTAATGCACACTTTCCTTTGCAAGTTATTCCCTCTACACAACCACTTCCAGCACCTAACATAAGTCAGGCACTTGTCCTAGTCTAGAACAACATGGTGTAGGAGTCTGAATGGTGTTTTCCTTGTAATTTTTCTCATAGCCAGTATTAGTGTGCTAATGTTATGCGTGCGTAAGCCTACATGATTCAGAACGCTTCCAGATGTGAGCCTTCAACAAGCGCACCTGAATTAGATATTCAAGAAATGCCAAAAGCTCCTCCACGGGAAAATTTGATGTTCTTTAGCGCTGAGGAATTTTGTGAATTTAACCAAGCTGTAGAGGATAAAAGTAGACTGCACGCCCAAGTTGCTGATAAAACAATATACAAGAAGAGAATGCTTGAGTCTGGCATGCAGGTCACAATCTCAGCAATGCAAGAATACCCTCAAAAATAAAAGTAAGCAGCTAAGACATCTAATAGTAAGAGCACTCAAATTCTAACACCCAAGGCCCCACGTAAAGATCCTCCAGAAATGGCACACGCCCCTCCTTCGATAGGTCAAGACTTTGCGCTAGCTAAGGTTACTCACTTTGTACCTGAGCAACCAAGCAAGGATGTTTTTGTTCCTCAAATGTGCAAGTCAATTGGTTTTCCATACAACATTGTGGACCAGATGAAAAGGAAAAACATAAATTTAATAATGTGGGATGCCCTATCCATTCCATCCCAGCACAACTTATTGCATGAAGCTTTGGCACATCTCCCGTGTAATGATCTAGCTATGAAAAAGTCACCAACATCTTCTAAGAGGAAGAGAGGTAAGTAATTAAAGTTGTTAAAACCCCACCACTCTATATGTCCTTGATCATATACAAACATCTTGTCCATAATTGCATGATTGACTTTGGTGTTAGTACTTTTGTCATGCCTAAAATCATTGCGTATGTCTTAGGACTCAAGTATAGCCCCCTGACAAAAGGATTTCTACAAATCGATGGTTGAACTTTCACTACCCTACGAATCATCAAGGATCTTGAGTTAACTCTCCATGCGTGTCCAAGTCTAACAATAACTCAAGATGTGTCAATCATTTATCTACCCCCTTTGTTTTCCTTATGTTTTTCAAGATATTTTACTACTAAAGTGGGTGGTTACTTGTCTTCTGATTGGTCCCATATGTTACTCAAGACAGTGTATGTCACCCAGTTTACCATACAAGCTGAGCCAATATTTTCCTATCATGTAGAGTCATATGTACCATCCCCTCTCCAAGCCAACTATTTAATCCAAGAAGAACAAGCTTCGGTTTTTAAAGAGTAACCTCTCCTACCTCCTATTCCTAATCTAGTACTTGATGAGTGGGCAGAGAGGCACCATAAATTTGACTCATATGTTGAAGAACTGGAAGCTAATGAAACTAGGATTGGTACTTACTACATTCTTGAAGAATAAGTTATGTTGTCGCACCCGCTCAAAAAAAGGGAGGAGAACCTTGGTCTATGGAATTTATACTTTGATGGATCTAGAAGCAAAAAAGGTGTGGGAGCATGATTCATTCTCATTTCTCCTAAGGATGATAAATTCTTCTTTTCTCACAGGTTGCAGTTCACATGTTCTAACAATGTGGCAGAGTATGAGGTTTTGGTGCATGGTTTTCTTGTTTCCGAAAAGAATAAGATTAAGGCGTTGCAAATCTTTAGAGATACACAATTGGTTATCCACCAAGTCACCAACAAGTTCCAAGAAAGGAATAAGATTCTCAAATCTTATAAACACAGAGTTTGCAACCTCTTTGAGAGCTTTTATGCTTTAAATATGCAGGTGGTTCCATGCAATATTAATAGGGAAGCTAAAAAAATAACCGTGCTTGGTTCGTAGTTCTCTCATACTGATGACTTTATCAAAGGAGACACTCATCATATTAAGATGATGATTATGCCATCCATTCCATATAACAAAACCAGCTGGTAAGTGTTTTACAGTGATGCACAGATCATCCAGTTCATTCAAAAGCAAGTTGATTTCTCATCAAGCATGCAAGCTTACTTGCATGACAACTATGGTAACCACATGATTCAACTAAAGTCAAATAAGTTTCCTAAAGGGTTGGTCACCTTAGAGAAAAAATTTAGCCTTGATGATGAGTTCAAGGGTGAAAAAAAAAATGTGTGTGTCATGCAAGAAGACTACTCTCCAGTCACTATTGCACATGGAAAAGAGTTTTTACTTAGTAAAGCTTGTGCACACGATGAAACACATGCCCTCATCTCTCTCTATCAAAAATACAGTGATATCTTTTCATGGGAGTATGAAGACCTCAAAGTTTTTGTTCCAAGTACTGCTCAACATTCCATTGACATTGATCCTAGTATCAAGCCCATCAGACAAAACCAACGGCCAGTCAATCCAAAGATAGATCCCCTTGTGAGAAAGCAACTATCCAAACTCATTGACGCAAAAATTATTTTTCACATCAAGTACTCTACCTAGGTCGCGAATCTAGTTCCAGTGCACAAGAAGAACGGTAAAATCAGACTTTGTGTTAATTTTAGAGATTTGAACAAGGCATCTTTAAAGGATCATTATCTTTTCCTTAAATGGAGAAGATTCTGTAGACTATAGCCGATGCGCAAATATTCTCAATATTGGATGGGTACTCAGGTTTCAATTAGATCCTAGTTAAGGAAGGGGATCAATTAAAAATGGCATTTACAACCAAGTGGGGAACATATGCATATCAGAAGATGCCCTTCAGTCTGTCAAATGCATGCACAACGTTTCAACATGCCATGGACATTTCCTTCAAAGGTTACATCAATGAGTTCATCTTGGTTTACCTTGATGGTATTACAGTCATCTCAAAGAAGAGTACGGATCATATGGCATACCTAGAAAAAGTCTTTGAGAGATCCAGAAAAATTGGGGTATCCCTTAACCCCAAGACGTGCAATTTTGTTTTGGCACAGGGAAATATTTTGGGCCATGTGGTTTCCAAGGATGGCATTGCAATTGATCCTGAGCGTGTTTTAGCCATCCTAGCTCTTTCCTTACTAGTGCACAAAAAGGCCTTGCAGTCCTACCTCAGTAAAATTAATTTTGTTAGGTGTTTTATTCCTAACTTTGCAGGAGTGGTAAGGCAAATCACCCTAGTGCTCAAGAAGGAAATAGCTTTCAGATGGACAACATAAGGAAATGAAAGTTTCAACAAAATCAAGCAAGAAATTTCTTGCGCACCAACACTTATCAACCCAAATTATTCAAAGGATTTTATTTGTTATGCTTATGGTGCTAATGTGAGTGTTGTTGTTGTCATAACACAAGAAAATGAACAAGGGCTAGAACAACCAGTGGCTTTCTTTAGCCAAATGCTGAAGGATTATGAATTAAAATACAGTCACATGGAAAATCAGGTCTTCCCCATCATGTGTGCACTCAAGAGTATGCTTGCCACAAATCATATCAAGGTGTTAGTCTCCCACTCTTTTGTTAGAGACTTCATCATGGGAACAAAAATAAGTGAAAAAGGGCACAATGGGTGACCAAAATCATGGAATATGATTTGACTATCAAGGCCAAAAAAATGGTAAGAGGTAGTACACTCTATAAGCATCTTTCTGAGGATGCACACAATGAACCTGAGAATTCATTATTTCTTAATGAAGCTCTCCAACACGCAGAGCTTGAGTAGAATATAGCTCTTGGCACGTGTGGCTGAATGAAGGACATGATCACAATCCTTTCCAAGGGCACATACCCTCCTAGCTTAAACAAGGAAAAGAGAAGATATTTGAGGTTATAATCTATCCCTTATGTTTTTATTGATGGAATTCTCTTCAAGAAGAATCTTAATGGCATGTTGTTAAGGTGTATCAACGATGCGCAAACTGAAAAAGTGTTGGTATAAATTCACGATGGATTCTCTAGTGGACACTTCTCTGCCAAGAATATAGCAATAAAGATCATAATGGCAAGTTTGGCCTAATCTATTTGTAGATGCACATGAGTGGGTCACAAAATGCAAGGAATGTGCTTTCTTTACAAGAAAGAAGAGATTGGTAGGGCTTCCCCTCCGACCAATCCAAGCAGATCAGCCTTTTACGCAATGGGGTCTCAATTTCATAGGCATGATCAATCCACTTTCAAGCGATGGATGCAAATGGGTATTGACAGCTATGAAATACTTCACCAGATGGACAGAAGTTGTCACGCTCAAGGAATTGACCGATTCATTCATCCTTGAATTTCTTGAAGTTATCGTCACAAGGTTTGGTATTCCTCAAACCATTAGCTCTGATAATGCAAAAGCCTTCCTTGGCACTAAAATCATTGATTGGGCTCTAAATTTGGGCATCTACCTAAAGAATTATTCCAACTATTACCCTCAAGGCAATGGTATGGAAGATTCAACAAACAAGAACCTAATCAGGATCATGAAGCGGACAATGAACATTAGCCAAAATTAGTGGCATACAAAGGTCTCGCGCGTGCTCTGGGTAGATAGAAACATAGTTAAAAAGCAAATAGGAACTTCGCCTTATAAGGTTGTCTATGGTAGAGAGGCTACCCTTCCTTTGATGTTGGAATTGAACTCATTAGTGCTTTCCTAGTAGCTGGAGTGCGAAGGCGCAAACAAAAGAGCAAGTAGAATGGAAGAACTGATTAATCTTGAAGAATCAAGAAACTCTGCCATGATCAAGCTAGAATAACGTCAGCAAGCAACAAAGAAATGGTTTGACAGAAAATCCAGGCCTCAAGATTTCAAATTTGGGGACTTGGTTTTGAAATGGGATGTTGATAGAGCTAAACCAAGGCGCCATTCAAAATCTGATGCACTCTAGAGTGGACCATACATTATCAATTCATGCAAAAAGGCTAACTCTTTCGAGTTAACTCACCTTGATGGAGGCATGCTACAAATCCCAATAAATGGGATCTATTTCAAACCCTTCCATTAACTCTACTACATCATTTTACACATATTAGAGTAGTTTAAATTCCTCTAAGTGTGTTGCACGCACATTTTTTGTTTGTATGTAGTTCTTTCTTCTTACATGTTTCTTGTGCATGCTCTTCTTTTTCTTCAAGGGTGTCGGCCTTCTTTCAGCAGTTTGCAGGATCTAGAGTAGAGTCAAGAAATGATCCTTCACGTGACTTCATGGGTAGTTTTTCAAAGCTACAAATCAGAATTTCATGATTACATTGTGGACTCCATGCCCAATGGATGCTCCAAGATACTAATATCCTTCATCTAGCAGGAAGATGGCCCCAAAAGTCACCAAAACTGTTATCGAAATAATTTTCCTAGTTATTTGGACAGCTTACATATATATTATGATGCAGAGATCTTCATTACAGTAGCACACACCTCAGTTGTCTCCTTGGCACATTCATTTGGTCATTATTTCCTCGCACGCCCTTGTGCACTTCCCATTCCTCCCTTTTTCATTTCCTCTTTGTTCCACTCTTACCTTGTGTGCATCTTATGCGCATCCACCTTCTTCTTAGCAGTTATTCATCTTGCATGTGCGCCATGAACTTGATTCAATCAACTAAGTCACTGTACCTCTCGTGTGCCCCGTACATTACCTTGTAATAGTTATGCCTTCACCATACATTCTCCACTCATTAGTCTGCCTCATTTCCTCCTCACGCATTGTGTGTGCCTTCCTTCTACCTTTTTCCTACGCCTTATTCTTCCACACGTATATCTTTTCACCCTCTTATGTGTCATTCTATGCCATGTCATTATGATATGCTTGAGTGTGCCACACACAACCAGTCCAAGTGTGCTAACAAAGTGCCGAATCCTTATAACAAATCAATGAGTGACACGTGGTAGAAATTACAAGAATGTTTACACAGTTGGTTTTCCTTTCAGTCAATCAGCATGTGCCATGTGTTTTGCATGCACGGACAACTCTGAAAAACTTATGACAACCATATATGTTGCTACAGAGCTCTGATCAGTGCATGCCTAGTCTTAACTGACAACTATTAACATAGGCTATAGTGTTATACATTCAAATTCAAATTCTTGGCTGATTTGGTAGATGAGAAATGGGAAAATGTCTTTCTGGTCATTAATGAGCATATTTGATTGCTCCAACCACCTGATTTAATCAAGATCCACCCTCTTTCCTTATCCAACACACCAAATAGACTTGGGGAAGTGTATTTGATAGATTTGTGGGCATATTTTGTAGGAATTGAATGTTTCTTGTTGGTGGTTGTGTTTTAAATTTGGGTTTTCCCTCCTTCTCTTCTTCTTCCATGGATTCATCTATAAATTTAAGATTTGGGCTCATTTGTTAGGTTGGACATTTTGGATCCTTACGCATTTTGATAAGCACTTCATATTTTCTATATCCAGAGTCGCACACCTCTAGGTCTAGCTCCTGCATGTGGATACTGGCCTCATTTGCCATTGTAGTAGTTTTGTGCATTTCTGGAAGTAATGGAAGCATCATTTTGTGACTATTCTCTTTCCTAAGTGTCTTTGTATTCTTTCTTCTTACCTTTCTTTTACATTGTGTGCTTGTGTCATTTTATATACCTCGCAATCCCCTTTCTAGTTGTATTCCATGAAAATTATATGGTAAATACGTTTTAGTTGTGAAACACATGTCTAGCCTTCTTTCACGCATTTCCCTTCATTTTCACTCAGAAAATATAGTGTTCATCCCTCTTTTTCTAGTGCTATCACCTTTTAGTGTAGTTTCCTTTCATGTTATCCTTCTATTCGTACAAAACTGACAATACCACATCAAATCTAAAAAATAAAGATGAAATATGGGGAGTCGACGTCACCCAAGCGGTCACCCAAATGAGTGAACTTAACACCAAGCACAACACTACATTGCAGAATCCATGTAATTCTGGTGCATGTGTGAAAGAATCATGCCCTATGATGCCCTTGTGCAAGTGCACTTGGTAATGGGCAATAGCTAGATGTAACAATGTAGTAAAATGTGTGGATGGAATAATGAACTTCCCCTTCCTATGTAGTGTATGCAAAAAATTTAGTCCCTTGTCCCTTGAATGGAAGCTAGATGGATTTCTTTGATGCTCTTAGATGCCTTTGGATGCAATCTTAGGTGATGATAGTAGATGCTTAGAGATTGGTCCCTTATTTTACTCACATAGCTTTGTATTTATAGGATTCCCTTAGTTGAATTTTTTAATTGACAACTAAAAGGCTGACCCATAATAAAATAAGATGCACAAAAGATAAAAGAGACCCAAAAGAGGATAGTAAGATAGAAAAGAGTCGGGGCACCCAGAGAGGACGAGGGTGCTTGGGTGTTGGCATCCTTACTGGGTGCTAGTGTCCAAAGTCATAAAATATAAGCAGGTAAAGTATCAACTGGGTTGTAGGGTGTAAGACACCGAAAATTAAACAAGAAACCAAGTAAAGAGGCTAAAGATAGTTGTCAATTACTAGTTTTCTCGCTTAGGAATCATATGAATGCAAGTATGCTTTTAGGACCTAGAAATGTACCCAAGTGTGTGATTTTGTGTTTACAGGAAACACAACATTATCTCTAAGTGTAGACACAAAATCATGCACATATTACTATTTTATCATGTCGTCAGTATGTTGTTTATACGCATGGATCTTAAGTAAGAAAATTATTCACTGGTGACACAATCCTTTGTTCATCCACTTATTTTGATTTTTTCCATCTCACCTATGTTATTTCTATACCCAATTTTGGTCAATTCACATGGATCCTTGTGAATCTATATTTTCACATATGTCTTCACTTATCCCAAGACATTAGCACCCATTCTGGACATTAGCACCCAGGTGCGCCTATCCATTCTGAGTGCTCATGTCCTCTTCGTTCTTTGTACTTATCTTGACATTTTTGGTTGGCATTTTCAGTTTTTGTATCCTTATCCTAAGCTCATAGTTGGCCTTTTGTGTCACTAGTGTCAAAATTCAAATAAAAGATCCATATATATACACAACACACTCTATTATTCTTCCTAGAAATTCTAAGGGGAAATCACATCTACATACTATCACTATCATCAAAGGGTTTGTATTTTTGGGTTGCATACACTACATAAGAAGGGAAAGTGTTGAATTTCATATCACACATTTACATCTTATCTAGCCACAGCCCATTATCTTAGCTTCATTAATGCAAGGGAAACCTAAGGACACCATTTCACACACAAGCACAAAGAACTACATGGATTCTGGAATGTATTACAGCGCTCGTTCATAAGCTCACTCATCGGGTGACCGTTGGGGTCAATCTGACTTCACATATTGTATATTTCATTCTGATTTGATGTTTTTATGAGCTTGTGAAAGTAGCTAAGGTTTTTTTTGCAGGTTACAGGTACCCTCAGCAATTATAGTGCAACATATAGTGATCAACAGGAATTAGCAGCAAAACCCTAATGACACATAATAAAGTAGATCCTGATCATTTGCATAGTCACTAGCCCCCAAGACCAGTCATTAGTTCTCAGGCACCTCTGTCTTATACCAGACGCACCTGTCTAGCATCATTTGTAGGTTTCAAAATTTACAAGGAATAGTTACGACATTGTTTGCATCTTGTCCAACACTTTTCACTACCCAGATCAATTCCATATCGCACATACATTAACTAAGTTATTTATCTCTCTCAATTACTCATAGTTTTTCATTTCTTGAGTGCTTAACATCTATCTATTTATTGTATTTTACCATATTAGTTACTCTGCAATTAGATTTAATTATATTTTTATTAAATCATTTGGTGAACCTACTCTTCTTCAAACTTCTTTCCCTAGGGTCCCAAAAAATCTCATGGCTAAAAGAGGTCCTCATCTCCCAAGCATAATATGGTCGATACATGTTTGCAACCTATTTTTGATGATACTTCTGTAGAATCTAAATTTCGTGACCTCTATCGCAATCCTCAATGTGATTCCTTGGTCATGTAAAAACTTATTATTTTTAAAAACACCTCTCTTATTGGCCATGACAATCCTAAAATTTACATAGTCTCCCCTGACAACAGCTTGGCTTCATGTTTTCCATCATCTTCCATAGTCACCCATGTTGTTGCACCTTCTTCTCATCCTCTTATAACAAATGATAATATTACTGTAGATTCCTTGCTTGATCAGGTTCTTGCTTGTGACAATATGGATACCAATAATTCTACTTCTAATGTTGAAAATGTATATGTGCATGATGACACTTCTCTTAGTAGTCAAGATGAATGTAATGTTATATCTCCTACTTTTCCTACTCCTAAAAATGTTTCTAATGATTGCAATGATAAATATGATATTATTACTCCTACAACTTCTTTGTATGTGATGATAGTCTTGATGAAATACTTGCTTGTGAAAATGTGACTCATAATGTTGTCAATTATACTTATGATCATGAACATGTTAGTGATGATGTTAATTCTCTTTATACTATTGAATGTGAATTTACTACTCCTTTTTCTTATACTTCTGAAGTTGTTTCTCATGATGATTCACCACCTACCATTAGTCCACCTCTTATTGTATCTCCTGAACCTACATCTAGCATTCCTATAGAGCCTCCACCTCCTTCTCCTCCTTCCACATCCACTCCTCCTCCTCGTCTTCCTATGATCACTCACATTGGAAAGATCCAACCCCTAAATAGGACTGTTACTTCACCAACCATTCCTTTACATGATATTTTACCCATCATGCATGTTGTTAAAACATTACAATCTTAAGTTCATACACTCACCCTTGAAATTAAAGCCTATTATCCTTCCATTAACAATAATTTGTTACATGGTTATAATCCTATTCCTAAAAAGGTTCACAGTTCTATTTTCCCAAAGGACTTCATCATGCCTAACTTCTCTTGTTTTGATGGCACTAGCAATCCTTATTTACATCTCAAGCATTGTTGTTTAGCCATGGTTGTTTATTCCAAATATCACTTCTTTCTCAAATAATTTCTTCATATCCTTGTTAATCATGTTCTTTAATGATGATACTCATTTGCCTTATGGATACATTAGTACTTATTATGATATTGAGGATTTTTTTGTTAGATAATTTATTTCTAACAATAGTCCTAAAGTCACGTATGAATGTTTGCCTTCTTTGCATCATGCATCGATGGGTATTATTGTTCCCATTATTTACAGATCTAATGGAGTTACCATATGTAGGTGGAGGAGGAGTGGGGGAAGCTCATGTCCTTGACCCCGTAGAAATAACTGTAGCAAAACATGAGTATCTAGATGTATTTATGTTATGCATGTTGTTGTTGGTTTTTGTTTTAAGTGATGGTTTTCTAATGCATTGGCATCATACGTTTTGTAGGGAATGCATATTGGTCATTGATAGTCAACATATTCATCCACACATTAACGTGGAATGTGCTAGCCAACATGATTGGTGGAGGCATATTCAAGCGAGTGGACAATCTAGCAGGTGAGCATGCCCATTTTTTTAAGCCGGTAGATTTGGTAGCAGCGACATGTATACTATTGCTAATGAGAGGGACAAGGAAAGTGAAAAGACTCATCAGGATAGAGAGGTAGTATGTGGTGGTCCCCTAGCATATGTGGATTTTTTTTTTCGATATGTGGATTTACAGCGGTAGTTCTTTGAGAAGTCTATAGAGAACACCTTATTACGTAGGCAAGTAGAGAGGTATCGAGGCTGCGAAAAGTGGTGTTGAGTTGGATGCGAGGCATCTAGTTCTAGGGCTCCTGTAGTACCCAAGAGTGATAGCGATGACAATTTGTGATTATTGTTATTGTATATGATGGAGGGGGTGCCCCCGAGCGATGATTATTGGTTCTACCTATGTATTGAGACATGTGATATATATATATATATGATGATTTCATTTTGTGGTGTAATGATGTTTTATGATTTGGTAATTTTTATTGGAATGTATGTGATGTTTTGTGATATTGTTAATGTTAGTTGATGTAATATTTACATAATGATGACAAATATAATGTGATGATTTAATTGAAATGTTTAGTAAATAGAATGTGTGATGCGTAACTGAAGTAAAATGTAAAAAATGATGATGTATAAAGATCGAACTAACGTCTGGTGATGAATGTATGTCGAAACAATGTAATGTGAGCATAACATGTTAATGGGAGGAATGATAGGGGAATTATCAATTCCCCCTAGTGTATGGATAGGTAGGTTCATTGAATTAACATCCCTCAACAGTCAAGAATGAACCATGAAAAGAAAAAGTTCATCATTCACTCAACGGGGTAATCAACATAGTATGAATGAGTAGGAATTCTAGGAGAGGATGTATCATGAGAAGAAATGTCAGAAGATTTATGAGAAGGCACTAGATCAATGGCCAGAGTAGAGGTAGAATCAGTATGCATAGGTGACCAAGTTTCAATACCAAGAAAATAAACAATAAGAGAATCTAATGTTTCATGTGAAAGTTTAGAAGGTGGATCACAAGTAACTATATAACATGACGTACAATGAGTAAAGGCTATTGGATCATTAGAATTGCTAATTCATAAAGGAGAATCTTCAAATCTAGTAGGCACATGTTGCAATCCATATTGAAGTTATTGTTTGATATAATCTGGTGTAGTAACGGGAGAACTACAGAGGGCTTTGAGCTCAACGATGACAAACTCGTCGTAAATGGGGTTGACACTAACATGAGACATGATGGGCGAAGAAGATGAACTATTCTTAGCCATGTATCGGATCCTAGGGTAAGGTATTCTAAAATATGGTTTGCCAAAATGATTAACTAAAAATTTGTGTTTCAAATCTAATCTAACTAGTAACAATGATATAATAACTGATATAAAATGCAAAATAAGTGCTAACATATTTTATTCAATATTTAAATGAAATAAGAGTGATTAGGGTACTAACCTGAAAAGTACTTACCTCATTGTGTTGTTCAACTATGATGACTAACAAGTGGACAGGGAAAAATATGAAGTTGCGATCCAGAAAATGATAACACACAGGGATCTGTTTGTACTGGGGCACTTGGTGATGTACTGGGGCACCTGTGGGTGCCCTGTTTGTATTTTTGGGAGCTCTCGTCTGCAGAAAATCTCATGATTTAGTCTAACTGTGTCATAAGTTCTTTGCATTTTCTTCTTCTTTGTTGCTTGGTTGTCGCAATTTCCTTGTTTGTGTCAATGTAGTGGTGTGACGAAGAGTTACCTAAAAAACCTTCATATAAATCATCAAATCTCTAAAAAATGGAAGATGCAAATGAAGGGTTTGGACTGACCTTAGGTGCCACAATGGTGGACTTACAACTAAGTGTTGCACTAAATTCCAGAACTAATGTAGATTTATGTGTTTGTGTGTGCAATTACATGCCTAGGGTGCCCTAGTGTCAATGACGCAGAAGTAGGGAACAATAACTAGAAGTAAAAATACAAATGGTGAATGGAATAGAATGAATATAACCCTTTCCCCCTATGCTTGTGTGATACAGGTGTAGAATATGCCCAAATGTAGTCCTTTTCCTTAGTTGTAGCTAGTTCTTGATAGTAGATAATCCACCCATAATAAGGTGAGTATGTTATGTTTATACAGGGATATCTTGCTCAAATTTCAACACTAATGGTTCGTGTAGACACCTAAAATTAGCACCACTAATTTTAGTGTCAGTGTCTGCTAAAAACCCTTCATTAAAACATCAACATCAACATCATCACCATACTTACCTTGCATAGATCCATATCTATCATTTATTAAAAAAAATCCTTTCGTACTCTTCATCTTAGGTTATGTACTTATAAACCTATGCCTCCCATTAATTAATTAACTCGGCACCACATTTCCTAAGTTGTAAAATTTTCTAATTAATTAATTAATTAATTAAATTCCTTATATTACACTTCACCCCACTTATCTCTATATGAAGCCCCTATTTCACAATAGTTACAACTAGTTTAACTAGGAAACCTACCAAAAACATTCCTCATCTATCCTAACTAACTTAATCCATCAAACTACACATCTCAACCTCACTACTAGCTATCACATCACAATCCCCTAAAATACCAAGGCATTATAGTTCTAAATAGAAAATGTATCCCTTCGTATCTCTCCCAAACTCGAACTGACCAAAACCGTAGGACATTTCCTCGGTCATCGGCGATCTATATAAACTTTTTTCCCTGCCTATCTTGGGGATCATCTAGGAGAATTGAGGAGAATTTTCAAACATTTCCAAGTTTCATTCAAGCTTATCAGTGTCATTCTACATCTAGCCAAAGCACGTCTAAGATCATCAAACGTCTTGGAGTTGTTCCGAAGCTTGTTCGTCATCCAACTACGATCTATATCAACCTATCATCCCTCATCGTCAACCAAGGTTTGTTATTGTCTTATAACTCTATTTTTTCATCTTAAGCATGTTTGTCTAATCATTTTTTATTCCACTTTTTCCTCAGAAGACTTTAGTTTCGTATTAATTACTTCAATCTCTCATTTTATCATCATGTTAAAATCTTGCAGAATCACTTGCACTTCCTCGAATCATCTGTGTTTCCTGTGTATTTTGTTTCTTTAGCAGTCATATTTCATTCAAAATTTATTATCAGTTACTTTTGTCCCTTGTGTGACTAATCTTCTATCAAGCATGTCTTTTGTTAAATGGCGATAAGTGGACCTAACCTCCCAATCACAAACATCAACTCTTTGTCGATCGTTCAACTTCCTTTTTATTGGGAACAATACAATCTTCTGCACGACCTAGAGTTGTACGCTATCCATGCAGCCCCTATTGATAGACTAGAGAGTATTTTTGAATCCACCCAAAGAATCTATGAGGCTATCGATGAGGATTGGGAAGCTTATTACGAAGTGCAATGTATTCAAGCCGGCCTAGCTTGGTTTGAGTATCAACACGAGGTAGGAATAGACATCCTTGAAGGCTCAAACACCTAATCTAAGTCAAAATTTGGAAGTGAATTTAGTTTTGAAGATTCTGACTCCTATTTTGCACGTTAGTATGACACTAAAGAGGAGTATTCAGACTTCTTTAGAGGCAACTACATTGAGGAGCTTGATCTATATTTCTCTAACGAGGATGATCGAGCCTGTTCAATGGGTTCAAATTTCTCTAAGAATCTGGATATTGATTTTTATTTTGACTTTGATCCCTAGTTGTATTTCTTTCCATGTTGTTATTATCAATTGAATATATGTAATAAGCTAAATAATTCATAAACATTTGATCACATATTTTCATATATCATATATTCTATCTCATCTTCATAAATAAACTTGAGTGTTTCAAAGCAGGTTGACATCCATATAAGGAAGTCCTTTAAAATATGATAACTAGCCTTTGCCATGCAACCCACATATCAATATTACTAATCCCATCTTGTGTAGTGTCTGTAATTAGAGATTCATTCATAGAAAAGGATCTTAATCGAATCTTCCATGAAACATAACAATCAACATCCATCAGGATCATCAACGGGTATCTTGGAAACCCCGTTATATTCGAGATTGATCCAATTTTACCTCATTGTATTATCAATCTAACTGTAAAGGTGAAATTGTTATCAACATTCTGGCACTCCCAGTGGGACTTGTCCCTTGTTCCTTTACTTCATTTCATCAATAAAATAGTATTTGTTTTTTTGATTCACTGTGTGATAATCACATGTGATTTGGCAAATCACCTACGATTTGTCTGTGTGTTTTTTCTTATTTATAACCTCACAATTTTCTTTCTACTTCTTGCTTTCTGATTTCTATTCTTCCTAACCTGTTTGTAGAGTATTGTTTCTATAAATCTTGTTTGTTGTATTATCAAGATTGATTGCTTTCAAAAAATAGCTAAAATTTATTTTTAAAAAAGGAGCGATTTCAAGGTAATCCCTAAAACCTTCCTTTTGCTTTCAGTTTTGCATATTTGTTTGATTTTCCTTATCGAAGAGAAACATTTTATTTTAGGATTTTAAAATAAATAATTTACATCCTTCTTATTTCACATAGTCTAATTAGGAGGAAAATTTGTTGCATTCACTTATTATCCCCCATACACAACTAAACCACTTATAAATATAAAATGCATTCGAACAACTCCCGACCAGGTGATAACTGATTGGGATTTCATCACCCAACAGGGAAACCAACTCAGTGTTTTGGATGACTATAAACACCTGTCTATCGATATATATTGGCTCAGCATCTGACTCCCTTATTACAGCGGGACCATGAAGTGAGGGGGTAGGCCCCAATACCACTCTCGTACTAGCAGGTATACAGATTTGGGCCTCACGTACCTTCAGGTATATCGAGGAATCCACCCTTAGAAATTCCTAAGACCAACCATAGATGACAATTTTCTAAGACCTTCGTTAACCATCTTACGCATTACACTCTTTCATAATTAATCAAGAATAATATAAAACAATATTTTTGCTTTCTTTTGCTTGTTGTTTGTAAATCAACCCAATTAGTCAGCTTTCATTTTTTAGGTGTTTGTGTGTTTTTTTACCATGGTACTTACCAGACAATAAGCTCATAATCAAATTTTTGAAAACATGTCCACCCCACTACCTATATCATGTCAACAACATTTTCTCCTTTATACTACACCATTTCTTGTAGCACTTTCTACACCAATGCAACAACAAAATCCATTTTATCAAACAATTACATCCTCTCACAACTGTGGAAAGTGTATAGTACTCTTAGTGTATAGTCTTCAACACTTTCTCACATAAAAATAGGCTCCACAACCTAACACATATAGCATAGGGAAGGTGAAGATCTACAGAAAGTATTATGATGCCCTAATGTTGGGGTTTTCAGTAACGAGTTACAAGAAGGTCATCATGTCTAAGGGATGGGTCTTTAAAATTTATGTAATAAGTAGGGCATAGCTAGGACTCTTGATATATAAGTTAGATCTATGTGTTCGCATATATTTTATAGGCCAGATCCCTGGCATTTACTGTAGCAAACTTGGCATGGCCTTTTGAATTCAATGTGGTTATTTAGCACTCTTGATCAATATATATGTATATGTTCTGAATATCATGTTCATGGGTGCAAACCCTAGTGTCATTTCTTCATATTATGAATCATATATGTTCTTCATAATCCATGTTGTGTTGTTCATCTCATTTTCATGCATGGGTATGAGGATATGGTAGCTCATGTTGTGCTTTTACATGAATATCTACTTTTCTACAACTAATCCTCTAACAATGGAAAGATTTTCTCACAATACTCACATAAAGGAGGGGCTTGGCACCTGTGCGTTCCTCAGGTGAGCGCCCAACACCTGCTGGGTGATAGGTCGGCGCACATGGGGTTAGAATTTAGTAGGTGGATAAAAATGACTACATCTTGGTTCTATTGCTAGGACCTCTTTTTGAATTTGTTGTGAGAATGATGTGTGATGATAGAGTGCTTGACCTTAGATAGTGTCGAAGAATGGTTTTAAAGCATGGAGGATGATTTTGCTCAGAGATTTAGTATTGGACATGAGTTCAATGCACGTAGATGGGTAGAGGAACATATGTATCATGAGTTGTATGACACTTTTTTTTGTTGTTTTCCAATGGAGTTGTACGAATGGCTTTCGGCGTATGCATCTAGATCAATCTGGTACTATAGATATCGCGTGTGGACCCAAGATGAATATCAGAGGCTGCAGGATGCTGATTTGACATGGACATGTGTTGTTGATCATTGGTGGAGAAGAGTATTGACCACTTATACCCTGAAATACATTATTTCTATGTATTCTTGTCCAAAGGTTGTTGATTTTGAGTTCCTAAGGGAGCCTAGATGATCATTTTTACATGTTATCCCCTTATCCATAAAGATCATGATCGTTACACTAAATTTGGAAGTGTTTCCTATGGTCAACTAAGTGTCTTCTGAGCATTGGGTGAGGAAGCTAGGGTGGAGGAAGATGGTGGACCTTGTGGATGAAAAGGAGATGGAAGAGATAAGACTCAAGTATAGTGAAGCATGGGAGAGGGATTTGGCTAGACAGTGCAAGCTTGTAGGAGTGATGGATCTATGGAGGTAGACGTTGCGGGAAGGAATTGAGGATCATGCAGAGCACATGGAGCCTAATATGTTTGTGCTACCCCATCTTGGCAAGTGTGGGAGAGCAACTTCTGATGAGAGTTCATCACTTACAGAAAGGAGAGTCATCGACGCACATCTGAATCCACCTTGTGACCAACCCCTGGTGCTTATTCTTCCAAATCAAGAAATAAGTATTACTAGCCCAGTTGGTATTAGTGGGAGTGATCGATCAGCACCTAAGAGATATAATTTCTCATTTGGTACATCTATGGCTGCATAATCATTCCTTGTGTTTGGAGGAATATTTTCTAGAACAAAATTTGGGAAAAGTATAGCTATGAAAAGTTTGGGTATCGCGTCTAGACGCAGCGCAGGACACACATCTGGTATTGTTACATGGTGTACCTTCCAAATGGCATTCTTGTACCTAAATCTCCATCTGAATCATTAGATGAAGCGTCTGTTAACACATCTATCCCTTCTTCAAAGCTACTGGATGACTCCTCTTTTAATGAGGATGTAAAACATCTTATGCTCGGGGAATACTGTCTCCTCATGCTCAACTTCATCCCTTCACCCAAAACATATGGTCGCCCTTACAAATAACCCATATATGAATCAAATGTAGGAGATGTTATCTCTTACAGTCCCGTTTATCTCAAAACAAACCTCATCTATGGGGGACTCGATAATCTTCCATCTCATGTTATCAATCCACACAATGTCGTGCCATTCATATTAAACTTCAAATACCTCGACAACCCAAACTTCGCTTATATGTATCTTCATCATTATGCATGGAGAGGTTTTGGCCTAGGGCGTTATGAACAAGGAACCCATGACTTGGTTGTTCTACATTCTCTTAAATATTTTGAGAAAAGTGGTTTAGGTTATAAAAAGTTCAGGTTCGGAATATGTGAAGCCACTACATCTAAACTTGCTACATCCATAACTATCTCCGAATTAGAATCTTCATCACCGAAAAACCCTAAAGATCCTATGGACACAGATGAAATCATATCCATCCCACCTAACTTTTTTAATCAATGTTATATCTTTAGGGCCACTTACTTATCAATCCAATCACTCCATTAAATCATTACCCCTTATTTGGCTAGAGATGGTTGATGAAGATTTACCTATTGTAGATATCCTCCAGTGTCAGGATGACCAGGATATTATTTCTCATATGAGAGATGAAGACCAATTTCTTCATAAATACTTACCATCTGACACACCAAATATCCTTAATGAATCCACCCTCAACGTTAACTTAGGCACCCCTCAAGATCCTCGCATAATTAAGGTCGGTCAATCTTTAAATCCACAAGAACTAGATGATTTCACTTCATTCATAACAAAATATTACCAAGCCTTTGCTTGGTCATACAATGATATGCTTGGAATTTATCCTAACATTATCATATATAACATAGTAATGTATCTCGATGTTAATCCAGTTAAACAAAAACTCTATAAAATGCATCCCTGTATAGCTCTCCTTGTCAAAGAATAGTTACAACGCCATTTATCTTCTAACTTAATCATACCCTTTGATTACCCACAATGGTTCTCTAACATCATCCTCATAACTAAAGCCTCGGGTAAGATACACATTTGTACAGACTTTAGAGATCTCAATCTCACCTATCCTAAGGATGATTTCCCTCTTCAAAACATAGATCATCTCGTCAACCTAAACGCTAACCACAAAATGCTTTCCCTTGTGGATGGATTTTCTAGTTATAACTAAATCCTCATTGCCCCCGACGATCAACACAAAACTTCTTTCATCACCCCTTGGGGAACCTTATGTTACCATGTCATGTCATTTGGTCTTTAAAATGCAAGGTCTACTATCAACGTGCTATGACATACATTTTTCATGACCTCATCCACAAGACCATCGAAGACTATGTTGATGACATTTTAGGAAATTCTAAATCACAGAAAGATCATCTTGACGTCCTTGAGTCATTCTTCACTCGTATCATCTAGTTTTTTCTTTGTCTTAATCCTACAAAGTGTGTTTTTGGTAATCTCAAAGGAAAAAAATTATGATTCATCATATCTATCTAAGACATTGAAGTTGACCCAAAAAATGTTAGAGCAATCATTGGAATGCCTCCACCATCTAATCTTAAATAATTGTGTAGCCTCCAAGTTAAATTACATTCAATTTGATGTTTCATATCACAACTTTCTGACATTATCAACCGTTTCACCAG
This sequence comes from Taxus chinensis, assembly GCA_019776745.2. Classification (NCBI taxonomy): domain Eukaryota; kingdom Viridiplantae; phylum Streptophyta; class Pinopsida; order Cupressales; family Taxaceae; genus Taxus; species Taxus chinensis. Next base: position 205,277,018 of record CM034155.1, on the reverse strand, counting down.
CTAATCCACAAAGAGGTAAACTTTCATTGGGATTTTGCTTTCTAAAAATTCTTTGAAGAAATCAAACAGTATCTATTATCACCTTCTATGTTTACTCTACCTTGTGAAGGGGAGTCATTTTTCCTATACATATCCACTTCGGAACATGCTCTAGGAGCTATGCTCGCCCACCATGATAATAAAGGCCATGAAAATTTTGTATATTACATTAGTCGCACACTCCGTGAGTATGAAACACACTACACTGAAGCTGGAAAACTATGTTGTGTGTTATATTTTACCACCTCAATACTTCGACACTATCTCCTTAATAACAAGAGATATGTTGTCACTAGTTTTAATCCACTTAAAACCATGTACTCTAAACCTTATCATAATGATTACATAACTCGATGGCTTATTCTCATGACTGAATTTGACCTCCAAATTATATTACAAAAATCTATTAAAGGTCACACCATTAGAGTTCAACTCATTGATGCACCCCTTCCAAATAATCAACTCCCTCATGAATGTTTTCCTGATGAATCCATCAAAAACATAGATGAATTTGATTTATCCCTATTAAATTGAATCTCTTCTTTGATGGTTATAAATGTCAAGAGGGGGGAGGATCCAGAGTCCTTATCATATATACCTGGCATATTCCACTTTTGTTATCATTCAAACTTAACTTTGAATGTATTAATAATATGGCAGAATATGAAGCCTTAATCATGGGTCTAGATACCGCTATTCTCTTAGGCATCCACATTCTAGAAATCTATAGAGATTCACAGCTTGTCATTATTCAAGTTAAAGGAGAATACCGATGTAAAAATGAAATCCTTCAAAAATATAAAGTCGTTGTCAAATTTCTCCTCGAAACATTCAATTATTATACCATTCAAACTATTTAGTGATCTTCTAACAGGTTTACAGACACTATGGCATCTCTCAGATCTCTCATCCCTTTAGAAACAGAAAAATCAAAGGATAAAAATAAAAATGTCTGTAGTTGTTCAACGCTGGACCATCCTTCACATCAAAATGATCTGCCTTCTATTAATGTCATTGACAATAATCCACCCGATCTATGGTACACTCAAATATACATGACTATCTCACTGAATGTAAACTACCATCAGACTTATCACATGGTGTTAAACAATCATTTCTTCACTGCATCACTCGCTTTTTCATCATAAGCAGTATCCTTTATAAACGTAACTTTTAAGGTATACTATTACGATGCCTTAAATCACATGAATCAATCAAAACAATCAAAGAGGTCCATGATGGCATTTTTGGTGGTCACTTTAGTGGAAATTCAATCGTTAAACATGTCATACGAATAGGGTATTACTGACTTACCATCACCAAAGATTGTTGTGCATATGTAAAGAAATGTGTTAAATTCCAACTCCACTCAGATCTCATTCACGTCCCCAGTCAAAAATTACAACCTGGTAAGGACTTATGGACTTTTTCTCAATGGGGGTTAGACCTCATTGGTGATATCAATCCTAAATCATTCCAACAACATCATTCCATTATCACAAAAATCAAATACTTTACTAAGTGGGTTGAAGCCATCCCTTTAACCTCGACAAAATTGAGACCTATCACTAACTTCATATATCAATATATCATATTCCATTTCGGTATCCCGCATAAACTCGTCACAGATAATGGAAAATCCTTTTAAAATAAATAATTCAAAAAGCTCAATGATACGTTCAACATCAAACTTAGTTTCTCATCACCACATTATCCTCAAGAAAATGGATATGTTGAGGCCTTTAACAAAACACTTAATAAAATTCTTATGAAAACAGAAGACGACGTAGGCAGGAATTGGCATCTCCAAATCCCATTTGCTCTTCGGCCTTATCAAACTAGCATCCACACACCTACAGGTGCTACGTCTTATTCACTCATCTATGGCTCAGAGGTTGTCCTACCTCTCGAATTCCAAATTTCTTCACTTCGTGTATCTCTCAAATATTTCATCCCCAATGAAGAATATCACCAAGATCACTTAGCACAACTTGAATTGTTAGATGAAAAACATTTAACATCCCTCAAACATCATCAAGTCTATCAAGAACGTGTTAGTAGAGCGTATAAAAAACATGTTAAAGAGCGTGACTTTAAAATTGGTGATCTTGTACTTAAAGAAAATTCAAATTTTACTACATTAGAATGAAGTAAACATAGAAATTTTTCCCCCAATTGGATTGGTCCATACGTTATTACTCACAAGTATGGGTTATGAGCATAGCGTCTCGCTTCACTTGATGGATAACCTAAAAAGGAACCTATGAATGCTTCACACTTGTGGCCTTTCTACTGTTAAATAATTTATTGTCATGACAGTAGTTACATCCAAATCCTATCACTTCATCGTATCATTGTAATGATTTGAAAGTGTGTGGTTATCCGTCAGCATCCTAAATACACCTTAAAGATGAGCACCATGGATTTTTTCATTGCATCTTTCATTTTGGACAAGTTCCTCCTTTGTAGGAACCCCTTAAAATCATTACACCCATCCTAACTATACCAACCAAAAACATGACATGGGGCATGTGTGTGTATTAATGATCTTATTTTACTCTCCTTTTTATCAAGTTTGAATCTATTTTGTGACGTTTTGTTTGATCTAATGTAAGTTAGGATGTAATTGTCCATCTTTTGTTGAATTTAGTTCTAAAGTTTAAAAGCTTTATAATTCCTAACAAAGTGTGTGGAAATTGAGTTTTTATAATAAAATAGGTCATAATCAGTCACATAACGGAGTATGAAGTGATCAACATGTTTTTGGGAGCCTTGGCTTCAATACAGCTTAGTTCTGAAACTTCCAGACTTAGTTCTGGAACTCTATCACATAGTTTATGAGCTCTATCGCTTAGTTCAAGAACTTTCATACTTAGTTCCAGGAACCCCAACACTTAGTTCTGGAACTCCTACGTTTAGCTCCAGAACTTTCACAATTAGATCAAGAACAATCCCCTTTAGTTCTGGAACTTCTCCAAAGTTCCGGAACCAATGGGAATCTATTATTTTGACAACATCCAATGATTGATCAATCAATGAATCCTTTCAATCAGGAGACAAGATCAGAAAATTTCTAATTCTTCATACTCTAAGATCCAGGGATAACTTATCAGACAACTATACGTCTAGCAAGGTTCCAAATTCAACATCTATTTTGGGCATAATTCGGTTCCATATGAATCGGTAGAACAGTTATGGCTGTAAATGCATCTTTGAAAAAATAAATATATATATAAAGACCTGTAGATAGATTAAGAAGAGGAAGAACATATACATACAGACACATAGAGATAGAGATATAGAAAGATTCAGTACATTTTTGTAAGATAGAATATTTCAGCAATAAAATAGCCACTTCATTTTGAGAGAATATCACTTTGTCAAATCCTGATTCAAGGTGGAACAAGGGCCCACTCCTCCAAGAACCAAGATTCTCATTTTATTGGTATTTATATTTCTAAAGAAAACAGTGTAGATCTGTTAATTATGTGAATGATTTTTTATTCTTTAAGTTAAATTTTTTTTATACTCATCCATGCAGGTGCTATAGACTTGATTTTGCTTTCCTTGTAAGCTTTTCACAATATTTTCAACCATGTGTTTATTTCCAAGAAAAGTGTGTTTTACTTCTACATTGTGTGTTTATTTCCAGCAATCTATTTATTCCTGTATGTGTGTTTATTTCCAACAATTCATTCCAACAATGAGTGTTTATTTCAGCAAGTTTCTTACAGCATAGAGATAATAAGGCTTTGGCCATGGAATCCTAAAGACACTGCAAAAACCCCCAGAAAATAAAATAACAAATACCTATAGTCAATTACTAGATCACTAAGATTTCTTGTTGCATATAGCTTTGGACACCCCCCTGGTTTGAATATGACATCAACAAAGAGTTGATTAAATGAAGGGAATAATGACACCCATCATTTTTGGCATCATTTTCGGGGACCCAATAGTTAGAATTGTCTAATTAGGTGTCAACAAGAGAAACAATCATATATCTAGTAATTGAAGAATCTTCCCTATGTCATCATAAAATTTATGAGTAGACCAAGAGACTCCAAGGGTCAATTCCTCCCAAAAATATCTGAACAAGAATCATCATCATCTTCTTGATCAAATAAGGAAGTTGACCAAGAATTAGAAGCACCATTGTCCCCTGTTAGACAAGAAGCAGAATTTCCACCTTTGGAATTCTTGGATCAATCACCAGAAGGAAGTGGAACCTTTAGAAAGAAGATTATATCCCAAGACCCATTTAGAGAAAGTTTTGATTCACAATTGAGTAGTCAACCTCCTAATCCTAACTTTTCACCTTTCCCAAAATAGATCACATACCATATTGATTGGGAGAAAATTTTAGAAGGTACTAAGAAATGGAATGAGAAGCTGAAAGAGAACCTGATAGGACCTTTACTTATCCAATTCAGTTGGACGATGATGATACACCCATGAAGAATATTTCACCTGCACATTTACCCACATTTAGAGGAATGTCATCTGAAGATCCTGACCAATTTCTGTTTGAATTTAAAGTACTATGTCAAACTTATGATTACAAAATAGATAATCAGAAGCTCAAGTTGTTTCCATCTACCCTGAAGGATGCAACAATGAGGTGGTTTATGGGATTAACATCTAATTCTATTACCACTTGGGCACAAATGGAAGTTTCCTTCCTAGACAAGTATCAAGACTACTGTAGAGGGAGGAATAGGAAGGAAGAATTTTTCAAAATCAAGTAGGAGGAGGATGATGAGAATATGGAAGATTATTTAGACATATTCCTCTTTGTGAGTAAAATATGTGGATTTGTACTACAAGAGGAGTTAAGAAAAACCATTTTTCTTAAAGGTCTGGATGATGAATCTAGGGAGGCCCTTGATTTGATGGGAGGTGGAAACATTGATCAATTAAGAATGAATGATATTAAAGACATTTGTAGAAGTTATTCAAGAACAAGGGGTGGACCTAGAAAAGGAAAAATAGTTAAAATTTTGAACCCAGATATGAACAAACTGATGGATGAATTGGAAAACTTTAAAATAGACATTTTAGTTCAATTAACCTCCACCATGGATGGATTGCAAGCTAAAGCAAATGCTAAAACTGAACCATTAGCTATGTATTGTCCTAGATGTAGGAAGAAGCATGCAATAAGATATTATCCCCTAGATAAAAAAAAAAATGTGTCTTATCTGTGAATCTAGGGACCCTGAGAGTAATGCATGTTCTCTTCTTCCATTTATTAAAAATCAGCTTAAAAAACTAGCACTCCATCCACATCAGAAGAAGTAAAATTTTTCTAGAGATAACCTAGCCAAGGGCAAGTTCATGCCCAAGGTCAGTTCCTAACCCCTGGATGATGCCATGGGTAGCTTAGATAGTACCAAAAAGTTGGGGACAACCACCTTGGGTCCCTCAACCAACATGGAATCCTCAGGATTGGTCAGGACAATCTTGGTATGCCCAAGGACACCAATAGCCATGGTTTGGTCAAGGTAACCCGAATGCTTGGTCACAACCTAGGTGGAGCCCTAATAATTATGCTCAAGGGAGGACATATCCCAATAAGAATCAACAATCCATAATGGGTTCCCCAACAAAAAATTCACAAAACAAAAATGTGGTACAAACACAAATGCCAACACAACCAGTTGCTAATCCCAAAAAAAACAAACAAATCTTGTCTATGGGGCAGAACAAGAAAAACCAGTGGATCTAAATGCCATGGATTGTAAAGATATTCAAACCAGATCTAGAAAATTAATTGGAAGTCCACCTTTGTTATAATTACTGAAATGACAGAAGAAACTGAAACCCCTAGTGCGGTTGTTCCCAAGAAAGATGAAAAAGAAAAAGATAAGGAGTCAGGTAGCAACTCTGCTGAAAACTCCATTCCCAGAGAGATTTCAAGAAGTTATAGGGACCAAGGAATCTGAGTTGGTGCAGGAGTTGAGGAAATTAAATATTGAAATACCATTGTTACAAGCAATCAAGGACATTCCAGAGTTGAACAAGTTAATCAAGATGTTATGTTTAAAAAGACCTGGAAGGAAGAAGCAATACCCCAGGACTATTAAAGTAGATGGGAAACTTGTTGATTTATTAGCAGGAAAACTCTTACTTCCCAAATATGGAGATCCTGGTAGCCCTGTTATTTATGTCTCTATATGGAATAAAGATATACATAATGTTTTGGTTGATTTGGGAGCAGCTATAAATGTGATGACAGTGGACACTTTGAAAACATTACCATTAACAGGTATCCAACCTACTAACACCATATTGCAGATGGTAGACCAGTCCGTAGAAAAACCAGAAGGAGTTATTGAAGATGTGGTGGTTATGGTGGAGTCATGGGAATATCCAGTGGACTTCCTTATATTGCATCCAAAAGGTAAAACACTTGGTTATCCCATTATTTTGGGTAGACCATGGTTAGCTACAGTTGCTGCCTTAATCGATTGCAGATCAGGTGATATGACTATCTCAAATGGTAAGAGTTCTAAGAAAATTTCTTTATACCCCTCTGCACAACCTTTTATTGATAATCAAGAGAAATTGTGGGTTGATGATCCTGACACTAATAAACAAAATTTATCTTCTTTGGCTATGATAACATTGCAGGATCACATACGGGAGATGGAAGATATGATTAATCAACCATTGAATGAACACCAACTGTCCTTGGAACAATTTGGCTTAGTTCTGTAACTTATGGAATTAGTTCCTACACGGACTTAGTTCCGGAACCTACAGATTTAGTTTCGAAACCATCACATTTAGTTCTGGAATGTTAAGACTTATCTCCGGAACCACAACAACAACGATCCCATGCAAATGTAAATAATTTCACTCCGAAGGAACAAGATTTTTCTTAGGGAGGAGCATAAATAGCTAAGGAATTAGTAGTTTCAGTTTCAAAGATATCAGGAAATGGTGGGGAATTTTTGGAAAATAGTAGCGACAAGGAGTTTGACCGACAACAAGATAAGTATCATAACTCTTCCTACTGTCCTTTGTCCAGTATTCTTTCTCAAGGGAATTTTGGAGATGTTTCTGCATATCATATGTTATTACCACATCCATGTCCACTAAACACCTTAATGGAACCCTTTCAACAAATCAGTTCATCACACATTAGAACCAAACATGTTGAGATTCAACCAGGTAAAATTTTGAACATTAATAGCTGGCTGAAGAATGATGAAGAAGCTAAATTGTTTGATGTTCTGAAGGATCATACTAGAGATTTTTCTTGGGACTATAAATACATGAAAGGAATCCATCCAAGTATTTTCACCCATCACATCTATACTGAAAACATTAAACCAGTTAGGCAACCTCAGAGGAGGATTAATCCAGCCTTAAGGGACATAGTCAAGCAAGAAATTGAAAAACTATTACAAGTAGGTTTTATCTACCCTATCTCAGATAGTCAGTGGGTGTCTCCTCTTGTAATTGTGCCTAAAAATAATGGAAAATGGAGAATTTTTGTTGATTATAGGGAGCTAAACAAAGCCACACTGAGAGATTATTTTCCCTTACCATTCATAGATCAAGTTTTGGACAACCTTGCAGGTAAACAATATTTTTCCTTCCTGGATGGCTTTAGTGGATATAATCAAATTAGAGTTACTTGCTGAGGATCAGGATAAAACTACCTTTACTTGTCCATGGGGTACCTTTTCCTATAGGGTATTTCCATTTGGACTATGTAATGCTCCAGCAACCTTCCAAAGAGTTGTATTAGCAATTTTTATAGACCTAACAAATGATTGTGTAGAGGTATACATGGATGAATTTACTGTACATGGAAACACATTTGATGATGCTTTGAATAATTTGGACAGAGTACTAACAAGATGTGAGGAACACCATTTGTCTCTTAGTCATGAGAAATGTTTAATGATGGTTGATGAGGGGATTGTATTAGGACACCACATTTCAAAAAGAGGAATTCAGGTTGACCAAGACAAAATTAGGATTATTTCAGACTTGCCTGTTCCCCAAACCCCCACAGATATCAAGTCATTTTTAGGGCATGCTGGATACTATAGGTGTTTTATTAAGGATTTTAGTAAAATTGTTGCCCCCATGTTTAGTTTACTTACCAAGGATTGTGAATTTTGTTGGGATGAAAAGTGTCAACATGCTTTTGAGGAAATTAAAGAAAAATTAATCACTGCCCCAATATTGAGAGGACCTAATTGGGAGAAACCTTTTCACATCCAAACAGATGCCTCAAATAACTCAATAGGTGTAATTTTGGGACAAAAAGATGAAGAAGGGAAAATGTATGTTATTTACTACCTTAGTAAAAATCTTACTCCCACTGAGAGAAATTACACTACCACTGAAAAATAATTTCTTGTTGTGATCTATGCAATTAATAAATTCAGACATTATATCACAGGGTACAAAATATTTGTACATATAGATCACTCAACAATTAGATACTTAATGAAAAAACCAGTGGTTGGAGGTAGGATAATTATATGGTTATTACTTTTACAAGAATTTGATATTACCATAGTAGATAATCTAGGAAAATCTAATGTGGTAGCTGATTTCTTGTCAAGACTTACCACTACAGGGGAACAAGATCCAGTTAAGGACAACTTTCCAGATGAACAATTGTTTGCTATTTCAGCTGATACACCATGGTTTGTTGATATGGAAAATTATCTTGCAACAGGGAAGTTTCCTCCTTCTTTCACTAAGAAACAAATGAAGAAGTTGATCAAAACCAGTGCACAATTTAAATGGTTAAATGGAATGTTGTTTAAATGTGGTCCTGATTTGGTTTTACATAGGTGTGTGAGAGAAGATGAAATCTTTGACATACTCAGGGCATGTCATGATGAACCAAGTGGAGGACACTTTTTAGTAAAAATAACATCTCACAAGATACTTGGAACTGACTATTATTGGCCATCTCTGTATAAAGATGTGAAGAGATATATCAAGTGGTGTGATCCCTATCAAAGGATGGGACAACCAACCTTTACCAGTGAAATGCCTCTACAACCTCAAGTAGTGATTGAACCATTTGAAAGGTGGGGGCTAGATTTTTTTGGTCCCTTTAGTCCTCCTTCACAAGGAAAGGAGCACATTCTTGTGTGTACTGATTATGTGACAAAGTGGGCAGAGGTGCATGCTTTAACAACTGCCACTGAAGAAACAGTTGCTGATTTATTTTGGCATAAAATTATGATGAAGTTTGGGGCGCCAAGGAGTATAGTTTCAGATTAGGGGCCATAGTTCATGTCTAATATGATCCAAGCCTTCACAATGTACTATCAGATAAATCATAGGAAGTCATCTCCCTATCACCCACAATCAAATGGACAAGAAGAAGTAACAAACAGAGAATTGGAAAACATCCTTACCAAAACAGTTGAATCAGGCAGAAGAGATTGGGTAAAGAGACTACCTAAGGCTGTTTGGGCATATAATACAACTTGGAAGACTACAACAGGGTTTTCACCATATGAGTTAGTCTATGGGAAAAATCCCTTGTTACCTATTGAATTTGAACTACAAACATTGAGGACAACAACTAAAGTGGGTATTGAGTTAGATGCAACACAAAAGGAAAGAATTCTTCAACTCAATGAATTGGATGAGTTGAGAATGGAAGCACTTCAACAGACATAGATAATCCAAGATCAAAGGAAGCAGTGGCATGACACACATATCAAGAAAAGGAAATTCAAGGTAGGATATTGGGCATTATTGTTTGATTCCAAGTACCAACAATTCAAGGGCAAGTTGAGAACCAGATGGTTGGGACCCTATCAGATTGAGAAGATATTTGACAATGGCTCTATTCAGCTACTTCCCATTGATGGTAGTAGAAGGACACTTTTGGTCAATGGACATAGGCTAAAACTTTATAGGAAGCCTCCTACTAGGGATGAATTCTTGAAGTAGATTAAAGTAGACAAATAATTTGATCATATGGAAGAACCCAGTTCTTCCAAAATGATCAAATAATTAGATGCATGGATCCAAAATAAAGGGAAGAGAATGAAAACCAACAAATGACGTTCTCTTCCCCGAAAAAATGAAAAAAATAATATAAAAAATATAAAGGGAAAGAATGAAAACCAGTAAATGGTGTTCTCTTCCCCAAAAAAATATTTCTCAAAGATCAATTGAAAACTAGCAATGGTGATTGGTCTCCTCAATAAATGGCTAATGCAAAATAAAAATAATTTGTTTGAATTCCAGCTATCTTTTATAACTGTTTTTCCTTTTTCACTTTTAGGAATGATGAGTCATCAAGACGAAGGGATTACATCAGCAAAGGATGGTAATTATGTCTTAAACTTATTAAAGGTTAAATTAAAAGTTTGCATGTGTGATTAGACTTGATTTAAAAGTTTGGTATGATGAGTCATTTATTGTGCATTATGATTAAAAGCAAGTAATCATGAGGTTGATGTTGATAGAATAAGAAATTGGTAGCGCATTTATAATTACCTATCATTTGGGCGGAATAAACAAAGTTGAGAAGCAGTTGAAGAAGAATTTCGAAGAGGAAGCAAAAGAATTGTATTTGAATTCCGCAGCTAAACCCATCAATTCCGCAGATAAACACAACAATTCCGCAATTAAATACAATAGTTCCGCAGCTAAATCCAGTAGTTCTGCAGCTAATTCTGAATTTGAAGAAAGAAGAATTTGAATCGTCCTCTTTTCTATGGGGATTAAAAATAAGTCAGAGCCAGAGGATGATACCCAACTTCTTGCAGATGAAGAAGTGGCAACCATTTTTAGATGAGAAGGGTGGTTGGAGTTCCTAAAAAATTTCTCGAGGTACAATGACGAATTGGTAAGGTAATTCATTGTAAATTTAGAAGAATCCAGAACTAAATTTAGAAGCATTATAATTCCTTTTACTGTCAATACAATGAGTAATGTGTCTGGAATACCAATTGTGCAAGTCCCAAATCCTGTCAAGGGAACCCTTAAAGATCTGGTGGAAACCTTGATACAAGAGGGGGAATCTGAGCCCCAATATATCTATAACACCAAGAAAATCATAAAGGGGGTCAGAAGGACCAATTTTCCCAAACCCTTTGACAGGGTAGCATTTTGGGTAGTTAAGTATTTAACTTGTGATGGTCAATTTGGGCCTATGGGAAGAGAAGTCCTTAAGATGTTAATATATCTTAGGTATGGGAATTCAAAACCAGAATATATAGTAAATATTCCAGGATTCCTTTTTGACTCCATCCAGACAATGGCTCAGAGGTATTCCTGGGGAGTTGGAACAATCAGACATCATGGGTTAATCCATTTGGTATGCTAACACCATTTTCTTTCGAAGAAAAATGGAGAAGAAATATGGGAAAAGTTTCTTAACAAGTTTAAGAAAAACCCTGATATTATCAGGAGGGGAATACCAACCCCTTTTTCTCCTACAATTAATTTGGATATTGATGCCCCTAAAGAGGAAAAGAAAGAAATAGGTGGGGTAATGTACCAAAAAGAAGGAGATCTGAAAGAAGGATTAAAGCTACAGAATCTATTGTGCCTGTCAAAGAAACTCCTTCCTCTACAATAGTACTAGGAGAACTAATATCTGTCTCTGATAGTGATAGTTCACCTAAGCTAGAGCATGAAGTAAAATTTAGAAGAAGCTCTAGGAGGAAACCCATTTCTAGATATTTTGAAGCTCCCCAAAGAAGAAGAGTTCATAAGAGATCTAGGGAAATTCCTAGAAGAGATGGAAGAACAAGATGGGTTGGAAAAAGAAGCTAATGATATTTTGGGTAGCATGGTCCATGACTCCTCCTAGACCAAGCCAAATTGAGATGGAGAAGGGAGATGAAATATTTGAGGAACATGATTTTCAAGAGTTTGGCCTGAACCAGTACAAGGAGAGCAATACCTATCTCTGTCACATGAAGAAGAAGGAATTGGCATCAAAGAAGAAGAGTTCTGGAAAAGAACATGAAAGGGAAATCCTCTTTGCTAAAATAGAAGAGGAATGTTCATTTCCCAATGAAGAAGAGGAATTTCAGAAAAGGAGGAAAAACAACATTTAAAACTTTCAGAAATCAACATTTAAAATAGACTTTTTTTCCAGAGTAGAACTCATCATCAGAGAGAAAGATGAGGAATTAAACTTCCTCAAACTCAAGTTAGAACATAGGGAAATGCTCATTGAGCAACTAACAAATCAGCTCACAAATAGGACTGAAGAATTGACAATGGTCAAACAACAGATGATGGAAAAAGAAGAAGAATGTCAATTTTCCAGAAGACCAAGTGTTATGTCAACAGTATCTGCATAGACTGAACTGACTTACTGGCCACTCAAACAGTTGTGGGATGATACCTGCAAAGAACTTAATGAATTCAAAAAATCAAATGAGGACCTGAGAAACAAGATGGAAGAAGAAAAGAAAAGGAAGAAATGGGAAGAAAAATTTACAAAGAGGAAGAAGAAAATTTAAATGTCTTGTAAAAATACAAATGGTTTGCATGATGAGTGAAAAATTACTTACATGCAGGAGACCTTCTCTGCATACAATATCTTTTTAGAAGAACAATTTATTCAGCTTATCAAGAATTTCATGTGGCCTTCCACATGAAATAAAAGATGAATCTGAGTTCATGACATCCTATTCCTCAGCTAGTGCAGAGTAGAAAAATATTCTTTGTGAATTCTATCTCTGCAATCTTATGCTGGAAAAGAACATAGGCTTTATGATCAATTTGTATGTAGGGGAAAGCCAGATGAATGCATTTGTTTTTGTTCTTCAAAATCAGGTTGCATGGAAAGAGAGATATTATGAGCATCTATTAAAATCTAGTTCATCTGGTCTCTGCATGAGGGCTCACTATGGTAAACCATCTACCTTTTCTATACATTTTAGATCCCATGCCTTTGATAGTTGGTTCAAGGCACACTATCTGGCCAATTTACAGAAAAGTATTGATGCCTTCACCTCTTATGAGGAGGAGAAATTTGAAGAGATTTATGATGGATGTTTGAAAATATGGGAGTTTCTCACAGTTGCATTAAGAAGAAGAGAAGTGATATCTCCCACAAACTTAATATGGAGCTTAGAAAGAGCTAAAGCCTTGTGCACACTAATCCCTCAGGTCAATGAAAAATGTAGGGGCATATGGATGGGAATGAGAACAAGGCCTCCCCTTCTTCTCACTCCCATGTCTCCATGGAAAAATAGAGAGCCTCAAGATCCCACTCAATTTGAGGAATGGTAGAGGAAAGTAGAAGCAGGATCAGGGTATAGTACTTCTCAACTAAAACACTGGGATATTCAGTTTCAGCCTTTTGACCTGAGTAGTCAATTGGAATGCAGAATACACAACCCAAGATTTGAAGAGTAAATTTTGTAAGGGGACTTACAAACAAGTAAGTACGGGGGAGATGATAAGGCCAAAATATGTCTCGTTAATGCACAATTAATGATCTTATTTTACTCTCCTTTTTATCAAGTTTGACTACATTTTGTGACTTTTGTTTGATCTAATGTAAGTTAGGATGTAATTATCCATATTTTGTTGAATTTAGTTCTAAAGTTTAAAAGCTCTGTAATTCCTAACAAAGTGTGTGGAAATTCAGTTTTTGTAATAAAACAGGTCATAATCAGTCAGAGAATGGAGTATGAAGTGATCAACATGTTTTTGGGAGCCTTGGCTTCAATACAACTTAGTTTTGGAACTTCAAGACTTAGTTCCAGAACTCTATCACATAGTTTATGAGCTCTATCATTTAGTTCCAGAACTTTCATGGACTTAGTTCTAAAACCCCAACACTTAGTTCCATGGAACTCCTGCTTTAGCTCCAGAACTTTCACAGTTAGATCAAGAACAGTCCCCTTTAGTTCTGGAACTTCTCCAAAGTTCCGGAACCAATGGGAATCTATTATTTTGATGACATCCAATGATAGAGCAATCAATGAAGCCTTTCAATCAGGATCAGATCAGAAGATTTTTGATTCTTCATACTCAAAGATCCGGGGATAACTTATCAGACACTTATACATCTAGCAAGGTTCCAAATTCAACATCTATTTTGGGCATAATTTGGTTCCATCTGAATCAGTAGAACAACTATGGCTGTAAATGCATCTTTGAAAGAAATACATATATAAATACATGTAGATAGATTAAGAAGAGGAGGAACATATACATACAGACACATAGAGATAGAGATATAGAAAGATTCAGTACATTTTTGTAAGACAAAATATTTCAGCAATAAAATAGCCACTTCATTTTGAGAGAATATTACCTTTGTCAAATCCTGATTCAAGGTGGAGCAAGGGCCCACTCCTCCAAGAACCAGGATTCTCATTTTATTGGTATTTATATTTCTAAAGCAAATAGTGTAGATCTGTTAATTTTGTAAATGTCTTTGATTCTTTAAATTAAACTTTGTTTTATACTTGTCCTTGCAGGTGTTATAGACTAGATTTTCATTTCCTTGTAAGATTTTCACAACATTTTTACCCATGTGTTTATTTCCAAGAAAAGTGTGTTTACTTCTGCATTGTGTGTTTATTTCTAGCAATCTATTTATTCCTGTATGTGTGTTTATTTCTAGCAATTCATTCCAGCAATGAGTGTTTATTTCAGCAAGTTTCTTACAACATAGAGATAATAAGGCTTTGGCCATGGAATCCTAAAGACACTGCAAAAACCCCCAGAAAATAAAATAACAAATACCTACAGTCAATTACTAGATCACTAAGATTTCTTGTTGCATATAGCTTCAGACACCCCCTAGTTTGAATATGACATCAACAAAGAGTTGATTAAATAGCTGGGGCATTTTCCCTATGAACATGTTGAAAAGGATATCCCTTTATCCCACATCGGCCTACATACACAAGCTTCCATATGTCATCTTAGCAAGGTATATTCATTCAAACCCACATTTCTATCCCGATTTGTGTAACTACCCATTGATAATCTTATTTAACATTTGATAAGACTACAAGTGTAAGTATTTTTTCAAAACCCGTCATGTTTATGTCAAACCATAGTGGGGAATTTCATTTTCACCTCATTTTATTTAGTCACATTTTTCACATGGCACATTTTAGGGTCACATTTTAAAGTCATTTATATCAATTAAGTATTCGACCACATCTAATCATATGTAACTAAATATGTTCACAAACCATGCTTCTTAATATCCATCAAAATCCATCTAAAACCCTAACATATTTCAAATGAAAACATATAACATATACCACATGCAAATTAAATATAACCCATCATCATATATATGTAAAACAAAGTTCGGTATAGCTCATAATCAATGTCCAAAAAAATCAATGTATATCATCATCATATAAAAAATGGGCTTCTATGAGCCTTTGTCATCATATACATCAGCTAGTAAAATCTACATCTCCAAGTATTGTACTAGTACCACCCTCTCCTCCTGGAGCATGTGTGCCTCCAACAACACATGTGTCTCTGCCCCCTTTAGGAACACTCATAACCAAAACCTCACCTTTGGCTCCCTCCTCACCACCATCCACTCTCTTTGTCCTCCGAGGTGGTTGTCCCACGCTCATTATACTCACACTAGGCCCCATTGTTGTTGTAGCCACCTCTTTGGTAGCTACATAATTTACATATAAAGTGGCATATGGGTATTTCTTGATGATTAAATCAACACAATAATCTTGCTCCTCCTACACAATATCATAATGAGCCACCGAAATCATCCCAGGTGGAGGAGGTGTTGTAGGTACTCCTCTCTGCCTACCAGAACGAGCCATCGCTGATAACTCTACACCAAATATAGAAGGCCATGTGATCCCTAAGGCCTTCCTCAATGAATCCATATGCCCCTTATACTTGTCTCCATCTACAGAGACCTGTACAAGTTATATACAGAGACTATCTCACTCTGTCACCACCGTATCTCTCTCAACCATCAGTACATCCCTCTTGAAAATCATCCCATCTTTCTCTGTAATGAGGGCATCCTGAACACCAAGAAGTTAATCTCTCTCTCTCTAACCTGCATCTCTCTCTCCCTCCACTACAACCTTCTTGACCATCATCACTGCAATATTTGTGACTAA
Source organism: Taxus chinensis (assembly GCA_019776745.2). Lineage (NCBI taxonomy): Eukaryota > Viridiplantae > Streptophyta > Pinopsida > Cupressales > Taxaceae > Taxus > Taxus chinensis. The sequence continues at coordinate 205,260,885 of CM034155.1, read as the reverse complement.
GTCATCATTTCCCTCATCCTCCTCATCCTCAGAGCCTGGCTCCCCTCCTCTTCATGTGCTCCTTTATCTATCTAAGCACCTACTCACCTCACCCGTTATGCAGCCCTCTTAGCTAGTCAGGCTTTGTCAAATCTCCTCAAGACTGGAACCCACCATGTAGTATACTCTGGGGTAACCCCTACATCATCAATCTATACAATCAACCCTCCTCATTAGGGCACGTAGCCCCTGAAAACTCATCAATAACGGTGGGTCTCAACATCGTCAACCACAGATTATCTACATCTATCTCCTCCCACCTATACTAAATGGGCTCATTAGGAACTCCCTGCACTAATACGAACTACCTCTGAACACGATCAAAACACAACTCATGTTCACCCGCTCTACGTGCCTAAAGCCACATAGGCTGTTGTAAACCAAGTAAATCCTTAGGATACTCGGGTCAAGCTGGTAAATCCAAATAGGGCCTCCATACAATATCCCCCACCTATAACCCAAATAATAAATATTTATAAAACCTTGTCTTCCTCCTCTTCCCCCAACGACCCCTGTTTGATCTCTACCTCATGAAACCAAGGTGTTGTTCAACAATGCCCTGTGATAACCTTGTTGGTCAAGCAATAACAATATTGTCTAAAGTCCAAGCCTATAAGAGAAAACTAACATCGATATCGTAACATTTGTGAGCCCTCCAGGCCCACAACTCTCTGAACATATGAGTAAGTAGGGTATGTCCCCACTCAAAAATAGTACATTGCTCCATCATCTCAGCCACAACCCCTGTCATCATCCATGGAAAGTGACCACTCCTAGAATCCAGCAATGCATAACACATGATTGCCATCATCATCATGGCCATCCGTACACAATCCTTTCTCCCAGGTGAATAGACACGGTTGTAAGTGAAACCTCCTTACTCATATCTAATTTATGCAGCATCTCCCCCATATAATTTGGTCATCACGCCATCTCTCTATGCCTCAATAATGGTGTACACCACTACCCCATGGATTGGTAGTCTCAAGATGAGGTGAACATCCTCTAGAGTAATGGTGATCTCTCTCGTGGGCAACCAAAAAGTGTTGGTCAAAAGGTTCCACCTCTCTAATAATGTCAGTATCATGCCCGAACATATATGGATCCATCTGTAATGTCTCATAGCACCAAAACCAATAGCCTCTACATGATCCCAAACGTCATCTGACATGTTAGTCCTCACATACTCTAAAATCAATGGAATGCAGTCATGAATGGACAACTTAGCATCCACATGCAAAAATGAACAAACTGATAATTCGTATCATCAATAAATATATCAATAACATATCAAAAATCAACAAAATGCTCACATGAATCCCTTATACCAACAACATCTAAAACATCAAAGCCTCTTATTCCATTCATCAAAATTATCAAAATCACAGGTGAATTGCCAGTGATTCATCTCAATCGCCAACAATTTTTCTTTGAATCGTCAATGATTGCATCAATCGCCACTGATTCTAGATAGGACACCCGCACGCCCCAAAAACAGCAGCAAAAACCTAGATCTATCCAAAAATCACACAAAAATAAGTAAAATTGACTTACCTCTGCCATGGGTGGTTTTCTCTACATGTTGGAGGTCGTCATCAAATCAAATCACTCAAAATCGTTCAAGTGCTAAAAAACTATTAGTCATACCATTTTTACCCCGTGGTGAAATGAAAAACTATAGGGCTCGAGTAGTTATATGCCCCACTTTTACCATGATCTAATTGCCGGCATTTTTGCATGCAATCGTGGACATTTCACTTATTCGTCGGTGATTCATGTTATTTTTAGTAACCATTATCATCTGCACCCTTAAGCATGACAAAACACCAATTTTACACAAGTATGCCACTTCCAAAGGACCCAAACTCCTTGGAACATTAAAATCAAACAAATAAAATCAATTTTGAGACTTGTCATATGGAACACATGCCCTTTTTCCCCTCACCACTTGACCTTCCCGTCAAATCAATCCTACCTAGCAAGGATCAATACGTATATAGGTATAAAACCCTTTAGTCATCCTATCATTTGATTCCTCGGTAGCACATTCTATTTCAGTATCCCCTCGGACTGGGGAAAAATTTGGAATGAAACACACTGGTATTTGTTGTATTGCATTGTAGTTGAATCACCCATACAAACAAGTTTTTTCATTGTTTTTTTCTAACGATTTATCAAACTGTCAAACAAAAAGGGGAAAACGTAGACACCTATAATTAACACCACTAATTTCAGTGCTAGCGTCCGCTAGGCCCCCCTTCATTAAAACATCGAAATCAACATCATCACCATACTTACCTCACATAGATCCATATCCATCATTTATTAACATATTGCCTTCCATACTCTCCATCTTAGGTTATGTACTTATAAATCTATTTCTCCAATTAATTAATTAACTTGGCACCACATTTTATAACTTGCCAACTTTGTCTAATTAATTAATTAAATAATTAAATTCCTTATATTACACCTCACCCCACTTATCTCTATGTGAAGCCCCTGTGTCACACTAGTTACAACTAGTTTAACTAGGAAACCTATGAAAACACTCCTCATCTATCCTAATCAACTTAATCCCTCAAACTACACATCTCAACATCACTACTAGATATCACATCCCAATCCCTTGAAATACCAAGGCACTATAGTTCTAATTAGCAAATTTATCCCTCCATACCTCTCCCAAACTTGAACTGACTGAAAACACCAACAATTTCCTCAGTCGCCGACAATCTATATAAAGTAGTTTCCTTACCTCTCTTGGGGATCATCCATGAGAATTGAGGAGTGTTGTCAAACATTTTCAAGTTTCATTCAAGCTTATCAATGTCATTCTGCATCCAAACAAAGCACGTCCATGATCATCAAGTGTATTGGAGCTATTTTGAAGCTTGTTCATCATCCAACTACGATCTATATCAACTTATCATTCCTCATTGTCAACCAAGGTTTATTATTGTCTTGAAACTCCATTTTCTCATCTTAAGCATGCATATCTGATAATTTCTTATTCCACTTTTTCCTCCATAAGAATTTAGTTTTGTATCATTTAATTAAATCTCTCATTTTATCAACCTGTCAAAATATTGCAGAATCACCTATGATTCCTCAAATCGCCTGTGTTTCATGTGTATTATGTTTCATTTCCTATGTATTATATTTCTTTAGTAGTCAGGTTTCATTCAAAATTTCTTATCAATTACTTTTGTCCCTTGTGTTACTAATCTTCTATCAAGCATGGCTTTTGTTAGATGGCCATAGGCAGACCTAACCACCCAATCACAAGCATCAACTCCCTGTCGATCGTTTAACATCCTCTTCATTGGGAACATTATGATCTTTTGCAGGACCTAGAGTTGTGTTCTATCCACACAACCCTATCAAAATACTAGAGAGTATTTTTGAATCCACCCAGACAATTTGTGAGGCTACCGACGAGTTTTAGGAAGCTTATTACGAAGTGTAATGTATTCAATCCTACCTAGCTTGGTTTGATTATCAACACGAGGCGGGCTTAGACATCCTTGAAGGCTCAAACACCGAATCTAAGTCAAAATTTGGAAGTGAATTTATTTTTGAAGATTCTGACTCCAATTTTACATGTTAGTATGACACTAAATAGGATTCTTCAAACTTCTTTAGAGATGACTACATTGAGGAGCCTGATCTATATTTCTCTTAGGACAATCCAACCTGTTTAGTGGGTTTAAATTTCTCCAAGAATCTCGATACTGATCTTGATTCTGACTTTGAGCCCCAGTTGTATTTCTTTCCATGTTGTCATTATCAGCTGAATATCTGTAATAAACTAAATAATTCATAAACATTTGATCACGTATTTTCAGATATCATATATTTTATCTCATCTTCATAAATAAAATTGAGTGTTTCAAATTAGGTTGACATCTATATAAGGAAGTCCTTTGACTTTTGGGAACTGGTCTTTGCCAGGAAACCCGCCTATCAATATTACTAATCCCATCTTATGTAGTGTCTGTGATTACAGATTCATTCTTAGGAAAGTATCTTGATCCAATCTTCCATGAAACGTAATAATCAACATCCATCAGCATCATTAGTTGGTATCTTGGAAACCCCATCATATTTGAGATTGATCCATTTTACCTCATTGTATTATCAATCCAACTGTAAAGGTGAAATTGTTATCAACAACTCGATATGTCGACTAACACAGGTGAATGAGACCATAAAACCATAAAGACTAACCTCGAACAAATAAATTAGATGCAAGTATTATGGAAACTTGGGCACCTAAAATTAAGGACCGGGGCACCCATGGGCACCCATGCATAACCCTAAGCACCTTAATCAAGGACTAGAGACGACAAACAACTAAATTATGACACATAATACTTACTGAAAGACGGTCATAACTGTGTAGACAATTGACAATTATGCGAGACAAATTACAATGACGACTAACTAAGTGTTGACAAGAACTAGGGGATGATCCATTAATGAATGATTTTCTTACGGAAGATCCATATATAAAATAGCATACTTGGCGGTATAAATTTAATAGTAAGTACGTGATTTTGTGACTACAATAACTAACAATGTAAAGGAAAACAGACTGATGCGGTCCATGGTTATATGATGGTCTGAAGGTGATACCTGATCCAAAAGGAGTCTAGGAATCACAAGATAGCTCAAAGGAGCAAGGAAGTAGATATTTGTGCACTCACAAAGATGACCAAAATGAAAATTTTGATTTGCATTGTTGAAAAAGTGTTGAATATGTCTCAAAGGAGCTTGATAAGGTTTGACAGGTTCCTGCAAAGGCAAAAGGGTAACCAAGATTAAGATATTAATGCCAGAAAGGTGAAATAAGGTGTTGATTAGCTTGACATATAGGAATCACTGGCGATTGGGGGGAATTTTCGGTGATTAGGAAAATTGTCAGCAATTGTTGCAAATGTATACATGTTGTTAATAACCGAGCCAGAATTGATTAGAACTATTAGATGACAAATTAAAAGACAACAATGCAAAAGGAAGGGGCTTACCTTGTTCCAGTTAATGAATGAAGTTGAGAGAGTGTTGTTACCCAAGAGAGGAAGATAACAAACGTTGACAGAATGTTGAATTTGATTGTTGGATGTTTGAATAACCAAAGATTGGATAGTAAATTGATGATGTTTGTATTGTTGGTATTGTTAATGCAAAATCATAGCACCCCCAAATGAGTTCTATAGATCTTCTTTTATAAGGTAGAGTCATTTGGTGTGATCCGCATAACATTGAACTTTCCCCAAGGTGTGGGACCTTGAAAATGGAAAAGCTCTCTAGATTGAAGGTTGGTTCCTATTCCTCTGTTTGGGTGCATACACAAGGACTTGCAGAGGATCTATTTCTATACCTAATCTAAAATTTTCCAAGGAGACAGGGATAAAAGAGATATAAGAAATAAGAAATAACTAAACTACAAGGTGATGCACCGCAGGAATGATGAACACTAGTTTTGCTGATAGACACAAACCAACAAAATACATGCAATAATCAAGCACAGATAACCAGATTGATAATGAAAGACCAGATGCAAGAAAAAGAGACAGAAAGGATCTAGAATCGATCACAAACGTGTTTTATTGCTCTGCAGATTGATACAATGCATTACAAAATAGCCAGGAGGCAAGAAACATACTGTAATTTTAATGGAAGGCCTGAACTCCACAAATTCCTTTGCTAGAAGGAAAAGGGAGCCTGCAAAACAAAGAATGTCCAACCCTTTACAATGAGTCCCGCCCCTGTATTTATAGATTCAATCAGAGAGAAGAAAGAGAGAGAGAAGTGGGAAAGCAGGTCAAAACTCAACCACTGTCGTTAATGCCTCTTACAAAATATGCCCCAAATCCATCTTAACTGCATCAATCTTTGGTTCAGCACCTTGAAGGAGAAGAAACGGTGGAAGCAGATCGAATCTGATCTGGTTGTTGAGGCAGATGGATCCTGCATTGATGGCCCCTGAAGATGTTTCTCCATTTTCCTTTACCTAACCTCTCCAAAATTAAAGTTTCAGATCTCCATGGCGTAGACGAGGCTGAGATCTTTCCAACGGTGTCAGATTTGCAATATTTCGAGCCTTGAGTCAAAAGATATGCCCCTTCGAAGTTTGTATCAAGTCCATACAAATGGGTAGGGAAAACAGTTTGAAAAATGGGTCTCCTTTTTAATATGGGACACGTGGCAGCTAGATTAGGGAAAAATGAAGGTTTGCGGGTCCGTAATTTATCCTTTTTCCCCTTTTCTGCAAAATGCAAAACTAAAAAAAAAAAACCTCGCGACCCCGAAGCTCCGCTTAGATACATGGCACCCTTTGGTTGGTTGGGGATGCGCTTCACGTGCCTTTTTGTCAAAAGGAAAATTTTCACCTTTTCCTCTGACTCCCCGCTTTGGCTATGACTTGGGCTAAACGCTATTTTTTCCTTGGGTGGAGGGCCTATTTTGTGACTTTTATCCTTGAGATGGGGGCCAAAAACCAACTTTCCCCCAGCGGTCCCGCTTTCCTTAACTCACTCTGCTTTTTCCTTTGGGAACCCTCTCTCTTTTGCTTCAATCCTTGAATCAACACATTTAGACACTTGAATCAGCCTCTGGTAGCATCCTTTCGGCCTTCCCCATGCATTGACTATTCAACTGACTCTGCCCCTTTTTGAGACTAGACACGTGGAGGCACCACGCTTGCTTGAAAGCCCGATTCAAAATTTACCTTTGAAGGAGCGTCGAGTTGACACTTGGCAGCCTCCGCAGGTCTGTGGAATTTTCAATGGTCCCTCTTACTTTTTGGACTTTGGGCTACGTGGAGAGCAAACTGCGCTCATTTGGGTCTCCCTTTGGACTAACTTTGGAGATGCGCCACACTGACACTTGGCATTCTCCGCTTACACTTTTATACTTAGCCAATTTTGAGGCCCCCCTGTCTACCTTTTGACCCTGTTTGACCATTTGCTATGTGGAGGGCTGGTGCAAGTTTGAGTCTCCACCCTGGGCTCCCATTTCAGATTTGTGCCGAGCCGACACCTGGCACCTTCTTTCTTAGTTGAAGACTTTTCAATGGCCCCACAACTTTTGGGGCTCTGGACGCGTGGAATCCTGGTGCTCATTTGGGATTCCCTTTCTGGATTCAACTTTGGAGAAGCACCGAAAATTGGTTCTTTCCACTACCTCCTCCATACTTAGTCATTTTTGGACTCTTTCTTGAACTGTTTCGAGCCCGAAAACTTCGAGTCTTCACCATTTTTTCCCTTCTTGCTCCTGGTTCCTCTGCGGCACTGCCCCTTCTTTTCTGACCCTGCTATTCCATTGTTGAGTCTACCTGTAACTTGAAAAATGGATTTAAGACATGGAAACGGCTCAACAGAGTCATTTCTTTTTTTCATAGGGTCATTTAATCTTTCTCAGCCCCCGCCACTCCATTGTTGAGTCCTTCTGTGACCATTTACAAGATCTGAACGAGTTTTCTTAGGTTCTTTCTATGCGGGGTCATGGCTGATCTAATATTTTTCCTGGGGGGCAAAATATGGATAACAATTTGGCGACTCACAGGGGTATCTACCTGCTAGATGAAAAGACCAATTGCCTTGTCATATCCATTGGGCATGGAGTCGAGAATGATGGTCTGATACTGATTCTACCTCTGATTCATGAGCCCGGCTATTTGCACTCTCAATTTTCATAAGAAATCTCGAAATGAAGGTTTCTGAGAGTAGAAAATTGTTTTGACCAGGGCTTCATCTGTCTCTCTGAATGGACTGCATAAGAGAAACAAAAAAGTACCACAACTATATACAAAATTTGAAATCATACATGCTCCAGATAGAACATGTAGAGCGTGCAAAGCACTTAGGAGAAAAGCAACCTAAACTACAACAAGACAATGTGCACAAGCACTTAGAGGAAAAGAGAAACTAAACTAATATGTACAGGTGAGAACTTCCCTTTTAGTAGCAGTGTTTAAGATAGATTCCATTCACTAGAATCTGCAACTCTTCACCATCCAATGTAGACAATTGGAAAGCATTGCTACTTTTACATCTTGTGACCATGTAGGGGCCACTCCAAATGGCATCAAACTTGGAATGCCTTCCTGGTTTTGCTCGATCTGCATCCCATTTCAAAACCAGGTCTCCTTCCTGGAAGGTCCTTGTTTTTTCCTTCTTGTCAAAGCATCTCTTGATTGAGGCCTGATTCTTCTCTATTGCTTGGAGTGCATGCTCTCTGGCTTCTTCCAATTCTATTAGCTCCGCATACCTGGCCTCCATCGTTCAAATTTAGACATCTCTAGCTACTTCATGAGCTCTAATGCTGGCAAACTCAAGTGATATAGGCAACACTACCTCTTTCCCATAGACAAGTTTGAATGGAGAGCTTCCTGTAGATCTCTTGGGTGTTATCCTATCAGCCCATAAGGCCGATTTGAGCTTTGTGTGCCAGGTTCTCTGATTTTCATCAAGAGTTCTTCTGATGATCTTTAGCAGGTTCTTGTTTGTGGACTCAACTTGGCCATTACCTTGAGGGTAATAGTTTGATGAAGTGCTCAAGTAAGTCCCATTCTTAACAGCCCATCCTGTGATCTTGGAACCTATGAATGCCAATGCATTGTCTGATATAATGGTGGCTGGCACTCCAAATCTGGTCACTATCCCTTCATAGAAATCTAGTATACTAGACTCATTAGCTTCCTTGAGTGCCACTACCTCGGTCCACTTGGTGAAATAGTCTGTTGCTGTCAGAATCCATTTGTGGCCTTGGCTTGAATTTGGATTGATGACTCCAATGAAGTCCAATCCCCATTGCATGAAAGGTTGGTCGACTGAAATTGGGTGCAATGGAAGTGCTACTAGCTTTTCTTTGCCTTTGAAGAATGCACAATTCTTACACCTTTTGATCCATGCATAGCAGTCACTAAACACTCTGGGCCAATAATAACCCACCTTCATGATCTTGAGTGTTGTCACCCTTGTAGCAAAATGGCCTCCAGTTGCTTTAACATGGAATTCTTGTAACACTCTCTCAACCTGATCTGTCTCAATGCATCTCAGCAGAATGCCATTGATGTCTCTTTTGAACAAGACACCATCAATAAGAACATATGGGATGGCCTGTAGTCTGAAATGTCTCCTTTTTGCTTTACTCATCCCATGAGGACACATGCCTGTTTGAAGGAAGTGCACCATGTCTTGAGTCCAACAAGGAGTAGGTACATCATCATTTCCTTCCTCTTGATTATCTTGTAGAACAAAAACAGCCTCCTTTTCACTGTTTGCTTCATCTTGTTGACCTGAGGCTAGTTGTTCACACAACCCCTTCCCACGGACCAGCTTAGTGACCTTGATCTCAATGTCATATTCCATGACATGAGTGATCCATCCTGCACATTTTTCATTCAGGTCCTTGCTGAGAAGGAATTCTTTAACTCCTGCATGGGAGACCAACAATTGGATTTTATTATTTGAAACCAGATGCTTAAACTTCTTTAATCCTCTGATTACTACCAGGACTTGCTTTTCAATGAAGGAGTATCTCACTTCATAGTCTTCCAGACCTTGACTGAAGAAAGCAATTGGTTGTTCTGTACCTTCTTTGTTCTGTTGAACTAAGATTGCAGAAATTGTGTCACTACCACCAAAGGCATACAGTATGAAGTCTTTAGAGAAATATGGATTCACGAGAGTTGGGGCTTGTGATATAGCTTCTTTGATGGCCTCAAAGCTTACCTTTCCTTCAGCTTTCCACCTGAATGCTAAGCTCTTCTTCAACATCAACGTTATTGGCTTAACAAGGGCAACAAAGTTTGGTACAAACCTGCGGACAAAATTGATTTTTCCCAGGAAGCTTTGAAGAGATTTCTTGTGGCTTGGCAATGGCAATGCTCTTATTGCTTCAAATCTCTCTAGGTCAATTACCAATCCTTCCTTTGATACAATATGGCCTAGAAGCCTGCCCTCATGGGCCAAGAATATGCATTTTTTAGGGTTCAATGATACCCCGAAACTCCTGCATCTTCGAAACACCTGCCTTAGGTGGAAAAGGTGGTCTGCTGCATTTTTGGAAAACACCGTAATGTCATCCAGATAGATCAGTACTATTTTGTTGATCAGCCCTTTGAATGCCATATCCATTTCCCTTTGGAAAGTGGCTCTGGCATTGGACAATCCAAATGGCATTTTTCTGTAGGCATAGGTGCCCCATTTGGTGGTGAAAGTATTTTGAACTAATCATCTTCTTTCACCATGATCTGGTTGTACCTTGAGTAACCATCTAGGAGGGAGAATCTCTCTGATCCAGACACTACTTGTAAGATCTGCTCCATTGAAGGGAGTGGGTAGTGATCTTTGAGGGAGGCTCTGTTCAAGTCTCGAAAATCTACACACAACCTAATCTCTCCATTTTTCTTCCTGACTGGGACCAGGTTTGCAACCCAGCTTGAGTGTTTGATTGGAAATATGATACTTGCCTCTATCATCTTGTTCAACTCTTTCTTCATCAGAGGCTCAATGTGTGGGTTGACTGGTCTCTATTTTTGCCTGATGGGCTGAGCAGCTGGATCTAGTTCAATTGTGTGTTGTGCTAGCTTTGGATTGAACCCTCTTAGGTCTTCATAGCTCCAAGAAAATACATCTGGAAATTCTTGGCAAAGTTGTATGAATTCATACCTTTCTTGCTCGGTGGCCACTTTTCCAATTTGAAGTGTTTTTCCTTCTCCAACTGGGATTGACTCTGAATCTTCTCCTTTGATCTGTATGTTAGCCTTCTCTTTTCTAAACTGATCATTAGGATTGAAGATAGACTCCAATGTCACTAAGCCTTTGGGAAGCTTGTTTGTATGCAGTTGTACTATTTGATTCCCGTATTGCTGCTCTAATCTGCTTTGATTTCTAGCTGAGAATTCAGCTTCTTCTTGCAAAAAATTAATGATCTGCTGATCATTCTCAAACACCTGCCAGCATGTGTTGTTATCTGGCACTGCTGGCCTCACAACTATATGGATATGTGGTTGTTCTTTGTCTCTTTTGATGTTGTCGACCACATCAAACATTGCTCCAACTGTTGCAAGCCTATCAGCAGCTTCATTTCTCCTTCCTGAGTATGGACACAATGTTGAAGGCCTCAAAATCCTCCATGAGATCCCATACCCTACTCTTGTAGTTCTTGAGCAGGTCATTCTTGATAGCATTAAGTCCTCTGACTTGATTGGCAACCAGTTCACTGTCACCAAACACTTGCAAGTTCTTGATTCCTAGCTTCCTTGCCCAATGAAGACCATGGACCAAAGCCTCATATTCAGCAGTGTTATTTGAGCAGGAAAACTAAAATCTGAAGGCTGAATAATATTTCATACCTTTGGGGGACACAATCATAGCTCCTCCTCCAGCTCCTTGTCTACTCCTTGAGCCATCAAAGAACAATTGCCATACCTCATTGTCATCTTTATATTCTGGCTTAATTAGGTCAGGAAGAGGATGATTCTCTTCATGTAGACAGTAGACACCTAGCTCAGATTCTTCCATCTCCTTATAGGGGTCAAAAGCATGTCTTTTGTTGGCCCACTCATCGAGAGTCAAGTCTGGGATACATCTCACCTTGGTATCTTCTTCACAAGTGCTTAGGAGGTCTTCTTGATCAAAAGCTGAGCAGTTGGCATTGATTGGGCTAGGCACATAAGATTCAATATGATAATCAACAATGGGTTCAGATCTGATTGTGGCCTTTGCCCCATACCTTGTTCTAAAGAGCATATGTGACCAATCAGCAGACAGATAGCCTCCAATTTTGGCAGTGAAGTCCCTGGACAAACACAAAGAAAAATGTGGTGGCAAATCTATGATTGATACGTTCTGCAAAACAGTCACATTGGGGCAGGCATGCAAAGTGAGGCTCAGATCCTTGATGATTCCAATAGTTGTCACTGTTGTCCCATCTAATTGCACTACCCCTCTAGAGATGACTTCATATTGGAGACCCAGTTGATCAGCTATTTGCTTGGGCATTACAGAACTACTTGCCCCAGAATCAATCATACAATTGTGCACCAATTTGTCTCCAATAATCAATGAAACATAGAATGGAGGAGGTCTTCAGGTTCTTACCTTGTTGTTCTCCATGGTTTCTCCAGGTTGAGCCACATTGGCAAGCACTCTCTCTTGCTGGTTAGGGGGTTGATTTGAGCTTGACCAATTTTGTATAGTAGTCTGTAATAGATCCCTCTGCCCTGGAATGGCCAGTGACTCCCATAGTGAAATGTTCACACTTGTCCTCTTCATTTGCTCAATGATATTGAATGAGCTATCCTTTTTCTGCCCCTTCCCAGGCACATTTTTTTCTTGCACATGGGTTGTTACAACCGGTGCTTGAGTGGATTTGGAAGGTGGCTTGGATTGGTTCTGCATGTTGGGAGTTATATTTGGAGCACCAAAACCTTGTGGAGTGATGGAAGGTTGAGGGTCACTTGAGTTCAGTGGTTGGCCTTCTCCAATATTTCTCTTTTTGGACCATGTATTGGCAGCTACACTTTGAGAAGGGAACTGATTCATCCCACAGAAGTCCTCAGCTTTCCAATTGACAAGCATAGTCTCACTTGGAGGTCCCTCTTGTTGAGCTCCTTGCTACTGATCTCCTTCTTGGCTAGGTTCTTGTGACACCATACTGGTTTGCACCATCAAGGCCTGATTTAGTGCACCATTAAAGCACATTGATTGGTTATGTGGCTGATTGCATGGGAAACACCAATCATATTCTTGTGCCATATTGTTCTGTGCTGGAACCAATGCCCTTGATGTTGAAGCTGTGTTTGGATCATATGACCTGAAAGGTCTAGCAGCTTGAGGTTGTCCTTGGTTTTGGCTCTGATTTATAGTCTGAGATGGTGGTCTATTTTGTTGATACTGGGGTCTAGCCTGATACTGAGCCTGAGGTTGATATGGCCTAGAACTCTGAGCTTGCTGTCTTTTGATGGTTACTAGCTCATTCCCCAGGTTCTGAAGTTGTTTCATGACTTCCTGGAGTTCCTTAGAGGTGTTAGATGATGAAGTGGAGGCTTCAGCTGAGCTTTGACTCCTGGGAGTAGGTATAGGGGCTAATGTGGATGTTTGGCTGGTATCTGGGTTTCCTAACTCAGGGTACAGAGGCATGGATGGCCTAGGATTAATTTTTCTAGCCTGAATCAAATGGTTCTCAGCCCCTATGGAAAGGCTATAGGCTGCAGGTAAGGTTGTGCCCCCCATTGACTGAATCATCAAAGAAATATCAGAATTTAAAGCCCTAAGAAAGTATAAGAAGGCACCTTCATTAGTGGGCTTTACTGCTGTTGGAATCCTGTCCCAGGTCCACTGAAATCTAAGGTTGAAGTCTGTCAGCTACTCATTTGGGGATCTCTTGATTGTTGTTAGTTGCTCCAACAAAGATAAGTTATCACCTTTTTCTCCAAACTAGTTATGAAGAGTTGTGCACAGCTGGTTCCAATTTTGGATAGAGCCTGCTTCAAGGCTCCTGAACCATTGTGAAGCTTTACCTTTGAGTGAAGAGGTGAGTAACTTGACTGCAATGTCCATCTCATGGATTTCATGGATTGTACAGACATTTGTAATATCTTGGACATGATCACCAGGAGAAGTCTGGTTTTCCCCAGTGAAATATGGGATGCTCTTTAATGCTGCTATCGGGACCAGATTTTGTGCATTCAGAGCGAGTGGGCTGCTACCGGTGAAATTGACATAAGGATTTGGCTGAGCCATCCTGATCGGCCTGAGCACCCCTCTTGATTGAGAGAATGACCTGCTGGGAGGAGGTGTCGATAAGGCTCTGTTTGGTGGGGATAGAGACCTCTGGGCTCTTCTTCCTCCCCTCCCTCTGTCTGGGGATAAGTCTAGATAGACAAATAATCCCTCTTCTCTGGTTCTTGACCATGTTTGTATTCTTCTCATGAACTTGCTTGGACTGCTGAAACCAGTGGATTTGTTTCTTTTGGAGTCGCCAGATGTACAATTTTAAAACTTCTTAAAAGTTAGAATCACAACAAGTGCACATCAATCTTACTGTAATAAGATGGAGACTTCTCTGTCCCACCGGGTGTGCCAAAACTGTTAGTGCAAAATCACAGCACCCCCAAATGAGTTCTATAGATCTGATTTTCTAAGGCAGAGTCATTTGGTGTGATTTGCATAACATTGAACTTTCCCCAAGGTGTGGGACCTTGCAAATGGAAAAGCTCTCCAGATTAAAGGTTGGTTCCTATTCCTCTATTTAGGTGCATACATGAGAACTTGCAGAGGATCTATCTCTATACCTAATCTAAAATTTTCCAAGGAGACAGGGATAAAAGGATATAAGAAATAAGAAATAACTAAACTACAAGGTGATGCACCAAAGGAATGATGAACACTAGTTTTGCTGATAGACACAAACCAACAAAATACATGCAATAATCAAGCACAGATAACCAGATTTATAATGAAAGACCAGATGCAAGAAAAGAGACAGAAAGGATCTAGAATCGATCACATACGTGTTTTATTGCTCTACAGATTGATACAATGCATTACAAAATAGCCAGGAGGCAAGAAACATATTACAATTTTAATGGAAGGCCTGAACTCCACAAATTCCTTTGCTAGAAGGAAAAGGGAGCCTGCAAAACAAAGAATGTCCAACCCTTTACAATGAGTCCCGCCCCTGTATTTATAGATTCAATTAGAGAGAAGAAAGAGAGAGAGAAGTGGGAAAAGCAGGTCAAAACTCAACCACTACTGTTAATGCCTTTAACAAAATCTACTCCCAAATCCATCTTGACTGTATCAATCTCTGGTTTGATGCCTTGGAGGAAGAAGAAACAATGGCAGATCGAATCTGATCTGGTTGTTGAGGTAGATGGATCCCGCATTGATGGCCCCTGAAGACATTTTCTCCATTTTCCTTTACCTAACCTCTCCAAAATTAAAGTTTCAGATCTCCATGGTGTAGATGGGGCCGAGATCTTTCCAACGGTGTCATATTTGCAATATTTCGAGCCTTGAGTCAAAAGATATGCCCCTTCAAAGTTTGTATCAGGTTTGTACAAATGGGTGGGAAAATAATTTGAAAAATGGGTCTCCTTTTTGGTATGGGACACGTGGTAGCCAGATTAGGGAAAAATTGGGTTTGTGGGTCCGTAATTTATCTTTTTCCCCTTTTCTGCAAAAAATGCAAAACTCAAAAAAACCCCGACAGCCCCAAAGCTCCACTTGGATACGTGGCACCCTTTGGTTGGCTGGGGAGGTGCACTTCAATTTTTATCTCTGTGCCTTTTTGTCAAAAGGAAAATTTTCACCTTTTCCTCCGACTCCCCACTTTGGCCTTGACTCGGGCTCAAATGCTGAATTTTTCCTTTGGGCGGAGTAGCGGCCCATTTTTGGCTAAGTCTTTTATCTTTTGGGATCATATCTCTTGACTTGGGACACACGGCAGTCTGGAACTCATTTGGGAACCCTCTCTCTATTCAATCCTTTAAATAGCGCCATTTAGACACTTGGCAGCCTCCACTGGCCTGCCCTATGCATTGACTATTCAACTGACTCTGCCCTTTTTGAGACTGGACACGTGGAGGCACTGCACTTGCTTGAAAGCCTGATTCAAAATTTTCCTTCAAAGGAGCATTGAGTTGACACTTGGCAACCTCCGCTAGGTCTGTGGAATTTTCAACAGTCCTCTTACTTTTTGGACTTTGGGTTACGTGGCGAGCTCGCGCTCATTTGGGTCTCCGCCTTTGGACTAACTTTTGGAGATGCGCCACACTGACACTTGGCATTCTCTACTTACACTTTTATACTTAGCCAATTTTGAGGCCCGCCCTGTCCACCTTTTGACCCTGTTTGACCATTTGCTACGTGGAGGGCTGGCGCAAGTTTGAGTCTCTGCCCTGGGCTCCCATTTCAGATTTGCACTGAGCCAACACCTGACACCTTCTTTCTTAGTTGAAGACTTTTCAACGGCCCCGCAATTTTTTGGGGCTCTGGATGCGTGGAAGCCTAGTGCTCATTTGGGCTTCCCTTTTTAGATTCACCTTTGGAGAAGCTTCGTTAGGACACGTGGTTCCTTCCGCTGCCTCCTCCATACTTAGTCGATTTTGGACTCTTTCCTGAACGGTTTCGAGCCCAAAAACTTTGAAAACTTCACCATTTTTTCCCCTTCTTGCTCCTGGTTCCTCTGTGGCACTGCCCCTTCTTTTTTGACCCTGCTATTCCATTGTTGAGTCTACCTGTAACTTGAAAAATGGATTCAAGACATGGAAATGGCTTGATAGAGTCATTTCTTTTTTGCATAGGGTCATTTAATCTTTCTTAGCCCCGCCACTCCATTGTCGAGTCCTTCTGCAACTCATTTACAAGATCTAAATGATTTTTCTCAGGTTCTTTCTATGCGGGGTCGTGGCTGATCTATGGAAAAGCGGTTGAAACAGCTTCCTAGATCGAGGTATTGTTTGTCCTTGTTGATGTATGTGTGTTGTAAAGGGGTTATATAGGTGAGGGGGCTTATGGGATAATTGATAGGATGTTTGTTTTGTTTTGATTTACGTGGTTTTGATTTTTAAGTGGTTTGAGTAATTATAAGAGGAATAAAATAGGATTTTACAGCTGTATAAGTGATATTTATGGGGAGTAAATATGGAGGGGGGAAATAAGACTTAGGATAGGGATTTAATGAATAAATATGATAGTGATGTGATAATGAAGGGGTGTTAGCGTGCACAGTCACGGGGATTATTGGTGTTAATTTTAGGTGTCTACACCAACACTCTTCCTCTATCACCAGGACGCCCAAATCCTGTCATTTACAAATAAATTGGGTTGTGAATCAATCACTCCCTACCACTTCAATCTCATTTGACAACAATTCAAAATCTCCAAATCATTTCAACTATTTCTCTAAGTGTTCCTTACAACGGTTTGTTATCTCCACTTACATCACATGGGTCAAAATGTTGATCCATGGTTCACCGCACTACAAGTTTCTACATGTTACATGTACTTTGCAACATGGCTTCTTAGAAATCTATACAGGTATGGTCCTGAATTCCTTTACACTTCTTGAATTTCATTCAAATAACATAAAAGGGGGGAAATGTAGACACAAAATCACATACATGTTACTATTTTACTATGTTGTCAGTATGTTGTTTATATGCATGGATCTTAAGTAAGAAAAGTATTCACTGGTGACACAATCCTTTAGTCATCCACTTATTTTTATTGTTTCTATCTCACATTTGTCATTTTTGTACCCAGTTCTGGTTAGGTCACAAGGATCTATGTTTGTCTGTCTTTTCACATTTGCCATTTATCTGAAGATACTAGCATCCATTCTGTACATTATCACCCAAGCACTCCTGTCCATTTTGGGTGCTCCTATCCTCTTTGTTCTTTTTACTTATCTTGAAATTTATGGTTGGATTTTTCATTTTTCTTATCCTTGTCTCGAGCTCATATTTGGCCTTTTGTGTCACTAGTTTTGAAATTCAAACAAGAGATCCATATATACACAACATATACTCTATTATTATAACTAGAAATTCTAAGGGGCAATCACATCTACATACTATCACTACCATCAAAGGGCAACATTTTTGGGATGCATACACTGCATAGGAAGGGGAGTGTTGATTTCATATCACACATTTGCATCTTATCTAGCTACAACCTGTTATATTGGCATCATTGGCATAAGGGAAACCTAAGGACACTATTTCACAAACAAGTACAAAGAACTACATGGATTTTTGGAATGTAATGCATCACCCAGTTATAATTTCATTCATCCTGGGGTTAGTCCCACTTCACATATTGCATATTTCATTTTGATTTGAAGTTTTTGTGAGCTTGTGTAGGTATTTATGGTTTTTTTTACAGGTTACATGTACTCTCGGTAATTATAGTGCAACATTAGGAAATCAACAGTAATTAACAGTGAAACCCTAGCAACACAAAAGAATGTAAATCTTGATCATTTACACAATCACCAGCACCCATGACTATTCATAAGCGCTCAGGTGCCTCCATCCTGTACCAGGAACCCCTTTCTAACATCATTCATAGGTTCCATGGTTTATAGGGAACAATTATGATGTTGTTTACATTCTTTCTAGCACTTTACACTTCCCAGATCAGTTCCAAATCGCACATGAATTAGCTAATTCATTTATCTCTCTCATTTACTCATAGCTTTGTATTGCTTGAGTGTTTAACATATGTATATTTATTGTATTTTACCATATCAGTTACTTTGTTGTTATATTTAATTATATTTTTATTAAATTGCTAAGATCCTCCATCACCAGTTAATCACCTTCCCACCTATTCATTACTACCCTCCTTATCAGTTTACAAAATACAAAGGTCACTTATTTTACAATTATCATAGAATTAATGGACATTGTGACAATTATTTCTATGTTTTAAAATGAATAATCAGGAAACTTGAACATCAAGGCTTTATTTAATTTGTTACACAACATTTTGCTACACACTCATCTCCCATTACCAAACCCCAATGGGTTCCCAAATATGATATTTCTATGTCTGGTGCGCATCACTCAATAGTCACTCTTGTTCCTTCTCTAATAATGCAAGATTCACCATGAGCCGCATCTAAGGATAAACCATCAAAGGAAGAATAACCAATTCCCTCACCACAAGCTGAGATCCCTCACCAACATCCAAAAATTAAACTTATAATTCCTCCTTTTGATCCAAATAATGCCTATGTCAATGAATAGGACCCAAAGGAAGCTCGTGATGTCAATGAACCATTTGATATTCAAATGAGCATTTTCACACACTAGATTTCAATCCTAGCAATGTTATTGACTTCTATTCTGATGTTAGTCATGCCCTTGATTCTACCTACCATTTTGATGAACATAAATTTTCTCATGACACATTTCAACATCTTTCACTATGGCATAGTCTCTCTTCCATCATCGGATAGATCTCCATCACTCACACACTTGGGGGCATAAAACTTCCCCCCATAGTGGCACATTCTAATCAGTAGTTTCCTATCCATACTACTAAATACACACCTATACCTTACTTTTTCTTTGCACTTCAAGTCAATCTTTCTATTAACAGTTTCTTTTATCCACAATATGAGCACACCTTGCTACATCTATCTCTGCTTATAGATTCCCTTTCCACTCCTATGCTACTCCATAAACACTTTGCTACCTGTGCTTACTTATGTATCCTTCTATTCATAATGTACATACTATATTATATATATGGTATACATGATTTCGTTCACTATACATACTCTGGCTATTCTTGATCACAATGATCACATCTATTTCTCAGAAGCTCCTAATAGACACACTTTGGGGCACCATACTTCCACCCTCCTCACTTTCTTATTATACCTTTGCTTCTTCCTATATATACAAAATAATATTGCTACTCCATACTCTACCACGCTACCCAACGAGGCACTCTTATTCTATAGTTCATACTTGATTGTTGAGGGCACAATTCCTAAATGAACCTTGCATCACACACGTCCACTGGGGGGTAATGCAACCCCATCTTATATACACATATTTTATATCACATCACACCATACATTTACATGGGGTCTACCTATCTTGGTTGTATTTAATCTTATTATCTTATAATACTTACATGTTACACTTTTTTTCCTATGCTAGTTGGATACTTAGTATGTCATCATCTTTTTCTATACAAACATGTGCATTCACATGGTATCTTGAGGTGAATTCAATACCTTTACATATTCTTACATGATGCATGATGCTCGACATCATTCTTTATGAGTACCACTGAGGCTCCTAGGGGAATCTAATTTTGCTACTCTCTTACTACACATCATAGGTCCTATTGTTACAATATTTACTACTTACTATTATTATCACTTTACTTTTCATTAATATATACATGCTTTGACATACTATTTATCTTTCTAACATTCTATCGGGTGCTTCATGTGTAGTATTTTCCTTACAGGATTCTATACAACCATGGTTATTTGTTACTTCTTATTTGTTATTGTTTGCCACTATTTGTGGGTTATACCATATGTCTTGCTTGATCATTATTTGATTATGGTCGCTTCATCCTCGATTGTCTTATGAAATTTTGAGTGATGCCCTATGTATGAAACCCACTTTTCATAGTCCTTCTTGTCTTCAAATTTATTTGATACATTGTATTTTATTGCATGCTAGCTCATTTACACTAACACTTGTTTGCTAATCTATCTTGTTTACATATGTCTTGGTTTCTACCATGCCTTTAGGTATCTAATATACAATATGCATATCAGTTTCATGTCCTCTCGTTTGGGCTGCCTCCACCTACATTTGTCACAAGCATCTCAAATGAGGGGGGTCAACTATTGGGTGAAAAAATCACCCTTCCAGCAACACAAGCTCCATAATAGAACAATAAAGTAAAAAATTGGAAAAGGAACACAATTATAGAGTGGTCCAGAATCAGACTTGGATCAAAAACATAGAGTAGACACTAGCACCCAGTATCAGATAGGATTGGTGGACGCTTGTGTCCCACTTGGGTGTTTGTGTCCTAGGGATAAAAAAATACAACTTTTTAGTTGATCATAGTTTCCAACAAGCTACCACACGGATCTACAATATTATTCACTTGGCTTCAGTTACATAATTCAATAATTCAGATACAATTCAATTGAAATTTAGTTACAATTTGGTTACAAATCGGGATGTGCCAATCTACAGTGACACTTAACATTTGAGAAGCTTTGTGAAAGGATAGAAAAATAAACCTCTCTCCCTAACACTCTTCTCTTGGCATGAGATCGCCCAAAAAACTTGTCTTTGGAGTGAGATTGCCCAAAAAACCTATTTTTGGCGTGAGATTGCTTGAAAACCTCATCCTTAGCATAAAGACACTCAAATATGTGGCTCAACCACATCAGGTAACATATAGAAGACAAACAAGACAACTTTATATCCTATACTCTCTCATACAACACATGCAATATTTTTTTAGCTACTACTTTTACACACTTTTTACTTACTTATACATATGTTACTCTGATTTTTCATATATGGGACTTTGACTACTCTCTTTATCTTCTTTTACAAGTTTTTCCTTACAAGCAACAAGAATCATCTCACATCAACAAGCACAATATCCAAAAAACGCTACTACGCATACGATTCACCCCTACGGTTTACCTCTTTTTCCTAGTTGTCATGCTTCACATTGCAACCACGTCATGCTTCATATGGATACTTGTCCATTTGGCACACTATCGGATACACTCCTCTCTGAATTATAAGGTACAAATCTTCTATTTACTTTATGATATTGAGTATTCACTCAACATCATAAAGTGGGGGGAAATGTAAACACAAATTCTATGCACTTGGGTAAATTTCTAGGTCTTAAAACATACTAATGTATAAATGATTCCTAAGCAAGAAAACTAGTGGTTGAAAATTCCTTTTGGCCTTTTGGTCACTTTATCTCTTACACTTTATTGGCTTTACACATCTTATAGTTCTATCGGCACTTGACTAATTAACCTTTTAATGACCTCAGACACTAATGCCCAATTAGGACATAAGCAACCATGCGCTCCTGTCCCTTCTAGGCGCTCATATCTCTCTCTTTGTTCTTCTTACTCTTTTGGGTCCTTTTCAATTCTTGGTCACCTTTTAACACTTTGGGTCAGCCTTTTAGTTGTTAATTACAAAATTCAAACAAAAGAATCATGTATATACTAAGTTACTTCTTCTAAATAAGGGGCCAAGAACTACAAGCAGTAAGGTTGGTTGCTCCCAAACATGTACCATAGTTTCCCTTTTCATTGTGTGTTTCCCTTCATGTTTTTATATGTTTCCATTTCTGGTGTGTGTTTTTTTTGTTTTTCCCTTGTGTGTGTATGTTGTTTGTATTAGTTGGTGAAGAAATGACTTTATTACCCAATTGTCAAGGCATTAGTCCTCTTAACCATAAGAATTATGAGGTCCCACATTATACCTTATGGTATATGTACCTGAATTAGAGCCATTTGTTTTCATGTTAAACATCTAGCATGTAAAATTGAAAATTCTGGCCATGAAAACCAAGCCCCCACTTGAAAATTGCCTCTCCCAGTCACTGTAGACCCTTCATTTATGCATCTTGTTCAAAACATCATCCCCATTATAGATTATAGGAACATGATAACAATATTTTTGAGTGTGTTTCATGTGAAGGGATGTATTCTTAATAGTGATTGAAAAAATTATTGTGATCCAAAAAAGAACAACTACCCATAGAGGCCTAGAAAATACTATTTTTGGCCATTTCGCAATTGGTGAATAACCTCTAGAAGGTGATTGCAAAGGCATAGCCAATTTTGGAAGCTGTGCAGAGGATGTTTTGAATTCATTCAAGGAAGTTTTTGTGAAATTTTGTAAAGTCCAAGTGATGTTAGGGAATCAAACTAGCAAAACAAAGGTCATTCTAGGTGTAGGGAATGAGCTACAGCTCCAACGGAGGAATGTGACCTTGTCCTAATGATTCTAAGAGTTTTAAGAGGAGTTGCAAGGTAAAAAATAGGATATGGAAATATATTGAAATAATCTACATGATGGAAACACCATATTTGTTCCAAGTCTTCAAAATCTTCAAAAATAATCTAAGACTCTACAATTGCCCTTTTGAGCCAAAAGTGCATTAGGCCATGAAAATCCATTTTCAAGAATACTTTGCTCCTGAACAGTGATTTATATGATATAAAAATGTTGATTTGGAGTCAATATGATATAAGATTTGAGTTGACAAAATACCCTTCCATGCTCATCGGGAAGAAAACACAACTCTTTGTTGTTCTAAAATAGAGTTGGCGAGTATGACATCAACATGTGAAAAAAGCATTGGTGCACTATAGATCATATTGTGTCCCCTAAAAATATCACCAAGGTGAAAAGGGACATGACTGCCACAAAAGTGTCAACTCCCCCATGATCCAGTCCATTTAGGCTTTTTCATCTCTTTAAACAACAACATATGTTGTTAAGTGATGCAGTTATGTGTTTTACTTACCCAGGTCCCCTTCCCATGAACTGATATACCATCTGAGTGTACTTGGGAACATCTTATCATCCCCTTTTATTGTCATACCAAGGAGAAAAGGGGGCATAGGGGAAATAAAAGTGTTCACTCCCCTATGTGGAATCATTAGTTGCGTCACTTAATTGACAACTTACAGTGCTAGAAATATGTTAAATTGATCATACTCAAACCTGCCCCCCTCTCTCATGTTCCCAGGACTCACATGGTAGCACTTTGGATCATGTTGTGTCCCCTTGGATTATCCTACATGATTAAAAAGTGACATGTGGGGACACAAATATGGCACTCCTCCATGAGACCTTTCTCTTTATAACATGGAAAACATCACTTTCACCACTAGGGAGTTCCCAAACTTATATGTCCACTTAAGTAATTCCCCCCTCCTCATGAACAAGATGAACCATGGAAAATTTTGGATCATGGAGTGTCCCCTCACATCTCACTAATAAAAAGTGACAAAGTGTACATTAAAATGTAACTCATATCTTCCTTTTATTAAGGCCTTGAA
This sequence comes from Taxus chinensis, assembly GCA_019776745.2. NCBI lineage: Eukaryota > Viridiplantae > Streptophyta > Pinopsida > Cupressales > Taxaceae > Taxus > Taxus chinensis. The sequence goes on along the minus strand of CM034155.1, from coordinate 205,237,230 downwards.
CATATCAAGGACTAGATTGTAGCCCCCCAGAAGGCATTTTTTAGCACCATAAATCTCCATCACACTACACTACATAGTCTATGCCACTTGTCATCCATCATGGCGAAAAGTCACACTTATTTGACCCCATTTCCCCCATGCAATTTTGTTCCTTAATTTTTTAGGTAGCAACCACACTCAAAATATCATCCCAACCCCAATTTAGCCTACGTGGTTAAAGATGCGTTAAAAATTGACAATGTGAATGTAAATAACTCCCAACTTAAAACAATCAGTCATATTTACATTGCAATATCTGTGATGATTTTTTTATTAGATGTAAAAGAGGGTTGAGGGGACCCTACCCCATACAAATCCAAAGAATCCCAAACAGGGATACAAGGGAAAAATTTACTCTTTCAAACCAAGAAAAGACAACCAAACTAGAACTAAAAACAACCAAACTAACAACTGGATAACTAAAAACAAAAAACTGTGATGAATTTTTACCAGTGATGCTACAAATAAATTTTAGAACTCTCAAGCTCCAAAGCTGAAATTTGCTCATATCTCATAAATCTATGCACCTCAATTTCCACCATAACTTTAGCAAGTGTAATTCTCCCAAAAACACCTTCAGTTTTAACTATAAGAACATTGAACCATACATGATACTATGTATAATTTAGAGTAGTCCATAATAAATTTATATCCCCTGGAGTTATCCTTTTCATATTTATGGAGTTATCAAAAATAAAAAAATTCTCAGAAAGTAGAGCAGAAGGTCCCAAGACAAATCTTAGTCTTTTGAGGCTGGCTTCATTCCAATACTAACACCTAGAAGACCTCCTATATAAACATAGTTAAATTTTGACATGTATCATATGTATAAATATAGGATGTTTCTAAAATAGTAAACCTTCAGTGTCCATTGATACTCCAAACAAGGTAAAAATAACTAAAAAAAGTGACAAAACTGAAAATCTTACTATAAATAGCTATCCCAGATAAGACCTACCAAAATTATAAAGTCTTGAAATTAGGCTCAAATCACTTATATAAACTCATATTACATCTATCTCATTGACTTTTTTCCATCATAAAGGTCAAGTATTCAGGTCTGGAACTAATCTCAACACTAATAACTGAATATCCAAATGTGGGGGACAGTGATGTCACACACATAGATCTAGAAGACTTGAAATGACAAAATGATGAATGAGCCATGAGGAGAAAGTGGTAGAAAAAGATACTACTCGAAGTGGGTTATTCAGGGTAGGAAGACACCCATGCTAACTATTTAGAGCCCCAAAAATGACACTGGCATATTCAGGACATTATGATTCCTAACACTGAGAACAATCATGACAGATGATAACTCAATCCTTGTAGTTATCACACAATAGGGAATTCATTTCTCAATGATTGTAGATTCACCACCAATAACAACATGGTCATCATAACCAAGGAGTTTTATCCAGCAGAGTGGGTGAGGACCAACTCATATTTTTAAGGCCTAACTAGTTGCTTTATGGCTCAAACAAGGCAAAAAGTCATCTCGTATGATCCTAAAGAATCTATCAAGGAGATAATTTCATGAGGTTTATTCATATGCCATTATCCTTTTGAGTAGAATAATGAGAGAGGAGGAAATGAAATATTTCTAGGACTGGATGGATTTGTTAATCCTGGTGGTAATACAAGGGAACCAAATGGTAGACTGGGGTAAAATCATTAATAACAACATCCATCAACAATAATTGCAGTTGTCCTCCACTAAGAATTTCACAATGACTTCTTACCTGGTGTATGCCCTTTATTTCACAAGACCCTTTCGAGGCCTATCCACTACTCCTAATCTATCACAAAAGTCACATTCTTACAAAAAGTATCTGCAACTCACTCATAGGGAAAATAAATCTCATTGTGTTCGAGTGAATGATGCATTCACCATGTTCATCATAAGGTTTCTCAAAGTCAATCCAAAAAAATGACCTCATCCCAAGCTACTGCATTGATTGAGAAGTACAGGAGCCACTTCATCTAATTTCCCACTTTCACCTACATCAAGGTAGGATGCTTTGATCTTTCCCCTTGCAGGCTACCTAGGTACCTAAGTAATATTATCACCATGTTTAAAATATGTCTACAATTATCTCACGTTCATACCAAGTGAAGGAATGTTAAAAAAGAAAGGCGTGTCATTTCCCATCTCCTCGGGAATATACTCGTGTAAGAATGTCACTAATGTAGTAAACATTGAGACATCTTTCACTAATCTCAGTTTATATTCCTAAATATCTTGGTCTGAATTTGATATTAGGAAGAATCTAGATTATTTCATCTTTCCAACATTGCATCATTTGTACAAATTGAGGACTATTGAGTTAGCTGAATAAATGACTTCGAGGTCAGAAAATTGGATTACATGAGGATGACAATAGACCAAATGAGAGACTTCAAGTTTTTTTATTTTATAGATGTAATAAAAGATGATTAGTTGTAATTTTTTAATCTTGAATAGTAAGCGACACAATCTTCCCCTCTTCCTCCCACTCCATAGAACATAAGGGAATCAAGTGATATCAAAGATACGACCATCGAAGTGATCAAAAGATCAAAAGAATGGTTCAAGCAGAAGAAAACTTCCTTCATTGAGTATGGTAGTATATTGTCTCCATGTAGGTAAGTTTCTCACACTTCCTCCCTCAAGGCATCTGAGAAAGCAACGAGCTCTACTCATTCAGAGGAATCCTCCAAGACAAAAATTTTGGAGGTTGAGTACACTGAAGCTTCTACTCCTACGAGGCTTCATAAAAATGTGAACATTATTGAAAACTCCATTGAACCTCTTGAGTTTGGTGAAATTGATCCACCATAGTATCATGTTCAACACCAAGATCCAAGTGTGTCCTCCTTGGTGGAAGATTCATCTCATCATGATTAATATGCAATCCCTTATCAAGACTCGAAAGTGCCCCTATGCCTAATCTCATGTCTACTCCGAATAAAAAAATCCCATGAGTGTAGGAGTTACTTGGAAGTGAGTCAAGAATGGTGTAGTAAACCAATGCACCTGTTGATGTTGAGAGGGTGTGCATGTACCGTAGAGAGAGATAGATCGATAATTTTTTGTTTGGGAGATCATAAGAATTAAAATACATCAAGACCAAATGAACCAATAAATAACATACAACTTCTTGTTTCTTCACTAGAGATTTTGGATCTCAATATGTGGAAGTTACATAACCAAAAGTTGTAAAACCCATGGGAGAAATGAAAAAATATGACTATGAGTTAACCAAAATTTCATTAGGACAAGATAGGCATGAGGGAGATGTGCACCTATTCAAAGAGTCCATAGCCCACTTGTTTGCTAGAAATAAAGAGAATAAACAAACTATGAAGCAACTTGAAGAGCATGCGAGAACCTTCATTGCTTATGTATAATCTTTCTTGGTACCTAGTACGACACCACTTTCCCCAATAGAGTCCATCTCTCCCATCAATAATTTTGACCCTCATGTGATCAAGAGAGCTCAAGGGTACACCATGCAAGGGAGAGCTAATGAAAAATGGGTGGAGAAGATTATGGAAAAGGGAAAGGTACTACTACCAGAGGTTTTCTCATTATTCAAATTTTGTTGGCATGTTTTGTTTAGGTGTTTTCATTGATGAAAAACCTAACTAATGACAAAGTGGATAATGGAGTAGGGTTAGAACATGCTGAGAATTATGATGACATGATGATTCAGATGTGATCTTGGTGATATCAGTTGATTCAATGAGGATTACTTTCTCTTGCAAGCCTATTCAGGTGACCTAGCTAGCCTAGGTGATGCTGCATGAAGGTTTGATCTTATTGGTAGCTTGAGATGCATGTTTACATTATGTATAGAATATTTTGGGAGTGTTTTGGCACTCACATGAGTTGTAGGTTGCAGATACAGGTAGGTGATGATGTTTCAAGTGCTTATTTAGAGCAAGTATAGTTGTTAGATTGCATGATATTGAGTTATGGAGCTATATGAGCTCATGAATTCATGTAGGAAGTTGATTCATGATATACTAGGTATGTTATGACCATTTGGAGAGTTTTCATGATTATTTATGAGGTTGTTTTAGTTGACCCTAGCTTCGATAATGTAAAACGCTAAGGGGTAGCTATGTAAATGAGATAGTATGAAAATATGGAGAATGTTTTGAGATAACAATATTATTGGAGATGATGCACAGGGGTATCCTTGAGGTGTGAGAAAAAATTGGAGTCATTCTGTAATGATAATTTCAAGTTATGATGTTTTTGGTGAAATAGGGTCAAGAAGAAGGGCAATTCCAACTCGAATTGCACCTTCTGATGCTTGCCCTAAATTGTGTGATTTGAATGGGACCTTGTGGATTTTAGGGATGTTTATAAATTTATTCTATAAGGTTTCACAAAAATAATGAGGTCAGTTCATTGTCATGTTTTTATGAATGAATGTTAAGAAGGTAAACAACTTGTTATGAGTTTGAAACCCTAGCTTGAAAGTGGTTTGAGAAATTTACTTCCTAAGTGGAAAATTTTGATTTATAGTTCTTGACTGATAATTGGAACATGTAGAGGAATCATTCATCTTTCCAGAAATCTATGGTAGAGGTTGTGATGATGAGTGGATCCCACTCAAACAGGTCAGTTTTTTAAAAAGCTTGTTTTGGGACAAGGTTCTCCAAAGGAGTTACAAACTAAATGACCATTTTGTGATTATGTGAGTTTATCTTTATTTTCAAAGAGATTTAAATTCATGGTGATGCATTTAAATGGTCAAGTATGCTTCATTTAGGTTGACTGGTCAAAGGGTAGTTTTCGGGCAGTTAGAAACAATCTTTAGTAAAATGGACATTGCAACAGGTACAAGAGGATTTAGGAGGTGATTCAAATTGTGTTGTAAATATAATTCAGAGATATTTCAGATTATATAATGATGAGTTTTGATAAGAGTTTCTAGGTCAGTTTGTGGATATTTTTGGCTTTGCAAGATAAGACATCTTTTGTTGAAAGATTGAGTTGGTTAGTGCATGAAATGGATTGGGTGATACTTTTTATCACCTGGAATGTGAAGAGGGATAAATTTTGAATCAAATTAATCCATTTAGAGGTATTTAATGTTTCAGAAAGGGTGTTAACTAATTGCATTTTGGAAACTACTTTTTGGGTAGATTGTTTTGGTGAAGGAAAAAGTTGATGTAGTTTGAACCATTGATTGTTTCATGAGATCTAACTTGTTTATAAGTGTTCTAAAGGTTATGAAATTTCCATTTAGTTTTAACATGCCATAGTTGAGGTGTTATTTGATGATCTTGAATCCAAAAGGTGAAGACAAGGTGCTGGAAATAGGTGTTTTGTGAAGGCAATTAGCCACCGGGCCCATTAAACAAAATAATTTGATTGGTTCATGATAATTTATACCATGGATTATGTTTAAATGTTATTTTAAACATGTGTGGTGATTTTTAGAGCATGAATAAAAATATTTTTGGTGTTAGGATATTTTTCTCATTCCAATGATGGGGATTTGAGAAGTTTTGGTGCATGGAAAGTTTTTTTTGGCTAGGCCAACCTATATGGGTCACTTGTAGCTATTATGAAAAGTATATGGAATTTTTCTACTATGTAATGGTCATGAAAAATGAGGGAAAATGTTTTAGTTTTATTTTTAATCAAGGAGCTTATAAAATCATTGTTTTGGGTGCTTTTGTGATCTAGTAGTTTGTGTGTGTGCAAGAAGTACGACCTAGGTGTGAAATTTTTGTGAGAGAGTATGTGAGAGATTAAGAGAGACCTAGGTATGGTTTATAAAGTGTGTGAGAATGTTTGAGGTTGATCATGAATAGGTAGAAATCATAAGTTTAAGAGTTTTGAAGCTTTGAGAAGTGAAGAAAGTGCTAGTTTGTGAGAGATTGAAGACCTAGGGTTTGAACAAGAGGTTGTGAGATAAATTTGTGATCTCTATCAGTTTTGGTAGCAAAAATAATTTAGATATATTATTCATAAGGTGGTTTAGTGGGTGTTTGATCATCTTGGGGGGTGTAGCCTCCTTGTGGAGTTGGTGCTTCACAAAATTAGGGGTTGGTGCTCCTTGTAGGGTTGTAGCTCTACTAAATTAGGGGTTGGTGATCCTTGTGGGGTTGGTGCCTCACTAAATTTAAAACATATCAATATAAATATTTTTTTCAGTGGGTTTTCTTCCCCTTGAGGGTTTCCCACTTATATCTTATGTCTTGTTTTGATTCTCTTGTTTCATGGTTTATTGCATATGTGATATTTACTAGTGTGCACACATTAATGGATGGTTAATTGTTTTTGTGATTTGAATAAGTAATATGAAATTTGATTTAATTTTGTAAGGACTGATTCAACCCCCTCTTATTCCATTGTGCTTCCAACAATTGATATCAGAGCAGGTCCTTTTGGAGAAGTTTGATCACTTGAAAGGAGATCCTTGAAGCACAAAAATGGTGAGTGGTTCCTCTACTGGAAAGGAAAATTTTTTTGATGGTGTTAATTATGCTTTTTGGAGCTTGAGGATGAATACCTATATCATGGCTCTATGGTTTCATGTTTGAAAAGTTGTGGAGAATGGCTATACTCCTCCTGCCACTACTCTAACTAATGATGCAGAAAAGAAGGCATGTAGTAATAACTCAAGGGATTTTAGTGCCATCATTTATGGTATTGGTGAATCTGAGATGGGAAAGGTAATGCACTGCAAGTCAAAAAAAAGAGGCATAATAAAACTACAATTTTTTAATGAAGGTGACTCAAAGGTAAGAATTGCTAAGCTTCAAACTTTTAGAAATCAGTTTGAGAGTCTCAAGATGAATAATGATGAGTCTATTGCTGCATATCTTCTTAGAGTTGACAAAGTGGTCAATTATATGAATGGGTTAGGTGAATATGTGAAAGAAGAATTTATTGTTCAAATGGTTGTGAGGTCACTAAGTCCTAAGTTTGACTTTCAATTATATGTTATAGAAGAGGCAAAGGATCTAACTACTTTGAAGATGGATGAGTTACATGGTATTTTGATTTCTTATGAGATGAGAATAGGTGATTCCAAACTATCCAAGAGAGATATTTCCTTCAAATATGAAATGAAGGATAAAAGAAAGAAGGTGAAGGATGATGATGGTACTCCTGAAATTGAAGATGAAGAGCTCTTTCCCATGATGGCTAGAAGTTTGAAGCTTGGATCTGGTAAGAATATAGGTAAACTTCTATTCAAGTGTTTTAATTGTGGTGAAGTAGGTCATTTTGTTGTTAAGTGTCCCCATAGGCATGAAAAATAAGATCATGAAGATAATGAATATGATCACAACAAGAATAATGACACGTTTGGTAAAGGTAAGAAGAACATTAAAAAGTTTAACTATAAGAAGAAGGAAAAAATAAGTTTTTATACAAATGAAGATGGTGAATTATATGATGCTAGAAGTGGAGTTTCAGATTCTAAATCTGAATTAGATCATGAGGATATAGGAAATGAGGTATTGTTCATGACTAATGATGCAAAAGGCCTTCTAGTGATGGATCTTCATTGTTAGGAGATTTTATATCAGGTTATTACAGCTATTCTGATGAAGATGAAGTGGAAGAAAAAAATGATATTGAAGGCATTCAAAGAGGAATAAATAATATTGAAAAAGAGAACAAGAATATGAGTTTGCAGGTTAAGGAATATGAAAATCAAATTCACAAGCTAGAAGAGAAGTACAAGGCTGATTCAAGAAATGAAAATGAGTCAATCAGATTGTTAGAAGAAAAGGTAAAGTATCTTGTTTCAAGTTTGCAAGATAAAGAAAGTGTGTGTTCAAAATTTGAAGAAGATATAGAGTTCCTAAGGGCTGAGCTACTAGAGGCTAGCAAGAAGTCTATGTCCTTTCAGAAGTTTGAGAAAAGTACCAATGATCTAGATGATCTACTTGGCAAAAAAATATCAGCAGGTGATAGAGCTGGTTTGGGCTTCAAAGAGGAATCTAAAGGCAAGGAAGTGAAGCAAGAAAACATGGTTCCAAGAAAGGAAGTAGGTGAAATCTAGCATCAAGGAAGAGAAGAAGGTGACTCTCATCAAAGATAATGTGAAATCAAGGCCAATTAGGCAGCCTAATGCTTCAAGGTATGAGAGATCTTTCAATGGTCATTGTTTTACTTGTAATGGATTTGGTCATAGGGAAAAAGAGTGTAGAAAGTTCTCTAGAGATGATCATCCATGGATGGATGATAGAAGTGAGTTTTTAAAGAGTGGGGTGTGCTACAATTGCAATGAACACGACCATGTTGCTATATTTTGTTTGTGTGATCCACTAGTCAAGATGTAGGTCACAAGAGGAACAATTAAGTGACATGTTACAACTGTAATGAGGTTGGTCATGTGGCAAGGGTTTGCTTCCATGCCTATTCAAGACAAAATTAGAGGCCTCAAGGTTCTAGAGTGCAAGGAGGTAGCTTTCAAAGGCCTAGAATGCATGATAATGGTCCAAGAAGGAGTTGGGAACCAAGAAGAGATCATGATGCTTCATCAAGAGCAGTTGGTGATGGAAGGAAAGTCAAAAATTAAATATCATATTAGAAGAAATAATAATAAGGTGTTATGCAGGCATCTAAGAGGGCTTGGGACCTCTTCAATACTTAATTTTAGGTCTTCATGGTGTTCATATACCTCTAATATGCTTCTTAGAGGTATATTAATCAATATGAAGCATTGGAGTAAGGGGGAGTTGTTTGAGTCAAGTGTATCTCCTCCATGATGATAAGGTATGTCACTTCAAGTCTTTAAGTATGTTTGATGGTTTTTTATGGTTGATTTAATGGTTATATATATCATGGTATTGTGTTTCAATTGTGGTTCTATTAAGTTCACAAGTCTTGTGTTTGATTTAGGTCATGAAGAATCTGTGTTTGCATTCTGATGATGTACAGTCAAGAGTGTAATGGTATTGACATATGATGTCTCTAAGATGTTTTTTTATATCATGTCATTCATATGAAAAGTAATCTTTGGTCTATGTCAATGGTTAGAGTTGATTGGTTGAGTCTGTGGTCTATGTATGTTTCATGGTGATAAGTTTGAGTCAATTGAAGTGTCATAAGGTTTTCATAAGGTCGTAAAAATGAATAAGTATGTCTAGTGTCTATGCTGAGTGAAGCTATGTAGTGGTATCAAAAGGAAAGCTCTTATGTGTAGGTATCTCTCAAAGTTTCTTGGTTATTCCATTGATGTGTCACAGTCATCTTAGGTGTGATAAGTCAAATGGTCAAGCTATTTTAATTATGTGGGTGTATGGTTATATCATGATGTAAAGTGTTCCAATGCCTTGAGATGAAGATTAAAGATATAGATAGTCATCAAATGTTGAATATGATCAGACCATTACTTATAAATTGGTGTTGTGTGATAGTGGTCAACACAGGTGTAAATGCAAATTAAGGTGATTCCAGGTATGAATGATGCATTTTCTTATCTCCAAATCAAGGAAATGGTGACTCAAGAGTTCAAGTGGTGTAGCTTTTCAGTGTTGATTGATCCAAGTTTGACTTGATAAGGAGAAAATTTAGGCATTTTTAGAGCTTCTCTTCCCTGACAAGGTTTTGACAACGTCCATAGAACAATATATGGAATGTGAAACTTGAAGGACCAAATAGTGGATTGCAAGACTATAATTTGGTAAAAAAACATCTCGAAAAATATATACTCAATATTCATGATGTTTGAGACCATAAAGTTTCTTAGATTTTTGAGAATCTATGACATAATTCAGCTTGACTGTGTTAGTGCTAGAGAGACCTAATAACTAAAGGTGGAAGTGCAAACTAGGAAAATTGTCTTCATGAGATTGATTCAATGTTTCTTGGAGATATTTTTTGCACCAAATTGGTATAAAAATCAATTAAGATATCCTCATAAATTCTTGTGTACAAAAATTTATGTGTGATTCTCATTGTGCCAAGGGCTAGTTAGCTGTATATGAGCATTTTGATAACATGAAGAAGGTACAATGAAATATTTGTTGATTCTTAGAGTCTATAGGACATTTACAAGAATATGAAATCTATCAATGAGTGTAAGAAGATGGTATAAGGTCAAATATGCAAGGGTTTGCATCCATGTTCTCATGAAGTGTCTTAACTGTACTTGGGTATACATATTACTAGTGACAAATATGTAGGTCGTCATTAGTGTGCTCTAAAGTCTTCCAAATAGCTATGCATGGGTACATTGGTTTGAGATGGTGTTCTATGAGTTAGGGATGACTGGTCCACATGATTCATCTCACTCAAATGTGAAAATCGCTATAAAGGAAGATGTAAGTTATTCCAAGAATGAGATGACAAAAATGATGAATGCTACAGGCATGTGGCTTAGCTTATAACATTTTATTTATGTGTATAAGATTCAAAAGGTGGTTTATGCATGAGTAAAGGTGTTAAGATCCCCATGGGTATGTGTATAAAATATGATCACAAGATCGACAATTTTATTTTTGTACATTTGATGCTCTATGTGTGAAAATGAGTCTCTACAGGTGTAGGGCATACATATGAGGCAGAGCATGCAAATTTCTACATGTATGAGTGTATGGAGGTGTCCTTGAGCTTATCTAGTTGCTATTTGTGGATGTAATAAGCATGGTAGGGTGTTTGAAGTCTAAAATTGCTAAAGGTAGTGTATGTGAATCTTAAGAGCCATGAATTGCAATATGTTGAGCTACAAGCTCAGAGAAAGGCAGGGTATGATGATTCCTCAGGTGAAAGGTATGTGTCAATCTCATTTATGACATTTTTAGATGTATTCAAAAGTGTTCTACAAGGTATAGAAGTGTATATCATCCCTAAGTGCAAGTGTGTGTTTTTTGGACTATGTAATGACTAGGAATGCTTATTCTTGCTCCAAAACTTGCAACCTATAGGCATGTAGATGTCATTTAGTGCTTGTAAAAGATTCTCAATACATAATATTGACAGGGGGAGTACATATATGATCTTCTTGAAGGTATTTAAGGTGATTTCAAGTGCTATAAGATTGATTCATCTTGACAAATTAAAGCTAGTTTTGGAAGTAAGGATGATGCTTTGATGGTTGTCATGATAGAGAAGATGTATGCTTCTACAGGTATACACACTTTGTATGAATAAGATCAATCATGGGGAGAATTTATAAGTGCTTATAGATGGTGACATTGTTGATTGTAAGGATTTTGAGGTATGTGTTGAGTGTTTTGTCCAAGAAAATGTAAGGTATGAGTCATGAATGCATTATTTCATCCCAATATGATTGTCATACACTGAAAAGATGGTTTAGGGCAGGGCCAAAGTGACTAAGTTGGTTTCTTGCCAAGATAACAAGGTAAGTTGCTTGAATTTTTGCTTGTCTACTAGATATGATTGTCTTAAGCCTAAGGGGAGTGATGGAAATATATACCAAAGGGTGAATGATATGTTGTAGCATGTCAAAGTTGGTCTCAAAACTATTGAAAGTTCCTCTCAAGGATCTGTGTTCTTAATAAAAGATGATAACGAGAAACAAGATACTAATCAAGTCATTGTGCCTAGACAAGTAAATGAAGCTCAAACATGAAGGTAAGCATTATATCCTTGGTCTTAAATCAACATTTTTGGCATGTTATTGAGATATATACTTCAGGTATAGGTCTGGTTTAGTGGTCTCATAATGGCAAAAATAGAGTTTGAGAAGAAATGACAAAGTTTTGCATGCCTAGAAGGTGGATGATGGTGTTTTGGATAAAAGAAAAAGAAAAATGATTGTTTATTCATGGTCTATTGGCATGTTTAGATGATATATGTGCCTTGCCCAGGGGGATCATGGTGGTTTTATGCTTGCAAAGAAGACAAAATTAGTTTTTGAGTGAAATTTCAAAGTTTTGAGCTAGAATGAGACCTTTGGTTGATGTTTCTAACCAAAAGGTGATACTATGAAGATGAGGAAGATGAATAATATGTAGGTATAAGTATATTTTGTCATTAATGTAAAAAGGGGGAGAATTTCAGGTGGTTTTCCATCAATGACAAAGGGGGAGATTGTTGACATGTTATTGTTTTAGTGTTGTCATTGATGCAAAACCTCATTAATGAAAAATTGGATGATGGAGTAGGGTCAGAAAATGCTAAGGATGATGATGACATGATGATTCAGATGTGTTCTTGGTGATATCAGTTGATTCAGTGAGGATTGTTTACTCTTGCAAGCCCATTCAGGTGACCTAGCTAGCCTAGGTGATGATGCATGGAGGTTGGAGATTCTTGGTATTGAGAAGCATGTTGACATGATGTAGAGCATGTTTTAGGAGTTCTTGGGAACTCACATGAGTTGCAGGGTGTAGATACAGGTTGGTGACCATGTTTCAGTGCTTATTTAGAGCAGGTATGGTTGTTAGATTGCATTGAGATTGAGTTTTGGAGCTATATGTGCTCATGGATTCATGTAGGTAGCTGATTTGTGATGTAATAGATATATTAGGACCTTTTGGAGAGTTTTCATGATGATTTATGAGGTTTTTTCAGCTAACCCTAGCTTCTACGGTGTAAAACCCTAAGGGCTAGCTATGCAAATGAGATAGTATGGAAATACGGAAAACTTTTTGAGATAATATGATGATTGGAAATGATGCATAGGGGTGTCCTTGAGGTGTGAGAAAAATTTTGAGTCATTATGTAATGATAATTTCAAGTTATGATGTTTTTGGTGAAACAAGGTCAAGAAGAAGGGCATTTCTAGCTCGAATTGTACCTTCTGATGCTCACCCTAAATTGTGTGATTTACATGGGAAATTATGGATTTTAGGTATTTTTATAAATTGAATTAGAATGTTTCAAAAAAATAATGAGTTCAGTTCATTGTCAGGTTTTTATGAATGAAAGTTAAGAAGGTAAACAACTTATTATGAGTTTCAAACCCTAGCTTGAAATAAGTTTGAGATATTTTCTTACTAAGTGGAAATTTTTTCTTGATAGTACTTGGATGATGATTTTAACATGTATATAACTCATTCAAATTTCCAGACAGGTGTGGTAGAGGTTGTGGTGATGAGTGGACCCCACTCAAACATGTCAGTTTCTGAAGAAGTTTATTTTAGGATAAGGTTGTCCAAAAGAGTTGTAAAATAAATGACCATTGTGTGATTTATGTGAGTTTTTATTGATGTAAAAAGATGTTTAAATTCATGTTGATGCATTTCAATGGTCAAGTATGCTTCATTTAGGTTGACTGGTCAAAGGGCATTTTTGGGGCAGTTAGAAGCAATCTTCAGTAAAATGGACATTGCAAGAGCTACATGAGGAGTTAAGAGGTGATTCAAGTTATGTTGGAAATATAATTCAGATATATTTCTAGTGATATAATTTTTTCTCATGATGATGATTTTTGATATGGTTTCCAGGTCAGTTTGTGGACAAGAATATTTTTGGATTTGCAGGACAAGACAACTTTTGCTTAAAGATTGAGTTGGTTAGTGCATAAAATGGATTAGGTGATACTTTATATCACATGTAATGTGAATCTAGATGAATTTGGAATCCCATGAATCTATTTGGAGGTATTGAAAGTGTCAGTAAGGGTGTTAACCAGCTGTATTCTGGAAACTACTTTTTGGGCAACTTGTTTTGGTGAAGGAAAATGTTGATGTGGTTTGAGCCAGTGATTGTTTCATGAGATATAACTTGTTTAGAAGTGTTCTAAAAAAATTTAATTTACATTGAATGGTCACATGCCATAGTTGAGGTAGTTTTTGATGATCTTGAATCCAAAAGGTGAAGACATGACGTTGGAAATAGGTGTTTTGTGAAGGCAATTAGCCACTAGGCCCATTAAACAAAATAATTTTATTGGTTAATGGTAATTGATACCATATATGATGTTTAAATGTTATTTTCAACTTGCGTGGTGATTTTTAGAGCATGAATAAAAATATTTTTGGAGTTGTGAAATTTTATTCATTCCAATGATGGGGATTTCAGGATTTTTGGTGCATGAATGAAGGATTTTGACTAGGCCTACCTATATGGTTAACTTGTAGATGTTATGATAAATTTTATGGGATGTTTTTAAGTTTTTTTTTGTTGAGTTAAAGGAGGGAAATTTTCCTCATTTGAATTTGAATCAAGAAGAAGCTATAAAAGCATAGTTTTGGGTACTTTTGTGAATTAATGGTGTGTGCAAGAAGTGCGGCCTAGGTGTGAAAGTTTTGCAGGTTTGTGAGCATGAATTGAGATTTTATCAAGTGTTTTATAGCTTGAGGAATTACAAAAAGTATGTGTATAAGGGTTTGAAGCTTTGATAAGTGAAAAAGTGCTAGTTTGTGAGAGATTGAAGACATAGGGTTTGAAGGTGTTGCGAGATGAATTTGTGATATCTATCAGTTATGGAAGAAGAAATACATCATATTTATTCTTAATAAGGTGGTTTATTGGGTGCTTGATCATATTGGGGGATTGTAGCCTCCTTGTAGAGTTGGTACTTCATAAAATTAGGGGTTGGTGCTCCTTGTAGGGTTTTAGCTCTACTAAAATAGGGGTTGGTTCTCCTTGTGGGGTTGGTGCCTAACTAAATTTGAAACATATAAATGTAAATATTGTGTTTCCCACATATATATTGTGTCTTTTTTTTATTATCTTGTTCATGGTTCATGGCAAATGTGAGTTTTGATAGTGTGCATACATTACTTGATGGTTAAGTGGTTTTGTATCTTGAATAAGCAATCTGAAATCCAACCCACCATCATTCCATTTTTATTTCAAAAAATTTTCCCTCACCACTATTTTGAAGGTTAAAATTACTAGGGAGGAGATTGAGAAGAAAAGGCCTACTAGGAAAGTGTGTCCCCATTGGTGTCTGAGATGAGTTGTCTTGATTATCACTCCTAAGTGAGAAAAAATGTATTCACCTCTATCTTTGAAAACTTGTCTCCCATATGATCTCGTACAATGAGTTATACATATGATATGATAAATGATGTTATCTCAACACTTCATTCTTGTGGGGAACATGCATATGAGATCTTAGAAAGTGTCAGTAATAGTTTACAAAATCTCGGGTCACTTCGACTCAATAAAAATTTATCCTTGGAAGAGCTCCTTAAGTCTTTCTAATATTTGGTCAAGAAAGAAGTAGGAGATCCCTTATCTTTCAACAAAGATACTTTGGATTCCCTCGTGAAAATTAGAGGCTCAATCTTTAATGCTATAAGATATCATCAAGTTTGGTTCAACCAATACAAGACCCTTGGTGGCATTCCCGAGACTTGGATCAATGTTTTCTAGGTTGTGTTTATATCCCATGGGTAAAGAAGGTGGCACTTGCAATGACTTGTTTCAGTAAGAAAGTGAAGGGTGGGGAGCTCATTCTAGAAACATTTCCTCAAATTTCTCTAGGAGATGGATCTTCATCATCAAAGGTTTCTTCATCTTCAACATGATCACTCTCTTCTTCTCTCTCTTCTTCCCTCAGTCGATGTTCTAATTCTTCATTGGGAATATACTTTTGAATTTTTTGTCTTATTCACTTAAGTGACCTTTTAATTTGACACTGTAAAAAGTTCTCTTTCATTAATAAGAAAGAGACTTATTTTTATTCCCATAAGAATATGAAAGGTCACAAGTGTTGGGAATGTGAAAAATTGCGTGGGGGGAGAGGAAGAGACATTATGTAAAGCTATACATTAGGATGGTTTCTCCATTCCAAGGGGTTGATAAGTATTTCTCACTTACAACAAGTAAAAGCCTATATGTTTTTGTTTTCTTATCTATGTTTCCACTACTTCCTAT
The DNA here is from genome assembly GCA_019776745.2 of Taxus chinensis. NCBI lineage: Eukaryota > Viridiplantae > Streptophyta > Pinopsida > Cupressales > Taxaceae > Taxus > Taxus chinensis. The sequence continues at coordinate 205,221,434 of CM034155.1, read as the reverse complement.
CTTCAACTTTGTGAACATTATAATCTTGAATAATCAAGAAGGAACTTTGTATATTCGAGGAATGAATCAATGGAAATTTGTGTCTATGGGTTTTTAATCTCACTATTGCTTATATGGTTGCATTCTTCTTGTTGAGTGTAGACCTGCTTCGGTTAATGCTTGTGAAATATGCAAGTGCCTATTCATAAACTTAACCTTCCCTTACTACATTCCTTCCTCCCCTTTACCTTCACTCTAAACAAGTTCCTCCCTTGTACTAAGTACAAACAATTTTCCACAGGTTTAGTGGAGTATTCATGTGTGATCCCCGGCCTAATGGCCACCATAAAATTTACTTTTTCCACATTCAATAAATGGAAGCCTCCCCATTCCCAAGAGGAGGGACCTAGCCCCGAAGCGTTGGTGAAAAAATACTAATTTTCCCTCGTGACAAATTATTTCACCAATAGATACATGTTTAAAGCTATCATATACTTTGTGTTTTTTTAAAAGGGACACACACACACGTGTGTGTGTGTGTGCGCGCGCTGCGCTGCGCGCGCGTGCGCATGCGCATGTGCGCATATGCTCACATGTACATATGCACACACATGTGTGTATCCCTTTAATGTTTATTTACAAAAATATTTATTAAATTCTTGAGGCATTGAATATGTGCTTACATGTTTTTTCTTCTGAATATGTGACCTATATTTTAATAATAGTTAGAGTTATTGATTTTTTTTGCCCCGTGCAAATTAAATACGATGTGTGGAATTTGTTCTTGTTTGGTGATTTATTTGGAGTTAAATGTCCCATATGCTTCGATGTAATTGGCATATATTTTATTAATAATATTTAAAGTTATCAAATTTATTACAACCCTTACAACATATGTTGAATTTTTTTTAATATACCATGTTTATTTCTTGAATTATTTTCTATTTTCATTGTGTTTACATTTTTTGCTTTAATTCAATGTTTGTTATTAAACCATATAATAATGTTATTGCAGTAATCTCAGTTAGCTACATAGCCATTAAAATAAGGTTTTTTTAGGTTGGTGGCTACTAAGATATATTTAATACCCAACAATCATTTATATTAATTATATATATATGTTTGTCATGGTGCATTTACAATTTAATTTTAATATAAATATAAGTGTGCACATGAGACCAACAATGGCTAATTGGAATGAAATTCAACTAGAATGGAAATGTTAAAAGGGAAATACATAAATGAAGGTTTTAGAATATATTATAGTATAGGTGGATTTGATGGAGTAGGAGGGATTTGAGTTGGTGGGAGCTTTAAACTGGGCTGAGCATCTCCCCTGGATTTGCATGCAGGGACCCCATTGAATTCACTTGAGTTTTACTTGCCTTTTTCCATGCATGAGAGGCTTCATTAGGAATATAATTGAAGGTGCAAATATGGCTCCCTAATCTTGTTGAGTTCTCGTGTATCCTGCAAAGTTGACTAGACATTCTTGTTATCAAAATCTTGGGCAACAAATATGATGCATGCCACACACATGCAACAACTTGTAGTATAAACAAATACCTGCAATATGAACTTTAAAATGAAATAAAACAACAGAAAAGGAATGAGGGAAGGGATCTAACAAAAAAATAGTCTTATGCATGTAAGTTCAAAAAAAATCTATGATGATAAAAATCTACTACAAAAACTAGTAAGTTCAAAGAATAGCACTAACTGTCTAGTTCAAAACACAGTCCACCAATAAAAGGCTTTACTCTTGTTGACTATCCTTTCCCTTCCCTACTAAGAAGTCCTCCAACAAAAATTAAATAAGAACTCTTAACTAAAGCCCTAACTTCTATGACAGCTAATTACCCCCAAAAGTTACGAATTTATTAACTAAATAAAGACTAAACTACCAGTTGTCTACCAACTAAGCTTAACAAGTCCACTCAAATAGCTAAGTGGTTGCACATTACTAAATTTAGTCAATCAGTTCCAACAAATTCTCCACTCTGGGCATCATTCTCCCCTTCTTTAAATAAACTTGAATGTTCTCCTGGTTCAGATGCATCTAGTTTTGTTATCTTCATAAGTTCCTCTTTTGTGATCCAAGTATTATTGGAATCAAGTAATCCCTTCCACTTCACTAAATACATCTTATTATTCTTGGCCCTTATAGCAATCATCTTGTTGTCCACTATCTTATCAATCTCCTGCTTCGTTTTCTTTAGCAAATGCTTGGTCAACTCTTTAACTCCACTCTCATTTTGAATTTCTTTGGGGCATGCATGATAGGAATAAAGATCCGCCACATTGAAAATAGGACTAATGTCAAATTCCTCTGGAAATTTTATCAAATATGTGTTCTCATTCATCCTTTTGAGAATCTTGTAAGGGCCAATTTTCTTTGGATTAAATTTATTGTACGTGCCTTGAGGAAACCTTTCTTTATGCAAGTACACCGCGACTAGCTCACCTTCTTGGTATATATTTTCCCTTCAATGCAAGTTGGCATGACTTTTATACAGTTGATTTGTCATTTGCAGCCTTTTCCTAACTTGTTCTTGCACTTCCACATCTTGTCTATTTCATTTCCCCATAGGGAGATCAATTAAATCTACTACACCTTTTGGACTATTTCCCAAAACAATATGAAACAAAGATTTACCTATAGACCTATTGATGTTGAAGTTGAATGTGATAAGACTAAGTCCCATTGTGTTGGGTTGTCCCTAACTAATCATCTCAATAAATTTCCCAAACTTCTATTCACCACCTATGTTTGTCCATCCATTTGAGGGTGATAGGCTGAACTATATTGCAATTTGCTGTCAAGTTTTCTCCACAAAGTTATGCAAAAGTGACTAAAAAAATTTATATCTCGGTCACTTGTGATAGTCTTGGGTAGCTCATGTAAGCGTACAATCTCTTTAAAGAAGAGATCAACAATCTTACTAGCATCAACACTCTTCTTGCATGGAACAGAGTGGGCCATTTTAGAGAACCGGTCTACCATGACCAAGATGGAATCGTTACCCCTTTGAGTATGAGGTAATCCCAATATAAAATCGATGGAAATTTCAGTCCATGGTCCTTCAGGTATTGGTAAGGGTTTTTACAACCCAATGTTTTGTTGTCTGCCTTTAGACACTTGACAAATTCTACAGTTAGAATTTTTTTTATTAATATCCTTCCTCCTCTGAATTGCCAACACAGAACTTGTCACTTACCAAGGTGTAAGTCTTGTCTTTACCAAAATAACCTCCCAATCCATTTGAATGCATCTCTCTAATCAGTTGTTCTCTCCTAAACCCAATGGGAATACAAATTTGGAGTCCCTTAAATAGAAAATCATCCATAGAAAAGTAGTCACCATAAGATTCCCCACATAAAACTGTTGGATTGTTTAGATTACCAATAAATTTGTTAAAATATGGATCAACTTCATATTAATTCTTAATTTCTTCAAACCCCAACAACTTCATTAGTCATAGTAACCAGTAAGTGACGCCTCCTACTTAAAGCATCTACCACAATATTAGTTTTTCCACTCACATGTTGCACCACAAATGTATAACTCTACAAAAATGAGACCCATTTGGTGTGCTTATGCGATAACTTGGCTAGAGAATTTATATGGCTTCAAATAGTTTTATTGTCTATCAACCAAAGACAAATTATCATATGCAATAGGTAGTGTCTGCCTGATGGTTTCAATGTTTGAACAATAGCATACAACTCTTTATCATAAGTGCCATACCTTTTTTTGTGTCAATTAGCTTTTCACTAAAATAGGCCACCGGTTTTCCTTCCTGGCTCAGCACTTCTCCAATCGTAGCTGCTGAAGCTTCACAATCAACAATAAAAATATTTTCAAAGTCTGGTAAAGCGAGAATTGGAGCTTCCATCACCTTCTTTTTAAGTTTTTCAAAAATTCTTTCAGCTACTGGAGACCAAGAAAAGGACTTCCCCTTGGTACAATCAGTTAATGGAGCACTTATACCACTGAAATTTCTAATAAAATTCTTATAAAAGTTTAGTAATCCATGATATCTCCTGACCTCTATTATGCTTTGAGGAGTAGGACATTCAAGTATAACCTTGATCTTTTTTAGGTCCATGATCACTCCATTTGTTGAAATCACACTACCCAAGAATACCCACTTATCCTTACAAAATCCACTCTTCTCAAGATTGACAAACAATCTTTCCATTCTAAGGGTATCAAACACTCTCTTCAAATGTTCCATATGAGTTTCCAAATATTTACTGAAAATCAATGTGTCTAAATACCACCTTATCAATGTAGGGTTAACCTTCATAGTCCGCATAAAAATGGCAGGAGCATTAGACATGCCGAATGGCATCACCAACCACTCGTACAAACCATCCTTGGTCTTAAAGGTCATTTTCTATTCATCCCCTTCTTAGATCCATATATGATGGTAACCAATTCTCAAATCCATTTTGGAGAAGATTTTTGCACCTACCAAACAATCTAATATGTTATCCATTATAGGTAATGGATATATGTACTTTACTGTGATCTTGTTGATAGCTCGGGTGTCCACACACATTCTCCATTTTCCTCCTTTCTTTGGTGATAGTAGGGCTAGTGTGGCACATGGACTCATGATTTCCCTTTGAATCCCTTCTCTAACAAATCTGATATTTGACTTCTCATTTCTTCATTTTTTGGTGGAGCTAAGCGATATGCATCTTGATTAAGAAGCCTTGATCCTAGCACTAAATCAATATGGTGAGTAATGCCTTGTGAGGGAGGAAATCCCATAGGTATTCTTTTAGGGTTACATTAAAATACTTTGCTATAAATTTCTACACTTCTTGTGGTAGTTTCTCTTCATTCCTCTTTTCTTCTCTAAGACATAAAAGATAACAAATTGCTCTTTTAGTTTCTTTGCATAAATTTTTATTGCTCGTTGATACTAGAGAGATTTCACATGCCCCTTCCTCTTTCCATGGTTTTAAAAGATGTTTATTCCCTCCATGTTGTACTTCATAAGTGTTCTCTTTCCCATGATGGATTACTCCTCTATCATATTGTCAGGGTCTTCCTAGTAACAAGTGACAAACATCCATTGACACTACATCACATAATACTTTGTCTTCATAAGGACCAATTTCGAAATCAATAAGACAAGATTGAAAATGGCTACAAGAACGCTATGATCCTTTTTCAACCAAGAAATTTTATAAGGATTCAATTTTGGAATGCAATTAAGCTGCAATTTCTTCACCATTTCAGTACTTACCAGATTATCAGTAGATCCTCCATCTACAATTACCTTGCACACTTTGTCTTTACACTTGCATTTTGTTCGAAACAAGCTCTTTCTTCTCCAATATGCTTCAAGGGCCTCTTGGTCTCTGCTATTAAGGTTCTTTACAACATCAAGTTCTCTCCAATCTCAACTTCAATTTTTTCCACTTGGGGTTCCTCCTAAGCCATCACGACTCCATTGGTAACTCTAGAGTGTTCAGGACAGTCAACTTCTTTATGAGGTCTGCCAAAAGTATTAAAACACCCTAAACTTTAGAAAACAAATTGCATGACTAACTAAGGAAGGCTAACACCATTGCCACCTCTAGTCAAGGCTTTAAGTATAGGAATGTAACATTAAGATAGAAGCTTAAAGGGATGCTTAACTAACATGAATCTAATTCAAAATCTAACTAAACATGCCAACTAATATGTCTAATTACCTAACATGGGCCTAAATAGACCTAAGAGGTCAATCAACTTGGTATGGTTGCTACTCCAAACAAGGTGAAAAGGCCTCTCCAAATGACTACATGGTCATTTTGGATATCCATCTACTAACCCCATTGAAGGCTTTAGGTGAGGATTGAGCTTGGCTATAAATCATATTTATTATATGAGATGCAAATCAAAGCATGGTGTAAAGTATAAAGGAATGAGGTGAGTTCTTTTTTTAGTTTTTTATTTGGGGAAAACTTGTATTTTGATGCTTGTGAGACTAAAATCCCAAATTAGATTAGAATTTCTGATCATGATTAAGCTTTGGTAATCACAATTAGTGAATTAACAAGTGATTAATATGTGTGGAGCCTTAATCAACCACTTAGGGTCAACTAGGAGGCTAAGATAAACTTTTAAAGTTTACTGAGATGTTGTGGAGGAAAGTGGGGTGATTTTGAGTGGTTGGAAGAGGGGTTTGAGCCAATAGTAGGGTATATTGATCAAAACAAGGGCAAAATAGGCTTAATTAGCTAATAATCGCTAATTGTCTGTTTTGAAGAGGATTTTGACTTACGATTTGTTATAAGTGGCATCCTGAATGCGAAAGAGGTTTGGTGATCAACAAAGTGCTTATTAATTGATCAAAGTGGTAAGAAACATTAGTTAATTAGCAGAAATCACTAATTATAAAGAAAATGGTAAGAATGAGAGTGATTTATGTGCATTTGGCAATAAGATTACAAAAACAGAATTTAGGTGTCTACAATAACACTTCACTAGTCTCCAATATCCAAACCTTTGTTGGCCTCTACCTTTACCTATAAAAGCACCTCTTCCACCAAAATCAGTCTTTGGTTCCTTACATTCCTCTAGCTCTTCATCCCTTTTGGAGTTAGAGGAACTTCCTCTTCCTCTATTCAAATTGTTGCCACCCCTTTTGCCAACTGCTTTACCTCTCCTGTTCAAATTTTCCTCTGCTTTCAAAGCAAATTGATATGCCTCGTCCACGTTGTTCACTTTGAGTAGAGCCAACTCATCTTGGAGTTGAAACCTAATCACATTGATGTGTCTAGTTGTTGCATGCTCATCATCTTCCTGCAAATCATTCCTAATTTACACCCTCAGGAATTGCTTAGTATAAGCTCGTATTGATGACTCTTTCTGCCTTAGATTTTGAAACTCGTGAAAAAGTTTTTGTCGATAATAAAAGGGCATAAACTTAGCTTTCAAATGTTTTAACATCTTTGGCCACATTCGGATTTTCTCTTTCCCTTATCTTCTTCTAACATTCTAGAGATTCTCCCACCATAGAGCAACATGAGACTTCATTTTTGCTGAAGCAACTTTAACCCTTCATGGATCAATTTCCTCAATTCCTTCCATCTCAAAGTATTTCTCCAGCTTTTGAATCTAATCCATAAACACTTTTGGATTTGGCTCTTTGTCTGGCTATAGCTTCAATGAGCCTTTTCATGGGGTCTATGGCTCCAACCCGAGCCCTTTGAACTTCTGGTTCTTCTTTAGAGTCCTCATGTGTCAACCTAGTCCTAAGAGCTTATAGCCTTCTTAGTAATTCATCTTCAACATTTCTCCTATGCCTTGCACTCCATCTGAATCTTACTGCCCAGTTCATCTGAAATCTCCTTTGGGCCATACCTGATCTGATACCAATTGATGCAGGCCACACACCTGTAATAACTTGCAATATAAACAAATACCTGCAATCTAAACTTATGAAAGAAAACAACAGAAAATGAATGAGGGAAGGGATCTAACAAAATCAACAGTCTTTTGCAGTAATTCAGCAAAATATATGATGATAAAAATCTACTACAAAAACCAGTTAGTTCAAAGAATAACACCGACTGTCCAGTTCACAACACAGTCCACCAATCAAAGCCTTTACTCTTGCTGAGTATCCTTTCCCATTGTTACCAAGAAGTCCTCCAACAAAAAATAAATAAGAATTCTTAACTAGAGCCCCAACTTCTACGACAACTAACTGCCCCCAAAAGTTAGGAATTTATTAACTAAAAAAGACTAAACTACCAGGTGTTTGCCAGTTAAGCTTAAAAACTCCACTCTAACAGCTAAGTGGTTGCACATTACTAAATTTAGTCAATCAGTTCCAACAAATTCTCCACTGTGGGCATCAAAATATTTTCCTGAAAAATCCCACCATACAATTTGAGCTCCCACACCAAAATGTAAACTCCATACAATTTCAAGTCCCTTATAAAAAGTTTCTCAAAATGATTTAAGGATTTTATGTTTGAGTGACAATTGGTATTCAAAATAGTCATGAAATAATAGTGCATCTATTTTTGTCATTCATGGTTGGAAGGAAGAGTGATGGTATATAGGAGATGGATAATAACAATACTCACAACAACCTTTGTCTACATATACAACCATACACCCGTATGGTTTCAACCTCTCACCAATATAATAATAAAACAATACTAATTGTTTTATTATTCTAAGTTACTAACTTACCACATACTAACCACATTTTACATTTACTATTTACATTTACATAGTAAATGTACTTTCACTAATTTACCATAATAATAATTACACATGTAACTATTATTCACCCATACATACAAATGGAGCACTAAGATATATTTCCTAACAGCTAGGATCATCCAATCTATAATAAAGGATAGACCATATTACAAACCTCGAGGGGCACAAATAATGGCACAAAACAATATAAAAACTAAGGTTTTACCTCTTCTAATGGCTGACCTGACGAGAACATAAAAATCTCATGGTGTATCCTTCACGGCCAAGTGTGAAAATGCCAAATTTTTCTTTCACCCTGAAGAAGAGAAAATAAATGCAGTGGTTTTTTCCCTTTCCAAATGGTGGCCTCTCGCAGATCTAGGCGAGAAACAAGGAAATAATGTACCCATAATAGCAGAAAGGGGTTCTAAATTGAATCCTTCAGAGCTAAAACAGAAACAAAAACCAAACATTCATGGCAGCAGTTTTCCCTTCATCATAATAGGCAGGCAAAGAACAAACACTTCCACAAAATAAATGAGTCAGTCTAGATTTTCAGAGGAGCTTTCCATGACAACCATTGAAGCGAGTACCAGTAAAAAATCAAGAAGACCCCGAGTTGAATGGTATTCACATTACAAGTAAAAAATAGCTATACCCTTTCCATAGTGGCTGCGAAATAACAAAAATGCCAGAGCTTTAAGAGTAAAATAATGGAAGCCCAAGAATTTTTGCAGATCCTTCATACAAAGGATTTTCTAGAAATAAAAAGGTAAATGGAAGCTTAGGGTTTAAACCCTAGTTTTTTCAATTTTGAGTCAACTATGCCACTTAATGTGGTTCAAAATTTGCTCGTTTTAAAGGTATTCTATCCCACTAGTTGCATAATTACCCTTTTGTCATATGTCCACTCAGGGGCCGAATTATGTAAGTTTTTAATCATTAATGTATTGTGAGGGAGAAAAATCATTTCATAAAGGTCTTTAATTATTCACCCTTGCATGGGAAAGAAGTTGGTAAAACTAACTCATGAATGAATAATGCGTGTAATAATTCAAAATAGCTTTCCACAATAAGACAAAGGTGGCTTTTGAGAAAAGGAAAAAAAATGATTATTTTGATCAAAATTATGCATGCCTACCACAACCTTATTTCCAAAATTACCTCAAATTATGCTAAGTGGTCCAAACTATCCTTTGAGGGTTATTTTTAGAGGGCATCGGTGAGTGTCTTGTTATATATTTGTGGTTTTTATAAGTACTGAAAGAGGACTTCTTGATGTAATAGAGTGTTGGAGGAGTTTTTCCATATTTTTCCCTCCTATGATAAAAAACATGTTGGCCTTTCAAGAATTTTGCAGTAGTGTGTATGATCATAGTTATTCTTGTGAATTTAATTCCTTGGATTATTAAGCTTTGCTTGAGATATTTTACCTTGCTTGATTAGGTGTTGCGTTCATTTTAGTGTGTAATTTTTATGTTGTTATTGTGAGCAATCCCTTAGCATATCAATATTTTCCTTGAAGTTAACAACAAACTCCTAGATCGTGTTCACTTCATCTCTATTCTCATCAGATTATGTATGTTCTCTGTCACAAAGCCCTCAAATACCTTTGGTGTATCACTATTTTATAGTCTTACCCTTAACCCCATAGATCCTCTTACCCTTAACCCTCTAGTTTAGGGATACTCTCTTGGTTGTGGAGTCTGATAGCGACGAGGGTTACAAGGGGAAATTTTCACCCCTTACGGGGTCCGGGGGCCGCGTGCCCTGGCGGGTGTTCAGGGGAAGCACCCCCGTAGGCCACATTTTATATGTATTTATGCATTGTGAAATCTAGACCATTCCTTATTAGGTCACAAATCTAACGGGTGGTTTTTATATGTTTACCCAAAATGATAAAACCCTAATATCTTTAAAGGGTCATTATGTATGAGGTTCATTTTATTAGTGGCACCACAATGAGAGAGAGTTTTGTTGGACTGAATAAAAGGATTGGTTGTTTCTGGTGGACGTAGCCCATTTTTTGTGAGCCACGATAAATCTATGTCTCTATTTTATTACATTCTTTTCTTTTTTACGTTTTCTGCATTATTCATTACATGCTTGTTTATCTATACAACTGGTATAATCCTAATATACTCCAAAAAGGGAACCAACCCTTAACCAACCCTTAGAACTTGGAGATTCACCTCACATCCAGGAGAACCATAGCTCATGAGGTGTCTCAATTTATCTGCAGAAGTGAGGGAAAAAAAAAAGAAACACAAATTTTTCATCCCTCAACATAGTTTCACTTCTTCTAGATAACAATTTGTGGCATGCCCGGTAGGACCAAGACAAATATTGATGAATTCAGAAAATTGAAGATTCAAAGAAGAATTCATCTGGTGACTCCATGAAGATGATTTTAAAATAGTACAACATGTTTCATCATCAAAGTGACATCAAGTCTTTCAACTACAGCCTTTTGAGGTATTTTTCAGAATATAAATATGGTTATTTTACTATCCATACAGCCTATTTCATAACTTGCTGACCTGTTTTTCATTTTTTCATACTTTATGAGGTCATGCAATCATGACATCAATTCCTGGGTGGAATTATTCTATCCAATAGTTGTATCCATCAAATCCATAACCTTTTTACCTATATTCCTATTCAGATCAGTGTTATGACCCCTATCAAAATGAATATCCCCTTTATCCAAATCATGCATATCAATATGATTATTAGTATGATAATCATTATGCTGTTCAAGACCATGTCGGAGGAATGACGAAGATCTGGAGGGAATCCGTGAGTATCGACACGTTGCACTCAACCGCGGAAATGGCGTAGCTTCAAGATCGAAGCAATAACTCACTCAAAAAGCAATGTGCATGCATTGAGGGAAAATGGCTCAAAAGAGGCCCATACTCCATTGTTCGTAGATCATAAAAAGGTGTGTAGATATAGGGGAGTAAATGTGTAACTCCCATGTAAGAAAATATTCCTCCATAATGGAGAAGAGGAGTTACTTTCCCAAATGGGAATGTAACTCCTATGATGCAACTTACACATATGATAGATTATGTAAGAGAATTTGTCATAACTAATATGACACCTAAGACCTATGATCTCACCTAAGTGAGATGACTCACTTGGTGAGGTGGCAATACACCTAATAAATAAATAAGAGGTGAAGGAAATTCCACACACACCAACACCCCCTTTATCATAACTTGGGATGAGGCAGCAAGTCAGAGATGAGAAGTGGGTCCTGACACAAGGCCTGATGAGGTACCCATGCACAAAAAAGGTCTCAGGCAGTGAAGGAAAAACCCTGTGGGAAAAGCATCCACCACAAGAGAACAAAAAACTCTCTAATCTAAGAAAGATGCCAAATATGGGTCCCAGCCATGGACGAGCCTGAAAAGGTACCCATGTACAAAGAGGAAATCTCTCGGAAAGAAGAAGAAGAGAGAAGAAGAGGGAGACGAGAGGAATGCAGAAGATGCCATGGATGGATCTGAACTCTATGTAGCTCTAGGAGGTCTCCCAGAAGAATGTCAATGAAAAAATCCTCTGCCTCTGGACTGACAGAAGATCCAGCCCGCACCAAATTGTGTGCCTACCCTTAGGAAGGATAGAAAATGACGTGTTGGAAGTCCACCCACTCCACAAAGGAAACTGAAGGTAGCAACACAAAGAACTCTGAGTCTGGTGCACGGAAGTGTGACATAGGTCTAGCGAGTGAGTGCCAAGGAACTCAAAGGTAATGCCATGTGCGTAGAATGGTCAGAGTGAAGAGGAACACCTACAGAAAGGATTTCTCAGTGATGTGAAGGGAACAAAACATCCTCCACAATAGAAAATGGATCCACAGCTGAGGGTGGATTAATGAAGGTCTCCAAAAAAGTGGAAGTGGTACATGAGTCCCAGAATGGGCACTCCCAACAACAGAGATGATGAACTCCTCTGAAGCACCTGTAGATGGATGTGGAACCTGTAGTGCATCACAAGTATACTCTGTGAAAATATGACTGAGGTTAGGAAGATACTCGTCCCAATGAGGGGGCTCGACAAACAGAAGAGCGATGTCAGATAGGTATGAGTCATCCAATGAAGGTAGAGGAGTGGAAGGGGGCTTTGCACACTAGAAGGTGGAAAGGAGGCTGGTGTAATGACGGTGTGAGACTGAGTAGAAGACTGCTCGATATCTGATGAGATGTGGGGGTGACAACAATGTCTGAAATAGTGAGAGAAATAGGAGAAGAGTCCTTCGTAGTACTCTCAACATTAGAACTGGGTGCACAATCCTCATCATAGAAGTAGAATCAAGCGAGTCTATGTCAGTGAAACATTCATCACATGAAGAAATGGAGGAGACAATTAAATCAGTAGCAGGAACAACAACTGGCAATATATGAAGGGTCTCCATAGAAGGAATGAAGAATGCTCCATACACGATGGGGTGGATCGGAGATCTGCCACGTGAAACCAGAGAGAACGAGAGACATGCATCATCATGTGACCAAAGACATGGTCACAAGTGTCGAGGAAGTCCTCTAGATGATGATGATCAGTGGGTGCAGGAACTGGCCCAAGTAAGAAGGTTGAAAGACCCTTGTGGGCGAAGTAACGTTCCATGGAAGCACGCCAGGCTGAATAGTTCCTCTCTCCTAGTGAGAAGTGGCAGAGGCTGTAAAGCAATCCTATAACACTCATGTCTAGAAAGAGCACTCTCCATGATGAAAAATGAAAGATGCACAAAATCAAGACATCGGACTCGACCGATAATATGTCTGCGTGTGTAGGCCCAAGAGTACAAGCAACCCCCCTAGAATGCGGCACTTTATAAAAGTAGTGTGTTTATAAAAATGACAATGTCCATCATGTAGAGTTTGATAAATCATGTAACTTTGACCAAGGAAGCGCTCAAAAACGAGTTGCGAGTCAAAAGTTATGGCATTATTACGATTCCCGCAACTGATGGAAAAATACACTATATGTTACAAACGCATTAAAAAAGTACACGAGATGGGTGTAAAGGGTATCGTGTGGGTACTCATTGGAAATGGCATGAAATTGTAGCAAGGGTTTGTTTTGTTTTTGAGGGGGGATTAGCCTCCTAGCCAATCCTAGCCCTCACCCTCCTTCTTTGACAAGCGTAGGAGGGTTGATTAATCAAGCCAAAAACAACCTAGAAAATTAATACAATGCCATGAACTGAAATGTTTTTTTTAATCACCCTAAAACATTAAAAAAGAAGGTGATGGAGAGGAGGGGCCCACGTTGGAAGGCCAAGGTTGTTAACCGAGCTGAAGATGCTAATGGAAGCTTACGTGCCAAGTTGGAGGGTCGACTTGCTTGTAACCACTGCCAGCGAATCAGAATTGAGCCGTTTTAACACATATATTCCTGAGTTGACAAGATATACATCCAAGATCCCAGGCTTGTGTCAAGAGTAGCTTGTAGCGAATATTTTCTGCATGAGAGAAACAGCTGGAGCAACGTGCAGGTTGGGAGCGGAGGCCAAGGTTGCAGTGTAGGGGGATGTGTCAAGTGCTGGTGCTACACTGAGCTGAGAGGTATGGCCACCGAAAGAGGTGCGTGCAGGGCTGCAAGGATTTGCATTGCAAGGAAGAAGCCACGTGGATAGTGGGCAAGTCAAAAAACGTTTTTTTTAAGGCAAAAAAAAATGCAGGTTTTTTAAAAAAACATTTTTTAAATTTTAAATGCAACACAAAACGCAGGTCGCTGAGCTGGTGCAGGGTGCACGTTCCAGATCTAATGGCTGAGGGGCCAAAGAAAGCAAATCACGGAATAATGCAGGTCGGAAGCATAGAACACGAGTTAAAACCAAGAAAACGTTTCCAAGGCTAAGGCACGAGCATACGAGAATGCAAGGTTGGAGCAGAAAACATAGGTCTGCAAAAAAACGTGCCAAGCAAAGACGGAGCCGTTGAATATGATGTGTCAGCCACCCCTCCACGACATTAACTTGAGCCAGGTGGTAACAACGAGAAGGAGCCAGACAACAAACAAGAGCCTCAGATTGAGCACACTAGCGACAAAAGGCAAGATCCGTGGAATTTCAAGGCAGTGAGATAATGCAGCGAGCTGTAGGTTCCAAATGTGAGCCGAGCTGTGGGTTGGAAGGTTGAAAAAGGAATTCCAGGAGCTACAAGTCGGGCTATGCCAACAAAAACCCAAAGTTCAATGTAGTCCGAGCTGAGAAAGGTCTAAAAATGTCCACGCAGGAGCACCTTTCACCACTAAAAAGCCAGTGAAACCAACACTTCTAGAGCTTAGATCTAAAACTGTAAACGCTCCAAAACTGCATGCAAGGATGCAAAACTGTTAAACCCCAAAAACGAGGCCACGAACACCCGAAAACCAAACCACGAACAATCCAAACAGAGGTATGAAAATGCCCGAAATCAATGCAATAAACACACAAACGGAATATCCATTACGACACACGCAACGAGAATTGGATATCACGCTGGAAGTCGGAAAACAAGCACAGAAATGCCAATAAGTGCACGGATCCACAAGATCCGCTCTGATACCATGAAAGAGGGTTTAAAACCCATAAGCGAGGATCACGAGGGACGACGTGCACATCAACGGACGTGCGAACGACAACGTGAAGAGATCTCGGGAGGAGCGAGCATCAACTCAATGTGCATGCAAAGATTTAAAACACGGGCAGAACTTGGTTAAGCCATAAAACTCTCCTCTATCTCATAGATCAAATGGGGTATACATATATGAGGTGTTGAGTAACCCCCAGTGCTGCAATCATGATAACTCGAGTAGAGAGGGGGAGTTACATTCCCAGAATAGAAGTGTAACTCCCAATGACGCAAATGACGCACTGACGTGCTGACGTACTGACGCGTAAGGGAATCTCATAATGACCCCTAAATGACACATGGACCTACGATCTCACCTAAGTGAGATGACTCACGTAATGATGTGGAAAATAACACACACCAACAACCCCAATATAAATATTTCGTTTAACAAATAAAATTATGTGGAAGGGACCTATTTTTAATATTTAAATTTTGTAATTTGAAAAACAAAGAAAACTCAAGGTGTATCATTACTTGAGAGTTAAGTCATACATTTTTTTTTACCTATTTGCCATCATTTGATTGGTTAATTGGTTTGATATGACTTGATGTGACATATTCTATAAGGTGCAATTTTTTCAAAATTTAAGTGGGAAAGTGACATCGACTAGCTCTTTTATTTTCATCTAACTTCACATGTATTGGTCCATGCTCAAGGATTGGCTCCTCTCCCTTATCAATGGATTGGTTAGCTTACGCATTGGGAGTATTGCACAATAAGGGCCTACTTTTAGAGCTATTTCCATATTAGGTTGTCTAAGGATTCGCGCCTCACACCCATTGTCTCGTGCAAGCAATTCACACAAATGATACTTGGTCTATGTGACTTTTCAAAACAAAGAAGAGGATCACCTATTTTCCATCTAACATTTTCCCTCCCCTCTAATTCTTTTCCGTCTATCTCCTTCCTCATCACCTCCTAATGTTTCTCTTTTGCTACTCCCTATCAACATATGCATTGCACCGCTTGTATGTGATCATGAATTAGGTGGTGTAATAAATTTCTTGCGCCAAACCACTTTCCACATCTACACCCCAAGAAACCAGAAAACTAAAACATCAACGAAACAAGTAACACCCAAAGTGGGAGAACTTCACACCCCAAAAGAAAGGCGAAGTAACAACATCTTAATATTACATTTATAACACAACTACCATACTTCTATGATTCTATGCCTTGATCTAACAGCTCACAACTGTCATCGAATGGAACAATCCCTGTCCAACCTGAAACCTTTTTAAAACCCATATTATTTCCCATGTTTGATCCTGTTCCCTGCAGGAAAAAATGCGTTATAGTCCGGATTTCGTCCGTCTGTGCTCATCTTCTTTAACTCAGTTTATTCTCCTCCGTATTTGTTACGCATGTCATTACTGTTCTATTTACACCCACTCCCACCAAAAAAGAGGAAAAAAAAGAAAGGACGAAATCGAAAAAGACGGGAGTTTTTGGGGTGCCTTTTTCGCACGACACTAAATAAATTTTTTAACGCCTCCATGGCTCTGGTAACTACACTTGGAGCAATATGAAACAAACGCCATTCACATCATCTGCCCCCCTTTCGCGCAGTTTGTCAGATATATGTATTGGTTACTTGGGGCATGTCAGGGGAAGATCAGGGATGCCTTTTAGGCGTAGGTTCTGCAAAGCCTTTTGAGGTTTGCTTGGCTCATTCTCTGTCTGAAGTAGCTATGTGATAAGCTTTTGAAAACTTCTGCATGTCTGCAAGTAAGTGTACGGTTACTGAAAAACTCTGCTCTAGTAGTGTTGTTTGGATTCAGGGTATATTTTGTGAGTATGTATGTAACGAGTTTATGACTATTAACTAAGATACATATAGTCATAAAATCACACCCAGTTGAGAATTTTGACTTACCCAAATCATTGTAAGGCCAAAACTCTGCTGTAGGGGCGTTATCTGAATTCCTCGTATGTTTTGTGACTATATATTCATTGTGTGTGTGACTGTTGAAAACCTAAATATGAAGTGATTCAACAGTCATATACAGTGATAATATCATACCCACTTGAGAATTTTTTATACCCAAATCATTGTAAGGCCAAAGCAGATCGAACATCTATGATGCGGTAGTGGTAGTTGGATCCTGAGTTTGTGTTGCGAAGTTAACTTCAATGAGTATATGAATGTTAATTTTACAAATGGAGACATAACTATAACCAATTGAGAATTTTGACTACCCAAATCACTGTGTGGCCAAATTAGACAGAACATATGCTGTAGTTTGGTTATATTCAGGGTATGTTTGGTGAAATTATATTCAATTGAGTATATGCATGATAATAGTATAAACGGAGCCATAAAATTGCACCCGCTTGAGCATTTGAAGCACCCAAATCGTTGTAAGGCCAAATCAGACGATATTCAAGTTACCCAATTTGGCCCAAAATTTTGAAGGAGTCATTTCACTGTATATTCAGTGACTAATTTCCGTGGAGAAGTCATAATCAGTTTCCCCAGGAGTTGAGAAATTTCACTACTATTGATTTCCTGGATCATATCAAGCCAAAACCAGATAGCGCTGTTCCCAGTTTTGGCCCCCGGGATTTCAAATTTGGAGAGCTCGGTCTGCTTTCAGGGTGTTGTAGTTGTATTATTAGTAATTTTGAAGTATTTATATATGTGCTAATAAAGTCATCACTACCAAAGTCGCAAACAACTGAGCTTTTCATTTCCACATCCTTTGAGGCCCAACTGCAAGTGCCTCGGGAGTTTCAACTTTGGATAGCCTGATATTCATTATAAGCCTATAAGAGCACTTTAGCTTCCTATGAAAACTTCAAATGTTGGTTTTACCCTAAAATCGAGGCTTATCAGTTAGATTCCGTCAGCAAATGAATCTAACTATTTTATCAATCTTTTGAAAAATTTATAGCTTGTTCTGTACTCTGTTGTAGAGGGAATCATTGGTCTCCATCCAGCAAAAGATTGGTGGTATTTAGAGGAGTTTTTCAGACCGAAGGAGTACCCTAACAGTACAAAGATTGGGATCAGGATTGGTCCGTTTTGTTCCAGGGGAAAAAGTTATTGAACCGGGGATGCTTTTGATATATCAAGACATTTGAACTCATGTTTTTATTCGCTCCTCTCAGAAACTACAGGTATGGGATTGTTTTGACCCTACACGTGATCCCCAAGTTCTGTTTTATGTTTGTTATACATTCAGAATTTCAGAATTTATAAGCAGTTATAAGTAAAGCATTGTGCAATACGGTCAGGAATAACGAGTGGTGCATATATGTACAGTAGGTACTTACAGAGTGAAACCTTTCTTTTTATTTTATCCAGGTGATGGATGGACCAGTACCCGAACAGATACCATTGAGTCAGTGTATAGAACATTTGATTACATGGCGATCTGAGGTTGGTTTCTTAGTGGGCTTATTGTTGAAGTAGATACATGACGCTGGAGAAGAAGAAAATTCATTCTAATTGCTTTTTGCCAAGCATATTCATTTGATGCGATAAAGTTTACTACATCATTATAAGGTAGTAAAGCTTTAATAAAAATAATAAAAGCACAGGGCATATATTATAGCTTTCAAAAGAACAGGACTTTTGGAAGATGGAGTTCACATTAGAAGCCAAAGGATGTAAGAAAGATGAAGCTTCGTCCTGTATTGCAGCTGAAAGACCAATAATTTCTTCCACAATTCCTGCGTTTACTTCAAGCCAAAAGGTCAGTCACCTTCATTTTCACAAAATCTTTTCCGTTTCAAATTTGGATTTTGCCTTGTCAATAAAAAAAAGTCTTAAAAGAGTAGTATTTAACATTGCTTTTTGTGTTACCCCACTTTCCTTTACTGTTTAGTGCCGATGCTTTTTTCTCCTCAAATGGGCTTATCCAGAATATCATGTTTGGACTGATGCTCATGATTTCAATTTTTTTGGCGTGTTTGATTTCCGTACAAAATGTAAAATATAGAGCAATGCCATCCTCTAATGTACATGGTAATTTGGGGAGTTTGATCCATCATTCCCTTTCGATAACAATTTAATTCCTTAGGAAAAGTACACCATATATTATGCTCTTGACGGGGACAAGCAACAAAATCAAAATCTTTGTCTGCAAGAACTGATTAATTTCTGTACAAAATGTAAAATATAGAGCAATGCCATCCTCTAATGTACATGGTAATTCGGGGAGTTTGATCCATCATTCCCTTTCGATAACAATGTAATTCCTTAGGAAAAGTACACCATATATTATGCTCTTGACGAGGATAGGCAACAAAATCAAAATCTTTGTCTGCAAAAACTGATTATAGAGAATAATTATTAAATGCCAAGGATACGTAAATATACAAAATCTCGCCAATTATAATTTTTCCTTGTAAATGCTGCTTTGGTTCCTCCTTGAATGATATATATGCTTTCGATGTTTCTACAGCTATCTTTGCTGTTTAATTTTGAAATTATCACGCAAAACCTAATACTTTAATAAAGAAAAACAGAAAATCTTTTCTTCCCAAAAATTGCCCAAACGAATTCCCCATTTATTGCAAACTTTCTTAACTCTTTAACTAAGAAAAACCCTAGGAAAAGCATACAGGGGGATCTACTACATATTTATAGGGTTCCTCGTGAAAGAGGGCGCCAACAAAATTAAAACTGTAACTATCGAAGTAGTTATATCTTATGGTGACCAGATTCATTGACCTTCCAGGCTCTTGTGAAATGAAATAACCAGAACTCGATGATGAATTACAAAGAAATTAGACAAAATAAACATAAGATATCCAGAACTTAATCTTGGTCACCAGGGAGAGAATTTTGAGGTTAATCGAAATTTGATTTAAAGGATTCACCACAGTCAAGTGTGAAAGATTTAATAAGTTAGAACCAGGGTTTCATTGGTGCGGATATGCAGGGTATGGTAAGGTACATCTGGTGTGAAACCCCAAACATCAGTATGCGTGTGCGAGGGAGTTCTCTTATTGTGCATTACCATTGACTGATTTGATAAAGAAGGATACATTCCCATGGAGGAAGAACATAGATGCAACCTTAGTAAAAGATATTAGTTAGTAATGTATTCAGCATGGTCATATATATTGCATTCAAGCAATAGGCCTCACCTTGTACATTAATCTACCAAAACAAGCTAGAACATAAAGTCCTATCATATCTAAGCCAAACAAATTAAATTGCTTGTCATGCATCAGGATGATAGGAATGGGTGACAGAAAATATGTGTAACCTATATAAAGTTTGTTGATTAGTGGCGATGTCTACTGACATTAGCTACCATCAAAATTTTAACATAGTGATTCTCTCTCTCACCTGTATTAAATTATCAAGCATATAAGCAGCTACTAAGAAGGTTATGCTTGAAAGTTTCCAATGTCCAAACTCAGAATGCTAATACTTTTCTCCAATATATATATATATATATATATATTTTGAATGCAATATCAGTTTGTACTTTGCTGTAACATTATGCTTAGAACTTTTTCTGTGTTTTAGCCCTGTTGTATATACATATTGCTCAAGAACATTTCTCTTTTTTAGTGATTGATCTTGAACAACCTTTCTGTCTTTATAAGGAAATTTTCTTTGATACTTAGTGCTATTTAATCTGGACTTGAGTTTGACATTGTAGAGGATGCATACAGGCATTGCAGCAAAGTGGAGATTTGGAAACTGAAGAAAGCACCTCTGTTCGACATAGTGTAAAACGACCAAATATTTCAGTTCAAATACCTTCAAGAAGTATGGACGATTCCATTGTTGGTTCTGTGAAAGTAAATTTACCAACTCCTCCAGGTTCATCAAAAGCAAACAAGTCTTCAATTCGAGCACTTATACCACGGCCGAGCTTCAAGAACAGGGCACCTCTTCCAGAGAGTGAAAAGGCTGTTCTTCTTACCTCTTTGGCTTCTTCGAAATCACCACCATCTCATGGTGGAGAGCAGACACCTTGTGCTCCTAGATCCTTTTCGCTGACAAGAGTACTTGCACCAATGTCTGCCAAAAGGACGTCATCTTTGCCAGTCACCCCTATTGCAGATTTGTGTCAGATTTCCCCTAGGTCAGTTCATGGAACACATGCTGTTCAGCCATCTGCTTTAGCTGTAAGTATTTGGTTCCTATAAACAAGGCATATTCCTGTATGTAGTTATTAAATGTGTAAGCTTTGTCATCATATGTTTAATGCTTTTTCAAATTTGCCATTTTTAATTTTAATAAAGTTCAGCCTTTATGCCAGCTGCTTCAAGTGGTATTATCCCATCCTGCAAATCTTTCAATATGTATATTATGAGGAATGCTTGATTTTGGGTCCGGGAAGGGATAGAACCCACACCTGAGAGTAAACTTCCTTTTTTTCCTGGTGTTATGGCCTCTGTACACATGTTTTGTATTGTCAAACAGGAAATTACTTTTCCCGATGTCTTATCTATTTACATCATTTTTGACTCAAGCAGGCAAAGGAAAGCAAACCTAAGATAAAATCCCACTGAGAGATTTACATTTAACAAAGACCGATTGAAAAGGTGGGGGGGAGGAGAGGGATAGTTATGCATTGTATTATTCTGAAAAGAATGGAGGAATTGATTGAAAAATGAAATATGGCAATTTTCATGGAAATTCAAATTCCTTAAATTCATATTTGTAAGGATTACCTGTTATAGTGGAAAATAAAATAATCAGAAGTTTGAATGATATGTGCTTTTTAGAGTCATAGAATTGCATGGGAATGGTGCTGTTCCTGGTCAAGGTTCCCTAAAAGTGGGAAATGGACTATCGCCCGGGAATTATGTATTCCAGACACTGGTGATTCGCCTGCTGCAAACATTTCCAGCAGGCAGGAAATGCCAACTGTGTGTTTCCAGCACCTGAAAACATTTTCAGCTGGCAGGAAATGTTAGCTGGGTGTTTCTAGCACCTGGAAATGTTTTTGGCGGGTAGGAAATGCTAACTAGGTGTTTCCAGGGCTTAATGTGTTTGTTTCAAACAGTGCTTTATCATAACTATTGCCATGCTATGTTACCACAATCCAGAAACTCGAAACAGCTATGGTAACAAAAATATAAAGAGAAATGAATGCAAGGAGGTTGCATCTAAGAAACAGATCTCCATACACACATACATATACATAAATATTCACAGTTCATAACTATTTATACAATTCCTTCACCACTGTGCAGTCTGTTTAATGAAATAGCAATGTAAAGTATAGGGTTTTAAATAAAATCCGTGAATATAATATGTAATTAAATTAAACTTAGTAGTTTTTGTTGGATTTTCAAAATCATTTCTGATTTATTTAATATCTTTATAGTTATGTATGGTTTTCAAATGAAATGATTTATCATCATTTTTTCGCAGTTACATTCCTGGATTTCATTTTTATTGAATTAAAATATGATTTGATTCTGTAACCTGTTTGCCTGCAATTCTAATTGCATTTCATTGGAAAGCATTGTAAACAATATAGAAACAGCGCAAATGGGAAAGAAATGTTGCAGCATACAGCTGAACACTATGTTGGCATGAGAAATGGCCATTCACATTGTGGTTGCAGGTTCTCTTGTTAAAACATGCAACGGTGGCCATCTGTGGTGTTTCTGGCAACAAAATTGCCATACAATTTGGTGTTCCCTCAAGCGTCTTTCTCTTGTTTGATACAACATTTCCTCTGTATCATTCTTGAATTCTTCACAATCAGAGATGGGATTTATTGGTTGGCAGTCTGCCATTTGTAAATACTTTTTCACCAGATGCAAGAGTCTGTGAGATGAAGGCACATGATACAAGAGCCTGTGAGATGATGCACAAGTTACCAAGGAACTCAAGATAACAGTGCAGGGTTGTGAGGTTGTCCGCGGATCAAATGGTCTTTGACAGATCTTGACTGGTTTAGTTATGTTTGTATCTACATTACAACATCACAAGTACAACGAGTTTGACCGTATGCAAGTCTTTTGCACCTGTTGTGATTTCCATAGCATGAGTAGTTACCATGTTATGCAACGATTTTTTTACCATTTAGGACATTGACAATTGAAGTTTCAGTAGAGTTCCAGAGCATTGTTGTGTTCAATATTATCAACTTGGTAGATCTCTATTTCTATTAGTGTTGTAATGTCTTTTTTCTCTATCCTGGCCATCTTTATTCTAGTTTCTATTGGCGTATTTTTGCCATTAGTTGTTATTGATGTTTTTGGTGGTGCTTTGTCTTCTTTGCATTATACTATGATTTTAATTATTTAAGGTTATTGTTTCCACACTTCAGGACTATAAGAAGATGTGAACTACATATGATTTGTCTTGAGCTTTGATGCCAAACTGATCAGACCTATGCACCTTATTGATGCTCTAATACTAAAACTTAAGAGTGTTTTCTTAGTTTCTAGTGTGACTTATGTTTAGTTTTCATGTTGTGTCATTACTGATATGCTTCTCTATCTGCCACACATTTATTTTTTTGTCATAGGAAATGCTACAACTTAGATCTACTAGAATTCATAAGCCTTTTCCCTACAAGTGTTCCAATTTTGTGGTTCATACATTATCTACTACCTCCTATCTGTCTATATGTGAGCATTTTTATCATGTGGTTCATACATAATCCACTAACTACTATATGTCTAGACGGGAGAGTTTCTATTTTGTGGTTCACACATAATCCACTAGCTACTTGTTGTCATGCAAAATAAATAGCATGAAAATTGAAAATTTTGAAGCATGACAACCAAACCCACACTTGAGATTCCCCTTTCCGGTCAATGTAAACCTTTCCTCTGGCCAACATTTCAACTGTCTCATCCTCATTATGGTCGAGAGGAATGTGCTAACATGATTTTGAAGTGTGTTTCCTGTGCAAAGAAGTGTACTTGGCTTGATTCATGAAGTTACTAAGATCTATTGAAGAACACTGCCCTCGAAGGCTTCAAAAGGGATAGTTTTGTTTGGTCTTCTTGTCACAGGTGAACATCCCCTGGAAGCTAACTGCAAGGACACAACCCATTTGGAGGTTTTGTCAGAGAGTATTAAGATGATTCAAGGCAGTTTAGGAAGATTCTGTGGAGCCAGGAGAGGACGAGAAACTTTCAAGCAAAATCGGATCTTTTTGGGCAAGGCACTGGGAAAAGCATGTTTCAAAGGAGCTAGTCACCTTGCTCGAGGGGTTTTAGATACCTCGGGAAAAATTATAAGCCTAGCCAAAGGTCAAAGTGGATTACATTGGACTCTCCACATGGTCCATGTGTTAGATTGGTTCATACTCATTCTTGACTCGGGTGCGACTCATTGTTGCACACTCGTGGTGAAAAGTGGAAATGGGCTTATAACTCAAATTGTAAGTTGAATCAGCTCTTGAAAATGGTGGGAATGAACTCAGTGGGTCCTTTGGAGTCAAAATCATATATGGTTCGGCCCTTGAAATCCATTTTTGGGTCAAAGCGGACTTTCGTGGAACAAAAGAAACTATTTTGCCATTCCTCTGGTTCTCCTCTTTGCCGCTTTTGCCGCCTTGGGCCATAGCTCAAATTGTAAGTGAATCAGATCATGAAAATTGTGGGAATGAACTCAGTGGGTCCTTTGGAGTCGAAATCATATAAGGTTCGGCCACCGAACTCCATTTTTGGGTCAAAGCAAACTTTCATGGAACAAAAGGAACTGTTCCACTGTTCCTCCAGTTCTCCACTTTGCCTCCTTGGGCCATAACTCAAATTGTAAGTTGAATCAACTCTTGGTGCGAATGAACTTAGTGGGTCCTTTGGAGTCAAAATCATATAAGGTTCGGCCCTTGAAGTCCATTTTTGGGTCAAAGTGGACTTTCATGGAACATAAGGAACTGTTCCGCCGTTCCTTCGGTTCTCCGCTTTGCCCCTTTTTCCGTCTTGGGCCATAACTCAAATTGTAAGTTGAATCAACTCTTGAAAATGGTGAGAATGAACTCAGTGGGTCCTTTGGAGTCAAAATCATATAAGGTTTGACCCCCGAACTCCATTTTTGGGTCAAAGTGGACTTTTGTGGAACAAAAGAAACTGTTCCGCCGTTCCTCCGGTTTTCCGCTTTGCAGCTTTTGCCGCCTTGGGCCATAACTCAAATTGTAAGTTGAATCAGCTCTTGAAAATGGTGGGCACGAAGTTAGTGGGTCTTTTGGAGTCAAAATCATATATGGTTTGCCCCCCGAACTCCATTTTTTGGTCAAAGTAGACTTTCGTTGAACAGAAGGAATTGTTTCGCCGTTCCTCCGGTTTGCCGCTTTTACCGCCTTGGGCCATAACTTCTATTGTAAGTTGAATCAGCTCTTGAAAATGGTGGGAATGAACTTAGTGGGTCCTTTGGAGTCAAAGTCATATAAGATTCAGCCCCCGAACTCCATTTTTGTGTCAAAGTGGACTTTCGTGGAACAAAAGGAACTGTTTCGCTGTTCCTCCAGTTCTCCGCTTTTCCTCCAGTTCTCCGCTTTGCTGCTTTGAGTATTGAACAGGGTGCCTGATGGAGCTGATGAGGTCTCATTGGAGCATTTTCAAAGGGTTCATCAAGTGCATGATCTTCTTCATCCACGGGCGGATCTCTTCTTCTCTCTCTTCTTCCCTCTCTCTACATTCTAATTCTTCATTGGGAATTGTACGTTTTGACTTTTTCATCTTATTCACTTAAGTGACCTTTTAATTTTGCATTGTAAAAGTTTCTTTTCATTAATAAGAGAAGGGACTTATTTTTCATTCCTAATGGAATATGAAAAGTCAAGTGGTAGGAATATGAAAAGTCATGTGGGGGAAATGAGCCATATTGTATAAATTGGGAAGGCTTCTCCTTGCCAAAGGGTTGGCAATCGTTGATTTATTGTATGTTGTTGAGATTTACAACTATTACCTCAAGCAATAAAATCTGCATTTCTTCTATCTCTATGCTTATGTTCCTCTACTCTCCCTCTCTCTAATTTCCAACTTTGTAAACATGATGATCTTGTAAAACCAAGAAAGGTGTCGGTGCCTTTGATAAATGAATCAATAGAATTATGTGTCTATGATTTGTTAGTCTTAACATTGTTAGCATTGTTGTGTTCTTCTAATTGAATGCAAACCTACTTTGGTTATTATATGTGAATTCTGTAAGTCTACCCACAACAGTAACCCTCTCTCTCCTTATTTCCCTAACTCCCCTTCTCTCTTCACTGCAAATTCTTCCCTTGAACCTTGTACAAGCACTTTGCCGCATGTTTAGTAGAGTATTCCTGTGTGATCCCAGGCCTAACAGCCACCCACAACTTTTAGTTAATTTACATTCAATAATGGGAGCCTCCCCATACAAAAGGAGGGGGTTAGCCCGTGATTGTTGGTGGAGACCAATAATTTGTACTGCAACAAATTATTTTGCCAACACTACTATATATCTAGATCTGATAGTTTGGTTCCTCCAACAATACATTTGCATAATGTCTCAAAGTGCATACACATATAGCGATTTCAACTGCACAATTGCCTAATGGTTTGGTTTCGCCATGAACTGGAGTCGTTTTGTTCACCTTTCTCTTGTACTCTTTGTTGAGCTACCTTTCGTAACCTAGATTTTATGTACCCTAGGATTTCTCTTTATTACCCAAGTGTATATTTTAAGTTATATTAACCTATTTTAGATATTATTGGACATTAATCAATTTTATTTCTTTCTTTCGAGTCAATGAGAATTAAATGACAATGCATTATTTATGTAAATATCTATAATTATCCTTTTCCCTCTCATTTTTACCTTCCATTTATCCATAATTATTCTCCATTGTGTGAATTTCTTTTTGGTAATCGTCTATAATTTGAATGAAGGTGGCAGTTTGACCCAAGTAAGCGCACATGAGCAGAAGTACGGTATATTAGCTTGAAGTATTACTCTGATGCAGTATATTAATCTGTGGTATTACTACAACACAGTTTAAGAGTGCACTAACACTCCTTAGGCTCTAGAGAGGAAAAATGAAAATTATACTCCCAAGCTAGAAATGTAGGTCTCTCAAGGTGTCTTGGAACTGTTATACTCAATTCAGGGAAAATTTGAGTGAGGAAATCACCTTGGGATTGGTCCCTATGACACATCATCAGGTGCATTGCATCCAAATGATGACAGAGACCTCATTGTCGTGATTAGATCAGGACTCGGTCTTAATGTAGGCCATCCTTGCCTTGAAGTTATTCTTGATTAAGCCTCACTACATAGCCTAGGTGCTAGGAGAGTCCTTCGATTCAGTCACAAATTGGGTGTGCCAGTTTGCAGCATTACATGCGTACCATGTATGGCGGATCGAAGAGACAAATAAGGATATGTATTGATTAATTTGTATGTCTATTATATATTGGAGCCTATTGGGCATAGTGATCACATGAGGCAGATAGAGCTCAAGCACCAAAATTTACTAGAATAATAATACGTGGAGTTCTTCTCTTTGTGTGGACAGTCTTGGACAATTTTGAGATCGAAACCCCTCCGATGCCTTTTCAACCTTAATCATGAAACAGTGTTCACGAATTTTGTTTATAAAGAAAATTCGAAGTAACCAAGGTGTGGAAGAGCTGAAGTTTTGTTTAATGTCTTGAAACTTGAGTTGGAAGTACTGCATTTATAAAGTATCAAGAAGAACATGGCTCTTAGGAGAGTCCAGTGGAATAGGAAGATTTCACCTCAACATGGAATCATTGTATATTGTCTTTTACGTTTTTTATCCTCAGTTTGAACCAAAAAGTAATTCAAAAAAGTTGATCCTGGATTTGTAGAAGGTAAAAACTAGTAAAGACTCTCAAACAGTATGTTTTTCTATTCAAATTCGTTCCATGCTTTCCGTTGATTGTGAGTGATGAAACAAAAAGCACCTTGGAATTCCCTATTTCTGATTACATTTAGCTATGCTATAATGCATCTATTTAGTTATTTTGGTCACAGTAACCACACAATGTTTCCATCACATTATTGGAAGTTTTGATGGATATGGTTAGCCTCCATAAGAAACCAGCAAGAATCTAGAGAAAAATAACTTAGAAAATAATGAGAGGGAAAAGTTGAAGCAGGAGTGATTGATAAAGAATTATGAAGAGTAAATATACTAAAAAATTTCTTCTGCAAAGGAAATGGTCACAGCACATAAACTTAAAATTTATATCGGAATAAAATTAAATGATTATCAGAGAATAGGTAAGAAGGCATATTGTGCATTGTTAACACTTAACAGTTAGATTCTTGTACTGGTGAAGGATATATGATGTACTATCTTTCTTTTGGACTGTCATAACACTTATGATGTATAAATAATGAATGGATGTGATTAAATGAGCTTCAGGAGGATGGAGGTAAACTGCACAATATTTTCCTTGTTTTTTGACGATTTCTGTTTTATGGCGATCTGGGTCAATTCTCATGGCTGCCCTTCTGGGAGATAAATAACTGTTCTAACCAGGCTTTATTTTTCTGACAGAAACCAGTGGATAGGGGGAGTTTTTCTCGGTCTCTATCAATGCCCTTAAATAATCACAAAATGGTGACTTTGAGGAGAATGGATTCCTCAGGTGCCATTATGCGTGTGATGCCCATCACTCCTCGTAACATAGAAGCTGGATCAATTGACAGCTCAAAGGAAATTGCTACAACAGATACTGGTACCTTTCACATAATTAGTTTTTTCTACTGAGAGCTCTGCTAATCACTAGAACTTTTGTCTAGAATAGTGTGATACTGAAATTAAATATCTGTTTTGTGCTCGAATGAAGTAACATTCCTCTTATTTGTGGCATTTTCCTTACCAAACATTTTCACCTACAATCATCTAGTCCTTCATCATGTTTCATTAGTATAGAAATCAATTTCATATGATGATATAGTCACGACATACATTATGTCGAGTCTCAACTCTATCATATTCTACAGGTTCTGAAGTAGGTGGTGAAGATATTCCTGAAGAAGATGCTGTTTGCAGAATTTGTCTTGTTGACCTTTGTGAGGGGGGAAAAACTCTTAAAATGGAATGTAGCTGCAAGGGGGATCTTGCACTGGCACATGAAGAGTGCGCGGTAAAATGGTTTAGCATAAAGGGAAATAAGACTTGTGATATCTGCAAGGAAGAAGTTCAAAATCTACCGGTGACATTGTTGAGAGTGCAGAGTCTGCATACTATCAATACACAAACAACAGGTGGATCTCATCATGTAGAGGTACAGCATTACAGGTAACTTTTGAATCATCCAATTTGAGAATCTATTTGAATGACAGAAAACGAATTTAAATATGCATTGAAATATTGACTTATTGATAGAAAGGTCCGATTTATAATTACATAAGATGTGTTTCTGGATTATGTAGTAATATTGCCAGAATTGTTAGTACAAACATCTGGTAGTTGTATTTTTACATGCTAAGTTGCCACATTTCAATATGTGTTCAAATTCGTGGAGGATGAAATTCACGATAAAATTTGATGCTAAAAAAATCAACAATAAAATTTGTGATTAAATTCGACTATAAGAAATATACATTTACATATAAAGAACATAATATGATAATAGTTAATAATTTATGTTGTCTATACATTAATTTAAAACTTAATAAAATAGTTAATAATCTACAAAGTTACAAACAAACGTTAAATAATAAACAATTGCCTAAGTTTTAGTTTTAATAACCTTGGACATTTATGTTATCTATGCATTAATTTTAAACTTAATAAAATAGTTAATAAATCACAAAGTTACAATAAACATTAAATAACTAAAAAAATAATGCATAACTTCTAGTTTTAATAATCTTGGAGTTATCTTCGACCGCCAACTATTTTGGACTGGCTCCCGGTGTTGAACAGAGATGGCAGCTATGGACTATTTTAGCCCTTTGGATGGTCCTTCAGACTATGGGGACAATCTCTTACACAAGCTCCTCCATCGATTCTCACTGATCCAAGCCTCAAAATCATTGATCCAAACCTCAATTTCACGTTACCATAATTGATGCATGCACAATCAAGGTGACAGGGAGTGTATACTCTTAAATGGTGTCAGGGGTGAATATATGCCAAAAAATCGACAAAAACTAAAACCCTAACAACAACGAACCCTAAACATGAATTTCAACGATTGTAACACAAATTTCAATGAATTTTATAAACGAATCTTAATGAAATTAGTCATCTGAATAAATTTGTGATTTCTAGCGAATTTTTTCCAGTGCCGAATTTCAAATTTTAGGATTGAAATTCAGCAAATGTGGTTACTAAGATTTTGAGCAGGTGATGCTCAGGGACAATGCATGTGCCGGCTTGTATCCACCTCTGAGTTTGAGACCAGACTCTTTAGGAGTTACCTCAAGCTACCGCCGCTATTGCGTTTCAGCTATTTGCAATCCTGCTGTCCGGGGAATTCCCTAATGTATGGACCAACACAAGGGCATCACCCCAATGTGCTTTACACATATGCCAAGTAACACCCATAGTTCTGTCACCTCTGCGTACTCGACAAGAGGGTTTGCCCTACCCGACTGGGTGTTGGGTTACATGCAATCTAACCTGTGAGAAACTAGTCTTTGTCAATCCTAGGACACAGAGGAACCTGTATGGCCATTAACTTTAGTTACAAATACACTGCTCTTAGCAAGATAATTTCCTCACAAAATTGAATCAATAGGTTTTCTAATAGTAATCCTGCCAATAAAAAGAAACTGCACATATTACAGTCTAAGAACAATCATGAAATGTTCATATTAATTTTCCAACCAAAATGAAACAAACTCGCTGTGAGAGTTCTGGAATTGCTCCATGCAATCCATCCTCCACAGTGAAAGTCTTAGTTCCAGGTTTGTAGATATAGATTTCTACCTGATTTGGGAGCCTTCAAGTGCCATTAATGCGACTGAAAAGCATATGCTATGTAGTGACTAGTCATAAAAAAACAAATAAAAGGTTAATTCAATAAATAAGGGAAAATAGCATTAATTGGTGACTGGGACATTAGTAATTGCAGGAAAATAGGTCAAATTACCTGACAGCAGGTTAAATTAATCTTGACTGTAGTGAATTTTCGCTGCAGTGATATTGTAACAGAGTAAGGCATAGAGATTATTAAGTAATCCTTCATGCTTACTCTAGATCGTAGAATGGCAAAAGATACAGCAGTATATCTACAAATTGCAGACAGTATAGTGGATAAAATAAAAGTGGTTTACATGCCATGAGAAGTCATTTTTTATCTAAAATTTTCAGTTGGACTTACCTGTGTTTGTCTTTTGCTGATAGAATACAACTGGTGAAGTCAGTTTTGTAAGGCATCATCTGAGTAGAAGATATGGCAGCCTGCAGGACTAAAACAGGTATGGTAAATATCCGATATGGATATGGTACTGTTACATCTACGGACATGCCTGAGATGCAGCTTGGGCGGTTCAGATGCGTCTGCAGCTATGTTACACCAACGTTTCTGGGATGGGGATGGCAGGGGACGGGGGGAATGTGTTTCGAGGAGAGATTTTTTTGGATGCTTTTTTTTAGGGGAAGGCTATTAAAAAATAAGGGAAAATTTAAAAAATATAGGAAATTTCAAATATTCATATGATAACATTGATAAAGCATTCATCACACACATTATAGAACCTTAATACATAAAATTGGAGCTGAATTGAGATTTCACATAAGATTCAAGTTTCAATTACAATGAAATGCTCAAGGGCTGCAAGTTTCAACTACAAAATGTCTAAAACATAGAAAATGAAAATATATTGCTGCCCCTAATCAACATCCGCTAAAATGGCATCAAAATCAGACCCCGAGTCTAAGTCATTGGATGTTTTAACTTCAGGATCGACAGGCAAAAATGACAAAGAGCTGAATTGAGATTTCACATAAGATTCAAGTTTCAATTACAATGAAATGCTCAAGGGCTGCAAGTTTCAACTACAAAATGTCTAAAACATAGAAAATGAAAATATATTGCTGCCCCTAATCAACATCCGCTAAAATGGCATCAAAATCAGACCCCGAGTCTAAGTCATTGGATGTTTTAACTTTAGGATCGACAGACAAAAATGACAAAGACATGGATCTTTTAACTTCCATATATGCTTCTTTTTTTGTTTCAGTTGTAAGAGAGGTTGTTTTAGGTTTAAGTTAGTTAGGAATGAGTGTGGGGGTCCTTGTGGGCCCCCACATTCCTTTTTTTCAATTAACTTTGAGTTTTTTTTAAAAATTAAATAAAGAATGCCTTTGTTGGGACGTAGGAGACGCTTGGATGTTCCCGGTATGGTCGGGGAACTTGTAGAAGTCCCCTGGCCGTACCAGGGATGTCTGGCAGTCCCTTGCCGTCCCCCTTTTTTTGGCATCCCGGGGACGTCCCTTATTTTTTGTTTGAATTGGGGGTGGGTAGGGGACATTTCCTACCCATCCGCACATCCCCGAAACATACCCTATTGTGTATGGACCTAAAGGGATGAGTCCACGTGGAACACAGGTCTGCAGATGTATCCGGGCATATCTGGGCTGCCCAGGCTGTATCCATTCAAAAAAAAAAAGTTTACATTTTTTTAATATTGTTTTTCAACAGTAAAACATAAAATGACCCCAAAAAAATTGAAAAACAAGAATGAAACCCAAAAAAAAAATACAACACAAAACACTAAAGTAGAGCACTTACCTTTCATTCCTCTCATTGCATATTTACCTCTCTTTGCTCATTTAGGTTTGATACTTCATCAGGCAACATTGTTATTTTTCTAAGGTTTTAAATTTCTAAGGTTCTTGGACAACAGCTCAACAAGCTGGCAACAAGAAAGGCCAAGGAGCACCTTCTATTCCACAAGCAGCTGGAGTACAAGGAAGGGGCGATGAAGCATTGGGGTAGAGACCTAAATAATGTTGACTTGGATACTTCCATTACCCATCTGTCATTACTTGACATAGATACTTCTTTGGCCATGCAAGACTCGTGTGGGAGTGGTATTGGGAGTGCTTCGAGTCCATGCGGTTCTAGTGAACCATATCATGATGATGATGCTCTTAATGAAGAGCAATATGATCATGATGAATTTTGAATTCTAATTTTGATGTAATAAATAAATTTAATATTTATCTTGACATTTGTGACTTGTTACTTGGCATTTAGTTGGTGTTATATAAATTATCAGTAGTTTTTTGTGGTTATTTTGTTTAGTATATGCAAGGTAACAACTTTCGTACGGAGAATATTAAGCGATCGACTTCAAATATGGAAAAAAAAACGGTTGATCAAAAAAATACGGTCTCACCAATCTTTGAGGGACTGCTAAAAACCTTCTAAACAATACTGAAAAATGAAAATCCTTTTAGCTGTTGGCTATAAAATCATGTGTGTTCATAATTTTAATGTTTATGGTATAAAATAATAAAAAATAACATAATTTTTTAAGGTCCTGCCTTTTAATATCTTACCACTGAAAAATACAGAGTTCAATACGGTTGGATGAAAAATACGGAAAATCTTTAAGATCTCACTATATTTGGTAACTATGAGTATATGCATGCTATGTGGCTAATTCCTATTTATCAGGCAAGAATTTTTATATATTTTAATATTTTTTGTACTTCCATATCCAAAGCCATATCTGGCCAAAAAACAATCACTGTATCCATGGATATGATTCTTCGTATCTGTACCCGTATCCAAGACAATTATATATCTTTGGCCCTACTTCTGTAGAAGGTAAAAATCTGTTAGTCCCAAATGGGTCTGGCCAAAAAACAATCACTGTATCCATGGATATGATTCTTCGTATCTGTACCCGTATCCAAGACAATTATATATCTTTGGCCCTACTTCTGTAGAAGGTAAAAATCTGTTAGTCCCAAATGGGTCGGAGGTGGTACCATTCATTTTTTAGACCTGACAATGTGAGCAAATTAGCATGGACTATATACTGAGTATCTGCTGCTTGGCCCAACTTGCTCAAATGCTGAATATGTCCTGGTATGGTAGTCTAGCAACTGTTTTCTATGCAACAGGCATGATTTGCCTAAGGATGTGCCAATATGGAAGTACATATCTCAAGTTCTAAAGCTTCTGGAGATAGATGTCTCGTGGGAAATTAAACATGTCAAATCTATCAATTTCTGGGATGATTATTTGAATTTAAAGTGTGTGATTTAGAGACAAACTCAAGACTGCCTCACTTAACCATCACTCAAAGATAAAAAAATATTTAAAGCACTGTAACTGGGAGATGCATCTTCTGATACCTGGAATGCTGTTTGATGATGGGATACAGGTTCAGGTATTCCTAGGAGATGCTATGACATTCTCAGCCATCACCAGACATCCCTCTGGCATGTTTGATAACTTTTATGGGACATATGGTCGGGGGACATGCAGTTAAAGACCATTAAAAATAAAAAGGGAGAAAAACTTCATTTTTGTGTGCCCAAGCCCAAATTTTAAACATTATGGGCTCCAGCCTAAGCATCTAAAAGTCAAAACCAAACTTGTTTATTACCAGCAGTGGGCAAGCAGGAGAGAGTGAATTTTCTACAAAAGAAGAATTGCAGTTTCCTGGGAAGGTTTTTCAGTGTATTTGAAGCGGAAACATGCAATAAAAGCAGTACAAGTATAAAGCAATGCAATAGCTGAATGAAAAACCATTAAGTTCCATGTAGATAGATCTCTTGGGACCTTATATAGAATGCCTTTTGTCAAAGAAACTAGTTTATTCACTGTGCTCACTGCTATATGCTTTTCTGAGATAGGCGGTAGTGATATGAAATGCAGACTCTCTAGGAAAGAAGAATAAGAACATCACCAAAGTATGAGAACATCATGCTAAATTAATTAGAGATGTAAACAGAATGAAATTAACAGACCATAAGGAAAAACAGAGATAAGGAAGAACCCGAAAAAAATATGCTCTTATTTCTACTTATACGGATGCATATTCCAAAATAATCATCAACAGGCAACTGGAATTTCAGCTGAATCACATCCCAAGCTAATCAACAACCATACAACTGGCAACTGGTAAATGCCAACAGAATATGAACCAGGTAGATTAAAAAAAGGTTATGACTACTATTCAGAGCACTCCCATTTAATCAAAATTTATTTAGTAGCTATAGATTATATCTGTGTTCAGGATTTTCACCAGTTTCAGAAATTTCCATCTTCTCAGCCTGTTCCCAGAAAAATTGATACCTCAATGTGTTTATTACTCCCATGGAATCCAGGATTCCCAATCATGACCAAACAATTCCGATTGGCACATTAAGGACTGGAAACTGTGTCTTTGGGATGCCTAGATCCTATAGCAACCTTTTCAACCAAATTAATTCTTTGCTTGCAAAAAATGCTAAAACATATTTGGCTTCTCTTGGCTAGACCATGACACTGGCCTTCCTGCTAGCATGAAACAATAATCAGATGTATACTTTCTTTGGTCTACATTACCAATCCAAGCAGCATCACAGTACCCCATCAATACCACTGCATTCTTGCAACTCCTGCTGAAACTAATACTGAGGTCTACTGTGGTACTCTTCAGATATTTAAAAATTTGTTTGACTGAAGTCTAAGTTGTGGCTTACTCTAGCTGCAAGAGAACTCACTTACTTGCTTTACTACTTGAACAATATTTGGCTCGATGCAAATGATTGCATAAATAAGGCTTCCAACACCATTCCAGTACGGAACCTTTGACCTTGCTTCTATTCTTCATCAGATGAAGGAATTGTATGACCACAAATTCGACCTTCCGAGAATAACCTCAAAAAGGAAAAATGTGTTTGGGTCGCACTCTCTTCAAAAACACAGATCTTACAACCCTGCTGTGTAGAGAGCCTGGAGTGGGTAAAGGCAAAGAAAGGAAAAGGCTAAGATGGGTTAGAGACCAGGAATATTCGGAAGAGGGAAGAGGTAAGGAGTAGAAGAAATGAGCAACTGTGGTGTGGAGCAGACTCTGGTCCTTGCTCATGGCACATTTAAGCAAATAATTTTGGTGATGAAATAAGAAGTTAATTTTTAAAGTTGGAGATTATTGGAGGCAAGTGCATTGTGCCTGAATAAATTGTGAAGGATTGAACTACAAAGGGCCATGCAAAGCTAGAGCTTAAACCCAAAAGGAAAGGGAGAGGCAAGCTGAAAATAAAAGAAAGCTCGAGGCAGACCTAACAATCATGAAGTGATGTGGATGAGGCAAACAATGCAAGCAATTGGATAACAAGCACCCTCAAACGAAGAAATCAAGCAGGCAAAATAATAACACAGGTAAAGCTGAAATGAGATGAAATATGAATGCACCTGGAAAGTGTCAATGCAGACTTGAAATCCTTGACACGTGATGTTAATGGAGTGGTCTCTTCAGCTCCAAAATCATCTCCCACTGATGCAACAGCTGAAGCACCAAATATGGTTGGAGTGACAGATTGTGCAGATGGTTTCCAAAGAGGTGGCATTGATTAAACTAAAATAGAATGCTATAGTCTAATCTAAATGCTATGGCAGCAGTAAATAAATAATGAAATAATTGAAATATACCCAAGCAACTAAGTAAGTGAAATATGAAACCCTAATGTGCAAAGAGGGTTAGAAAAGCATTAGATGATTCAACGGGCTTGCGGGACTGTGTTGCAGTGGAGACCGGCGGGACAGTAGGAGGAAAATGGCGCACAGGGACTCAAGAAAATGTAGATCTGAGTTGTCTGACCAGACTGGGGCGCCTAGGGCACCTTGGTCTAAGATTTGGGCGCAGTAGTCTGCGGAAAAGACCAGGAAACCTCCTTTGAGGTGTCACTGAATGATTGTCTCTGTTCGCCTATTATCGCGTGTATATTGTTGTATGTTCGCCAATGTCGCAATAAACCTGCAATAGAGGAATCACCCGCAAAACCCCGGACAAAGCATCAAAACCCTAAAAAAGAAACATGCATATGAAGGGGTCAGACTATCCTCAATGGCTACAGTGGTGGTCTTACTAACTGAGCGCTGCACTACATCTCAGACCCAATGTAGTTCTAGGTGTGTGTGTGCGAAAATTGTGCCCTAGGTGCTCTTGTGCCAGTCGCACTTTGTGAATAGCGAGTAATAACTAGATGTAGAATGTAAATAGATGATGCATGGAATAGAATGAATTCCCTTCTTATGAAGTGTGATGTAGATGAAACAACCTTTGTCCCTTGTGATGGAGCTAGATGGATGCAAATGAAGCAATAGAAGTCTTTGATGGATGTAACCCTAGGTGGTAATAGTAAGTGCTTAGTGCTTGGTCCTTCATTATGGTCTCATAACTTTATATTTATATGGTTATCTTGTTCTAATTTCGTAATTAACCCCAAAAAGACCAACCACCCAAAATACAAGTCCCAACAACCAGAAAGTGCCCAAAAGGTGAGAGTAAAGTGCAAAGAGGATCAAGGCACCCAGAGGGGATTAGGGCGCTTGGGGCACCCCAGTCAGAAAGAGGAAAAACACCGTATGAAAATATAGACTGGGCAAGTGCGGGTGCAAGATCGAAAGTAGTAATAGAAAGCAAGGCAAAATGGCCAAAAACGTGGGTTAATTAATGCTCTTTTTCACTCAAGAACCATATGAATAGTAGTCTGAGACCGGGACTAAATAATTACCCAAAGTGTGTGATTTAGTGTCTACAGACATTAGGCTAAGGGCCATAAGGTTGAGAAAGGTGACAAAAAGGGGTTGATGACAAATCATGGACTGATAGCTAATTAAATAGATCGTGGGTTGTGTTGAGGATGGGAAAATATGGTTTGCAGATGCAAGCTAGAGCAACAAAAGTAATGGACTGGGCTAATCTTTTGGGCACACTTTAATCCTATTGGGCGGGGCTAAATCAAATGGTTAGGATCTAACACTATTGGGAAATTGGGCACAATAAGTGGGCACTAGAATTTCTAAGATTTTCCAATCTTCCTAAAACATGAGCATTAGGGGGAAGGAGGATGATTCGGATCCCAGGAGTTTCGAGGTATAATGCTCTAGGTGAGGATCTATATGTGTTGTGTGCGTATGAGGAAGCAATATTGAATAAGATGGAAACTGGAGAAAGTAATAAAGTGGAACAAAAAAACTATTTTAATATGTACATTCTGTACATGGCATACTCTTCAGAAAGACGTGTGGCTGTGTACTTTACTACTATCTGCTTTTTATCTAATGCTACAGATGTGTACAAATATATTACAAAGCTGCAAAATCATAAGGAACCATTATGGAAGTTGGATCGCTTGGGCTTCCATGTATAATCCTTCACCTTGCAAACGTTGCGTGGTTTGACTGCTAGGTGTGCGATATGTTGTTATATACTCTTGAGAAGGATGTGTGCCGATGTACTTTACTAATATCTGCCTGTTAACTAATGCTACAGATTTGTACAGATATATTACGAAGCTGCGAAAGCATAAGGAACTGTTATGGAAGTTGGATCGCTTGGGCTTCCATGTATAATCCTTTACCTTGTGACTGTTGTGTGGCTTGGCTGCTAGGTGTCCGATATGTTGTCAGATACTCTAGTATAACATGGTCCTTGGAGGAGACACTTGGTATGGCATAGTGTAGTATGGAATGTTCACGTGGCCATGTGAGTTTTGGAGGTCCTTCACAGGAACTGAACCATGTGACATATCTGCAAGGATGTTGTGAGTGCTAAGAGGCATTAAGAGGATGCTGCGAGTCTTACGAGACACTGCAAGAGTGTTTTGAGATGCTGCAAAATACTGTGAGATGCTACAAGAATGTTGCGAGACACTGCAAGGAGGCTGCAAGGTTTTCAAAATTTTGTTATGGGGTGTTGCCGTGTGAAAGGGGTGCTGTCTCTCAACCCCGCACTGGCTAAGCCTCTGGAACTTATGTGCTCTTTGCCTATTAGGCGGGGTGCATGATATTGTCTTCTGTGTCATGCGTCATGTTTCTTGGTGCTGTGCAGGATGCACATCATGCAAGAGGCTGTGAGGTGATGCACAAGTGACCTAGGTACTCAACACAAGTGTGGAGTTGCACGGATTAGAGGATGCATTTATATACTTGCATGAGCCCTCAAGAACTCCCTCCAAAACAAGGTGGTCACAAGAAGATCAGGAAACAAAGGAGAAGGCTCAGGAACAAGCTTGGCATGGCGGCCAAGTCAGCTCTTTTATTTTAGAGCTGTTTAGATTTGTCAGCCATGTATCAAAAGGACATTGTCAGTCGCAGAAAGACGCCCTTGGTCAAAGGACAAGGTTGTCAGTCAAATTGATGTCCAAAAATCAATAACATTAAAAAAACTGGGCTGACAGGGTAGGGGCACGAGAAAGAAGGGATAAATGGAGAGCTAAAATGGAGAAAATGGGTGAAAACAGTGCAAGAATGGAGAAAAAAGGGGCAAAGATGATGGGAAAAGATGAGAGATTTCTCTATTATCTACAAGGGAGCCTCATATTAATCTTTTATAATCAGATGCCTATTATCATACCGTGAGATGTAATTGGGTGTTTGTATGGCGCGTCTTTGGGGAGCTTAACACCCATCTCCAGTGACGTGGCAACATGGCTACATTAACGCATTCCAAATTAGTAAGTATTTTGTTATATACTTACACTGATTCAAATGATGTGTCTTTGCTTTTATCATCAGATGCCTAATATCATTCCGTTAGATGTAATTGGGTGTTCGTATGATATGTCGTTGGGAAGCTTAACACCCATGTCCAATGAAGTGGCAACATGACTAAATTAATGCATTCCAAATTAGCAAGTATTTTGTTATATACCTACACTGATTCAAATGATTCAAGTCTTTGCTGCATGTTCCTCTACACTTGAAAACACAATAGTAATGGATTTCTCTGTAGTCTGTCACCACAAATCGACAGGCAATCTTGGCTTAAATTGATTCAAGAAACAATGGCATCATCAACATAAAGGGACAGCTCACCAACCCACTTGATGTAGGCATTTCTATAAGCTTTTGAATGCTGGAATCCTGCCTTGATCATGTAACTGTCAATTCTTTGGTATCATGCTTTGGAAGACTTATTTGGCCCATGTAAAGCCCTTTGCATCTGGTGAAATTATGCATACTTTTAACCTTTTGACCTATTCTTTCATTTATTGCATATATACCTCGTCCTCTAGAATGCCATTTAGAAATATGGCCCTCACATCCAGCTGATGAACATGCAAGTCCAGATCTGCTGCAGGTGCGAAAAGCGATCTTAACTTATGGCATTCGAAGTGTTGGGAAAACGGTCTTTTGATAGTCAATACCTTCAACTTCTGTACATCGGATATCCCTGCAATAATTAAATAAACCATGCCTTGTACTGATATATCGATCTTTAGGTATATATTTCCATATTTTTCTGTAATTGTACTTGGAATTCTCCAAGCCTTCATCTGAAGAACTCTTTGGATTTCTCACTTTTTAAAACAAAATACATCTCATGTTCATGAGTTAATGTCTGTACTGGTCCACAAATATCTTTGTACTAGCTTGAATTGCTGCTTAGCTTTTTTGATTTTTCTGGTTATCATTTGAAAGAGATCTCCTGCAGTGCTTTCCTAGATTATAGATTTTACACATACCAAATGTGACAGGAAATTGACAATCCAATCGTTTGGCATGAGCACCTTTCCTCAGAGTTTTCTATGCCATTATACCTACATGTACCAACTGGTCATGTCATATAACATTCTTGTCTAGTTCAAGGTCAACACAAACAGGCTGGAATTGTAGCTTGTAAAATTCACCACCTCTCACTCTTGCAATTAAATTACCATTCCTATTTTTTGAGTATAAAATCAACTATATCAAACTGAAAAGTCATCCCTACATTGACAATTTTTCTGACAGACAAGTTCTTAGTCGAAAAAGGAAGCATGCAAGCATTTTTTTATGTCCTTGACGTCACCATTTGGCATTGTGATAGAAACAATACCTTCACCATCAGTGAGATCAAGATGCCCAACACCATTTCTGGACATCACATTCCGGGTTACCCCTTCAAAGCAATTCTTCATACTGCACAAACCAACTCTTTTGGGGGAGTCGTGCTGAGTTGCTCCTGATTCCAGATACTAACACCTTGGGGAAGATTGTAATGCCATATGAAAAACCGTGAAGGGATGTGCAGGAGAGGTACTAGCCTCATCGACCTTCTCTTTATTGGCCATTTATGGACAGTTCCTTTTACACACACCTCTCCAAGACAGTAGTAATGCTTCACCTTCTTCGTGGTGCCATTTGATTACAATTTTGGGGATTTATGCTGTCCTTGATGGGAAAGGTTCCCTTTTCTATTGCCTTTCACCTAACCAAAAGAAGAGAAGGCCAGTGTAGATGATTCTATATTCACCCCTGAATTGTTTCTTGCCGTCTCTTCTTTCAACCTTGAATCTTTCCTTCTCATCTCATCTTTCAACTGGCTCAAACACGTCTTTTCAAACTTTAAAGGTGATTTCTACTCCAACACGAGTTATTCCTATAAGTATATTTGAGTCTGAAAATCTTCCAAGAAGAGTCAGAAGAACATCTTCTGTAGTTGAACATTTACAACCTGCCAAGCATTTCATGAGTGATTTATATTGGTTGATGCAGATGCGGACACATAGTCTTTGTCTGAATAGTAGTTCCTCAGATGAAGCTTTTCAACAAGGTATGTTGCCTCATAAGTCTTCATCAATTTATCAAAGCCTCTTTTGAAATCTTGGCCTAACTTATCATAGGAATATCACCCACGTAATTAGTTATAGAAACCTGTACCTAAACATCTTGATCTTCCCATTCATGTTTACAAGTCTATCAGAACCATATTCAGTTTCTTTATATTCACCACTAGTCTGCCACTAGTCTCTAGCAACATTATCACCATCCAGAGTTCCCACAAATTGAATGCAATGCCACAAATTGTCTGAGGAAAGTCTATGATTCAGTGGTGGCCACAGGCAATTAATTCTAGACTTCTAATGAAAATAGTGTTACAATGTCAAGTAAATGGCAAAACAAATTTGGAAATTTCCAAGAAACAGAATTTGAACTTTCCCCTACATGAACTAGAGCTCTGATACCATGCCACAAAATGCAGAATGATCAGAGTGGAAAAGAAATTATGAGAACTAAGCCCAAATCAATCCCAGATACAAAGAGTTAAAAACAACAGAACCCAAGGAGAAACAGAGACAAGGACGGACCAAAATACAGAACACACTCTTCTATCAAATGCACACACATATATGCAAAATATACCGTCAACAAGCAATTGGAATATGTACTGAATATATCCCAAGAAACTCAAAAACCATACTCCTGGCAATTGGGAAAATCCAAAAGAATACGAACGGGATAGTTCTGAAAAATAGTTTTACTTCTATTTATAACAATTAATTTAGCTCTCATCCTCCTATGTGGTTTCTGGTCTCTCAAATACTGTGAGTTTTTACAGGGTTTGGCAGGATGTACCTATTCTTGTTATGATCAGCATGCTGGCATACTTCTGTTTTCTTGAACAACTTCTGGTAAGATTAAACGTGGGTTTTCTATCAGATGACATGTGCCAATAAAAAGACATAACTTTCGTTTCATTTCATTTTATTTTGATCGAGATATATGTATTAAATGAGATTGAAATTTCAATTAGGTCGGTAAAATGGGTTCCAGTGCTCTTGCTGTGGCTTTACCATTTGCATGCATACTAGGCCTTCTTGCATCAATCACAGCATCAACTATGGGTACAGTATCTATGAATCCTTTTTTATACTTTGTATCTAGCATCTGATCTCAACACATGAGAAATTGTTAGATTGTTACAATATTGTAGATTTTACGTTTGTGATGCACCACCAGAGTATTTCCTCCTCTAAATGGGAGGTGTTTCCTCTAAGTGCAGTGACCAAAAGATACATTTGGGCATATGCTGCCTTCCAGTTTGCACTTGTGATACTTTTTGCACATCTCTTCTTCTCAGTGGTAAGTATCAAGACGCATGTGTTTGTATAATCATTTCTCAAGAAACAAAAAGGAAAAGAAGGCCTAGCGACAAACATACACATATATCCCTCCTTTCATGTTAATAACATATCTGTACTGATTGGTTTGTTTCATTTGAATTGCAGCTCCATGTGGAAGCTATTTTGGCAGTTCTACTTTCATCGTTTGCTGGTTTTGGTATTGCAATGAGTGGGAATTCATTGCTTCTAGAATACCTGAGATGGCAAGTAAGAACAAGGAGATCAAGAAATTCACAAAATGCTCGTGCAGCACAACCACCTGACCGTCCTAGAGAAAATACGAACAGTGAATCTCAACCTGTTCCACATGAACGTATTAATGAACAACATGAACATGATATTGAAAGCTTGAGTCCTGCCAATAGTAACATGCCTGCTTCCCAAGTGGCATGAGTTATAATGTAATTGCTTCACACCCCTTTGT
The DNA here is from genome assembly GCA_019776745.2 of Taxus chinensis. Taxonomy (NCBI): domain Eukaryota; kingdom Viridiplantae; phylum Streptophyta; class Pinopsida; order Cupressales; family Taxaceae; genus Taxus; species Taxus chinensis. The sequence goes on along the minus strand of CM034155.1, from coordinate 205,178,239 downwards.
TTCCTGACAAAGGCTTGAATAGCAGGTTTGTAAGTTGTTCCAAGGTCAGGGTAAACAAAATGATATTAGATAATTTTGATGAGAAGATAGATGGGTAAAGCTGTGTCATTAGTTTTGTTGGTTGATCTATTGCTTCTTGTTAAATGCAAGGACGCACCATTTGCAAGGTACACAACTAGTATATCTGTATTGTCTTCCTTTCAGATTCCCACCGGGGCTTGAATCAACCCTGGGGAAAACTGAAAGATTGATGTAAATTAGTTGACTTTAAGAAAATATTTCTGTATAAGATTGAGATAAGCCATAAAAGGTTGTTTCTCATTTATATTGCCCAGTTCCTGCAGTAGCTCAAGTTAGTGATGTCCTACCTTGGAATTGTCAAGGTTACACAATAACTTGCGAAAGGGTAATGAACCATTGTAACTGTTCTCATAGAAGAGAGGTTTCCAATGGTAATATATCTCATAATGTACATTTGTATTTTACCTGTTTGAGTGGACTGTTATTACTGGTGTAGTAAATTTGACACCATATGAAAGCTGTAAATACTTTATGATAGCTCATGTTTACTTTCAACTGTATGCAGTGAGAGAGAAATGAAAAGAGTAATATTGATGTCCACTTCAATTGTACAGAGTCATAGAGAAATGAAGAGAAAGTGACCCAAGGAAATGGGCAACTCTACAGACAGAAGAATAAATATATAAAATTAAATAACTAATGCAATAAAAATGGTAATTCATTAAAAGCGGACTACAAAAATCCCTGGACGGCATAGCAAACCTCATCCTCCACTCAAAAGTAAGAACTATGAATTCAACACCAATGGCTCATGGGAGAATTTCTTTAGTTGATACGGCCTTGTGCAATAACTATGTTTACATCAAAATATTCCTATCGATAGCTAATGAGGGGGGCTGATACGAAAGAAGGTAACAAAGAACTATTAGCATCTAAGGTCGGAGAAGCTATAGTACATTCGAAGAAGCTGCAAAGTTGACTAAATCATGAGGCCCTGTTGTGAAGGGGCGGGGCAACTTGTGAGTGAATCTCTCTGCTTTTCCATAGTCATGATAGGAGAGGGCAACTAAGTAGTAAGGGTGGTGTTGTTTTATAGATATATAATTGTCATGTCGAGAAATAGTAACGAATAGTGGTCTCTTAGTACCTAGGATTGGGCAACGGTATAATGAATGAATACCACATGTATGTTGTTGGAGGGAGTTGGGGTGATTGATGCTTGAAAGTAACCTCTGTAATGCACAAAATGGAATATTTTAGTGGCTATCCTATGGAAGGTTGAAACACACACTCCTCGAGTGCTTCAACAAAGAGGTGTACATATTGTATCACTCATCATTTAAGCTTATATCGATGCAAGAGCAGCCTAGGTTCAAGTTAATCTTGCATTGATTTGGACTAAGTATGGATGTGCACAAGATTTGGAAGACACATGAAGAAAAGAGAAGAGGGGTTTACGAAGAATATGTGAAAGAATGGAGACATGAGAAAGTGAAATAGGTGTGTGAGGCTTGTTAGGGAGCATTGGGAGGAAGTAGCACATGAGAAATAGGACATAAGGATGTGTAGAGGTTTTTGTTCGCATTAGTGGAGTTTGGTACAACCCAACTAAAGGAAGGTGTGCAAAGATCATTAGGGAGTATGCACAAAAGAAGAGTGTGTGGGTGGCACACAAAAGTTTTCTAGAAGGTAGAACTCAAGGAGAAGATGAGTGTCAAAGTTGGCAGGAAGTGACAGGTGTCAGACCTACATTATCACGTCGGTGACAGTGACTAGTCAGTCAAAAGGTTGGTCAGAAAAGCCAATCACTAGATCGACATGGCATCAGGGGAACAACATGATATCAATAAGGTGGATAAGATCATTTATGAAATTGAGTTCAAATTTTGAATCTGAGCCGGAAAAGGAGCCAGGTACAGCTGTTTAAGCCGAGTGAGTTCACCATTTGTGAGAGTTGAGAGTTGGGAGTTGGAAGGATTGAGAAGAGCTTGAAGAGTGAATAGCGCCGTTGGTTAGCAGTATAAGTGTTTGTATAGATGGCCATGAGCGCTGAATAAAGAGTGTAACCAGTTTAAGGGTAGGTCCTTAGGACACCAAGAATTTGTAATAACTTCACGAGGGAGTATTGAAAACTCCATCGAGAGCAGATGTTTGTAGATGTTGTAAGGCCTTTATTATGAATATAAATCTGCAACTTTGTGCACCTAGTTGTGTAACTCTGTAGGTCAAGCGAGGATCCGTCGCCACCATATACCCACACATGTATACATATATGTATATAAACGTAAAGATGTATGTAAAAACCAAGGTTACATGGGCACATGGACATGGGGAACACATGGTGTGCATTTGCAACACCCAATGCAAACACGATAAACAATGGTACATATGGCTGAAGGGTGCATGAGTACACATGGCACATACATATGTGGGATGTGTACCTTCAAAATTTGGGTACAATGTAACATTTGAATTGATACATCAAACTTCAAAGTTGGAACTTAAAAACATAACATCATGAAATTCTGCAAAACTAAAATTATGTGTTTTGTTTTTTCATTATTAATTTCTAAATTAGGACAACCAAACATAACGTTCGGTGCTTTTGTCTGTAATCTAAATACCCATTGAACATAAGTAAACAATGTTTTGGTGGTTCATGTTTTCCTTCTATAAATAGGGTATTTAAAAAAAGCATCTTTCTTTAGTTTTGTCCCGTTTTGTGTTTTATGTTTAATTATTTATTATCTTAATTTGTTTCTGACTCATTACTTCTTTTCCTTAGGCATGTCGACTGGGAAAGGGTCCAAGGATTGCGAAGGCACTTCAAATGGGAAGTGTCTAAAGGTTGTGAATGGCCAAGGCCAACAACGATAACTACATGTTCACAATATGTGGAGAGATTCAAATCAAATTATAGTCTACACACATTGGGTCCTATAAGTCAATTTGGTTTAAAGGATGTTAAAATCCATCATCATAAATGTGTTCTATTATGGGGTTTGCTTGAGGTTTTTGATAAATGTGTTGGTGGCACCAAGGTGGATGCATGTTAGTTCCATTAGGCGATAGCAAAATGCCCATTTGGTAGAAGAAGATTTGTCCCAAGTAGTTCTATTTGTCATGCATATGCTCCTCAATAACCTTGGTAAAATTTTAGACAATGTTTTGATAAATTGTCTTTTGGTATGTTAATTTCAAATAACCTTTAAACAAGATTTGTATTGGAATCTTAGGCACAATGAAAAGGATTTATGGATGGAAAATATTCCCACAATAACTAGTTTGCTATGGTGTGGCAAATATTTCTTCTCCATCTCACGCTAAGATTACACGGTGACCAAATGCTCTCAATAATGTTCGCCTGACATGATGAATTATGTAAAGGTTTGCCTATTTATAGTTGAGAAATCTTCAATGATATTTTCATAAAATTATATTGATCCAAATTTCCTTGGATGATAAAAGAGCAATTCCCTCAAGAGTTTTGCCTCCATGTTCACAATGTTTGAAATAAAAAAGATATTGTCCATAATTTTTGCTAGGAATTACTAGTTGCCATGCACAATCTCATATATCAATCACTTCATACTTTTGACAATTTGTTGATACTTTCCATACATACTCATATTTGTTATATGCAACATTCTGCCACCCCTTTGGAGGTTTTCTTTTTTATTTATGGCCACAACCTAACAATTGGTGTAGGAGAGATAATGCACAAAATGTGCAGGCCCAGAAATGGGTAAAAACTCAACTATTGCAAAACATTTTCTCAGCAAAAATAAAATTAAATAAACAGTCTCAAATGTTATCCATAAAAGTGAGAAAGCTTGCTCCATAGGTTCATCACAAGATGAGATATACCTTTCTTACCTTGATATCGATAGAGGCAATGCCATAATGTTGATACAAAGATGGTGTAGGAGATTATGTTACCCATAAAAGTGAGAAAGTTTGCTCCATAGGTTTATCATAAGATGAAATATATGTTTTTTACCTTGATATAGAGGCAATAAAATTGTCTATAGATAGTATAGGATTTATTCCTTAATGATGTATTTTTTGAATGTAGCTCCCTTGTTACCTTGTTTCCTACTTGGGTTCAATACAATTGGGAGCCCTAAGATTAAAACTTGTGGTTACAAATATGAGACATGGTCTTTTCTCATGTCTTTTGAGAACCCTAGTTTGTACAACATAATGTCGAGTCATGGCCCATGGTAGCTACTATACTTGATATGCAAAAACGGGCTCATTAATTTGTTGTTTTTGATGCCTCTTTAAAGGTCCCACAGTGGGTGGAATAGCTCGTATTCCCACCACCTCGTGGGTTTTTTGGACCCACTCATGAAACCCTTACTTAAAATAGTTTGCTTCGATCATAAATTTGTTTTAATCAATCTAATATAAGAAAATGATATGTGCAAATTTACATTTCCTAGGAATCAAAAGAGATCTTAATTGTTTTTGTATTAACAATTCACACTTTGCATAGTGTGTGACATTAATTAATTTTCTAGATACTTGTTTTAGTTGTTCTCTTGAGCATAACATTAAGGATTGCCAATTCATGACACTGTGAATCAAACATGCTTTGAAAACCTTGTTAAATAGTCATAGTAGGTGGAGGGTTGGACTAACATGATGAGCTCAAAATTGACTCAAAATCCAACCAAATTTGTTAAGGATGCCCCTTTGCCCTCTATTTTTAATCTTGCTTATCAAGCTAGTTAGTCTATTTCATAACCCCTTTTTTCACCTATGTAAGCTCTCACAAAAAGCATGCTCTACTTCCTTTAAGACACAATGGTTATTTCAAACACCTAGCACATTATGATCGAGATGAAGTCAAAGTTAATGATTACATCAAAGAGTAGTACCCACATTTCCCTAAACCTTGAGGCATATTCATAAACTATCACTTCTATTTCGTAGGAATCTCTGAAGAAAATAAGTGACATTTGCCTCTTCTTGATGATTTCATTGATAAGAGTACACAAGTTTTTCTTGGTAATAACATCGAAGCTCTTTGTGAAACATAGGAGATGTTGAAAAACACATCTATAAAATTATAGTCATGAAATGCTTGAGGTTTTATTAACCCATCATGTAAAATTTAAATATCAAGTCCTCAAGGCACATATTAGGAGCCGAAGATGTTAATTATTAATGGGAAGTTAAGGTTTGAAACTTTATCGACAAACTTGAAAGTTCCTTATGTGATTAGGGTGTCATTTTCACACACCTCATGATGAAGGTCAACGTGGTGTTACCATGTTAATGTGGTTTTCAATTCCACTCTTGTGGTTTGAGTTGTGTTTGATTTTGATAATATCTCATTTGTCATCATTAACATTTACATAGTGAATGATGTTATTTAGCAGTCATGGATATGGCCTACATGTGAGCTACTATGGATTGACTCGTCCTTCTAGTGGTGACTTCTTCATGATATAAGTCCCAAAAGACAAAGAGAAGCTTTTTCCCATGTGTATGCGGGGAAACAAGAAGTTTGGTTTTACATGCACAACATATTAGGGTTATTCAACTTGATCCCTCAACATACTCAAGTCTATTTTACAAGGGTTTCCATGGAAAAATCTCTACCAAGGAAATGATCAGCTTGAAGAGATTATAGTTAGAGTGATGCTTTTCATAATGAACTATCATCTTTGCTTCCTTATATCTTGATAAACCTATTCGATTTATGTTTAATATGGTGCTTTAAGACTTCCAAATAATTGATGTTTGTGTTATTAAGAGGGGTTGTTTAACCTGAAATTACTTAGTATCTAATTTCACATGAACCCTTCTTTTTTAAATTGTGGAACCTCATTTGTGACTACGAGTGTCAACAAGGTAGAATTAAGACATAACATGCACCATCTCTTTTCATTCTTTTTTATGCAAGTATGTGAATAAGATTTTTACACATGAACTAGATAAATCAATGATTATGGGGTTGCTAGGGTTGTAAACTACATGAAACAATATTTCTAGTTTCTTCTTATAACTTGAAGCTTTGTGCCTTAAACACAAGACCTAAATGGTTGAGATATATGCCCCTAGGTAATGCATTTAAGTTAAGGCAATATGTCGTTCGAAGCAATTTTCAAAGTGTTATATATCAGAGTATTAAATATTCTCACACCAAGGTCTCATCTGCATGCCATTACAACAATGAGAAAAACCATGCCACAACATACAACTTGCAAATGAATAAAAGTCTCTCTCAATAATGTTTACAATCTGTAATGTTTTACAATGGTATTGTCGAGGTTAAATAGCCTAGAAAAGGTTTTTCACTCTAACCACTTGCTTGTTTTGAGAAACCTATAAAAGATAGGAGAATCAACTACATATATGGACTCAAAAAAATGTACATGCATAAATACTTGTCACTCTAATAATATAATGACTCCCTAAATCAACCTTAACTCTTGTTATAGTGTGAACTAATAAAAAAATAGGCTAGATGCAAAATAACAAGTTAATTTAAGCCTAATGTGAACATACAACTCCAACATCCCCCTTAAGAACATAATTAGGGAGAGAGAAAAAATAAAAATAAGGAGACAAATCCTCAAATATGAGTCAAAGCAACAAGCCCAAATCAAGTAACCATTTACCAAAAACTAGAAAAAAGAGTCACCATGGGTGAAATGTGTCATCACAAGGTTACCCAAAAACTAGTAAAAATATTGAAAGTGGAGAGAATTAACATATGTTGTAAGGTGTCCCAAGAAGTGCGACTCAAGACTCAAACACAATGCCAAAGTAGATTTTTGGTACACTGAAAGTCACTTAAACTTGATTCAACACTAGTGGTCATGATCCATTAGTTGATCACTAAAACAAATCAAAATATATTTCACCAGAAAACTATTCAAGGAGACTCAATAGTGTTGATAGTGCAAGAGTTCAATAAAATTAATTTGATCAACTACCCAAAGTGCGCTTGAAGTAGATGTATCATAAGGGTTAGCAAAGAACATAACACTTAAAGAATCAAGATTTTCACCACACCCCCATTTTTCTAACTAGGTGGAGTGACACAAAAATACGTATGAGTGGAAGAAGCCTACTACTTGAACATGAACAAGTTAACACTATAGTCACCATAATATCCCCTTACGAAATTAAGATTGTCATTCTATCAAAGAAATGCCAAAGATAGAGATGAAATACCTCTCAAGAAGATGGCCCTTGTGGTAATGGGAGAGTCATGTAACTGAAATAGATAAAAAAGTGCTCAAAATAGAGCACACACGCATGAGAGTAGAATGCGGTTAAACGAAGAAACTCTTCATGACTCTGTAGACTCAATGTGACTACAAAATGATCCCATAAACCAAACTCACCCAATGATGCAAGAAACTCTAGAATTTTATCGATCTCTAGAGGATGCCACTGGTAATAAGATAGTGGCTCCTAAAAACAAATTTCTGAAGGAGAGCTCAACCAAGGAACATAAAAAACTAGGAACATTGAGTGGACTATGAAGTTGAAAAATAAAGGTGTCATCCCTGTAGTTCCCATAACAATAATGCTTATGATGCTACAACAAAGTGAGCATAAATCCTTGCTAAATGAATAAAGATGCAAAAAAAGATTACCAAATATTATTGAGTGCATATTGCACAACCAATGCATGCAAGAAAACATATGAATGTGTGCTAGTTTGATAATGTCTAAGAGTCTTAGGAATCTCATACATGAGTGCAAGTGCAACAAAGCTCATATGTCATGCAATGTCCTCCTGAAGAGAATAATGAACACAAATTGGAGTTGCACCATCAAATGACCCTAATGAAATACTTGCATAAAAACCAATTCCATAGTGATAATTCTAGCTAACAAGCTGGATATGAGCAATAGGCAAAAAAACAAAAGGTGTAACAACACGAGCATCAAATATAGGAAAAGGATTAGATACTAAAAAAACATGGTCAACAAGTGTAAGAATAGTGACTATCAGTGGACTAGGAGCAAAGTTTATATGTCTACAATATTAATATGATGTTGCAGGCTAGCAATTTTGTTCTATAGAGAGTGAATGAGGGAATCCCTACCAAAACTGAGAGATACAAGAAGGGAATTTCATCTTTTGATATTCTGATTCTCCTTTAGAAATTTGATCATATCTTCCTAAAGAATACAAACTTCAAAGAACAACATTTCATTTTTTGACTATAGAGCAAGGAGGTTAGGGAAGGAATCCATTTGTCTACACCATAATGAAATTATGTTATGAAATATACACAAGAATAAATAGGATGTAAGGGTTTGTTACATGATATTATTATAATATAATCAATTCAAAATTAACCACACAACCAAAATTATGCATTAATACTTGCAACGATGATAAACGACGAAACAATAACTCAAATAAACAAGAGGAGATGAAGAATTAGCTATAGATATTAGAACAAATGGGATTCAAATGTGTAGATAAGTGGAAAAGGTAGGTTAAAAATTCTAGATGATTTGTTATCAATACTGGAATTGGAAAGTAGGCCGGTGTAGGACTGTAAGAATTTTGTACAGTCTAACCCTAAAATGGTACGGTCTTGATTGAAGATATACAGTCTTGGACCCTAATGTGTTCAAAATTTACAACTTCCTGCGTGCTTCGCTAGTTGTCTGGAAATGTGCTTCACTTTATTTGACTCTTGCTCACCCAAACCTAGGATGAACTATAATCACCTCCAAGAAAATAAAAAATCCTAGAAACTTGCAATACCCTTCATCAATAGATTATATAACCAACGTGTAAAATCATGTGTGGTGAGGACAAACTACCCTTGACAATTTACCCCACCAAAACAATCTAAGTACTGCACTACATGCTCTTGTGTAGGATCAAGCCTCCTGTAGTTCTCCTAAATTCTTATCCAAGCGTGAGTGTGATCTAATCCAACCCCCTTTAGGTTCCCTAGTGTATCTTGAAATGAAGATATTGGGCTAATTATAAAATAGGTAATATACCCATAATGTGTTACACCCTTAATCATATATCTTACACTTGATGTATATAGCCGACTTGTGGCTATCATATCTTCTTATCATTATGTATCTCTTTCATATATATTATATTATCATTGGTGGGCCGGCCTTAGGGATGGCCATAACATATGAGTAGTATAAATAGGGGTTATTAGGTAGTAGTTGATCATCATTTTGAGCATTTGAGTCTTATTGTATGGTTTGGAGATTGCCCCCTCGAAGTGGCTAAGCTATTATAATTGCATATTGAGATCATTTATCTTAAATCTTTTGTTATTTGGTGTTCTATTGCTACTAATAATCATAATTATTCTAGTAATTTCATTACAAGTGGTATCAGAGTTGCGATTTGGGCCAAAATTAGGGCAAAAACCCTAATGTTTTTGTTTCCGCTATATCTTGAGAACCAGAGATAATTTATAAGAGATATTTTTACCAGAGTTGCGAATCATTCCAAGTAAGGTTCCCTGAAAATTTCAGACTTTTTGATTTATTTAGCAAAATTTATTAAAAATTTAGTTTTTTCATAAAATTGCTCCCTAAGATGAAATTTGTGGAAATTTTCCAATTTATTTACATTTTTGGAAAGAGAATAAAAAATTAGTTGGATTTTTTTCTCTACGTTTGTTTATATGCAGTCGAAATCTTATCAAAATTCCAAACCCTAAAATTTGACCTTGATCCCTAATTTTGGGGCATCGTGGCAGGGCCTTCCATAAGAGGAAAAAAGAATCCTATCATTCCAGGTAAAAATCCAAAAAAAGATGAGATAATAGTTGAGAAGTTGGAGTTAGAAGGGGTAACTACATATTCCTTAGGGTTGGGGTTTACTTTGATGGATCATAAGGTAAGCCAACTTGAGTTTAACCTATGTGACCTTGGGTCTAGGATGGCTAGTAAAGACAATGTGGAAAGGATTAGACAAAGATTGGAGGAGTTCATGTAGAAATTCAATACACATATGATCAACACAATGGATATTTAGGTCAAAGTAATAAACACATGAGTAAGGGTGGATCTTCGAGCATGCCCAATCCAAATACAAACACTCTGCAGGCTCGTAACATGTTTCCAAAAGTGGAGATGCCTAAGATTGATGGAAAAGATCCACTTAATTGGCTTAACCAGATGGATAATTTATTTGATCTACATCGAATTCCCTCAGGAAAAAAAGGTAACCATGACATCTTTGTATCTCAAACCCGACCAATTCGTCTGATATCGATGGTTATGTGCTCAAAGGCATAATAGTGGTCTCAATGTTACATAGACAGTCTTCACCGAAGAGTTGCAATTACACTATAGTTCTAGTGTGTTAGAGAATTACTTCAACCAATTAGAAAAGTTGAGACAAACATGATCCGTTAAAGATTACATTCATCAATTCCAAAACCTTTCTCTGCAGGTGGAAAATATTACTAAAGAGAATCTGAATGACCTATTTCTTGGGGGTCTTAAGGATCACATTGAGCATGAGGTGCGTATGTTTAATCATCATAAGGTTTTTGATTCTATGATTATGGCACATCGGGCAAAGGAAAAATATATTTCAAGAAGGTGATGAAATTTCACTAATATTAGAGATCACAACACCTTGCCTCCAACATTCCCTCAGCCAGTCAGATTGACACCTCAACAAATTTGAGAAAAGAGAGAAAAAGGGTTATGTTTTAACTGTGACAGTAAATATGGACCATGACATAAATGTACTGAAAAGAAGTTGTTCTACATTGATGGGCCTAATGGATATGAACAGAAGGATGAAGATGAAAAGTCAGAGGTCATGGTCGATCCAAATGAGGAATTAGGAGATTCCCAACCAACAATCTCATGCCATGCAATTTCATGTATTAGCACCCCCAAACCCTCAAGGTGGTTGGATTCTTAAATAAAGAGAGGGTCATAGTGTTGATTGACTTAAGAAGTACTCACAACTTCATCAATCATAAGTTAACAGTGCGCCTGAACTATTTTATTTATTTAGCTCATGAATGTCAAGTAATGATTGTTGATGGAGGTACTATTACTTGTTCTCAAAATCATGCCATAACATTAAGCTTTCCATGGGAGATTACATACTAAATGGCCCCATATATGTCATTTCCATGGGGGGAGAAGACATTGTGTTAGGAGTTCAATGGCTTACCACCTTAGGAACCATCGAGATGAACTTCCAAGAATTGTTCATGTGCTTTCCGTTTGAAGGAAGGATTTTTGAGCTAAGAGGCTTAAGAGAAAAGTCTCCACAACTAGTGAGCTCTCATCAAATGCAAAAAATGCTAAAAAAGGGTGTAGAGGGATTTATGGCACAACTATTTTCATTGGAGGCACATCAATCTAAGGAAATTATACCATCAGATATGCAAGCAATGTTGAATGCACTCTATGTTGTGTTTGAGAATATGATAAAGGATTTACCTCCAAAGAGAGATCATGATCATGCTATTCAGTTAGTACCAGGGAGCTAACCACCCAACATCAGACCTTTTAGATAACCATATGTGCAAAAGAGTGAGATCGAGAAGATTGTACAAGAGATGCCGGAAGCAAACATCATCCATCACAGTTAGAGTGCTTATTCTTCTCCAGTAGTGATGGTGCATAAGAAAGATGACATGTGGTGCATGTGTCCCAATTATAGGGAACTTAATAAGTACATAGTCAAAGATAAATTTCATATTCTTGTAATTAATTATTTGCTTGATGATTTGCATGGTGTTGTTTACTTTACAAAGCTTGATCTTCGTTCGGGTTAACACCAAATCATAATCAAGGAGGAGGATGTTCATAAAACCACCTTTCGGACACATGAAGACCATTATGAATTCCTGATAATGCCTTTTGGAATGACAAATGCACCTTCTACATTTCAAAGTTTGATCAATTATGTTTTAAGCCATTCCCGCGGAAGTTTGTTTTAGTGTTCTTTGATGATATATTAATTTATAGTAAAACACTGGGAGGAACACTTGCATCACGTAAATAAGGTTTTGGAAACTCTTAACCAACATAAATTTTATGCAAAGCCCTCTAAGTGTTCTTTTGGAGTCAAGGAGGTTGAATATTTGGGTCATATTGTCTCTCACAAAGGTGCTAAAGTGGATCCTAATAAGATCAAGGCCATGATGGAGTGGAAGGTTCCAAAAACCATAAAGGATCTCTGAGGATTTTTTGGGGCTTACATGTTATTATTGTAGATTTATAAGGCATTATGGAAGTATAACATCGCCTCTCACAACTTTATTAAATAAGGACTCGTTCCATTAGAATGAGGATGCTACCAAAGAATTTGAGCAGTTAAAAGATGCCATGTGCACCACTCCAATTTTGGCTACGCTAGATTTTTCCAAAACATTCATTGTTGAATTTGATGCATCAGGGTCTGGTATGGGGGTAGTTCTCATGCAAGAAGGCCATCCTATTGCCTTTTTGAGCCATCAATTCAAAGGTAAGAATTTTTCAAAGCCAACTTATGAGAAGGAAATGCTAGCCATACTTCATGCAGTAAAGCAATGGAGACCATATCTCATAGGAAGACACTTTAAAGTGAAGACAAATCATGATAGTCTGAAATACTTCTTGGAGCAACGTTTATCATTTGAAGAACAAAAGAAATGGGTCTCAAAGATTTTGGGTTATGATTTTGAGATTATCTATAAGAAAGGGAAGGAGAATGTAGTCTTGGATGCTCTATCTAGGAAAGATGAAGCAACTGCAATATTGTTATGCGCCATATCCATCTTAGAGGAAGATTGAGTAGAGGAGGCAGGGTCTGAATGGAGAAATGACCCAACTACACAAAACCTCATTCATAATTTCCAGAATGATCCAAGCATGTCTGAAAAATTTATATGGAAAGGGGATGCTTTATGGTATAAAGATAGATTATACCTATGTAAGAACTCCACCCTTAAAAATTGGATTTTATCTAAGCTTCACACTTCTCCAGTAGGGGGGCACTCTAGATTCTTGAAGACTTATCATCAAATCAAACAAGATTTCTTCTGGGAAGGGATTAAAGGGGATGTCTAAAAATTTGTGGTAGAATGCATGGTTTGTCAGAAAAATAAGGGTGAAAAAGTTCGGTCCCCAGGTCTTCTACAACCCCTATCTATTCCTAGCTAGCGGTGGGAAGAGTTTTCCATGGACTTCATCACAAGATTGCCTAAATCTAAAGGAAAAAATTTCATCATGGTTGTGGTGGATAGACTCACCAAATATGCTCATTTTTGTGCCTTGTCACACCCATTTTCTGCAAGCACAATAACAACAACCTTCATGGACACAATACATAAGCTACATGGGACACCGAAGATTATAGTAAGTGATCAGGACCCTATATTTACTAGTAATTTTTAGACTGATTTATTCTCATGTTTGAGTACTCGGTTATCTCGTAGCTCTTCTTATCATCCCCAGTCTGATGGGAAAACAAAAGTTGTAAATAAGTGCTTGGAGGGATATCTCCGTTACTTCATCTCAGATAAACAAGCGAGATGGGTCCAATGGTTGCCACTTGCAGAATGGTGGTATAACATGTCCTTCCATACTTCATCCAAGATGTCTCATTTTTTGGAACTCTATGGGTACAATCCACCACCCATAAAATCATCATTAAGAGTACAACCAAGGGTTAGAGTAGTGGAAGAACACATTCAAAATCAACAAAGAGGTCCTCTCTAGTCTCAAGGAGAACTTGGCCACGACACAAATCCGCATGAAGCAACACGCTGATCAACATCACACAAAAAGGAAATTTGAATTCGGTGACTAGGTTTTTGTGCGTTTACAACCATATAAGCAAATGCATTTGAAAAAACAACAAAAGGATAACAAACTTTCACCTAAGTATTATGACCCCTATCAAGCATTGCAAAAGATTGGTACTGAAGCATACAAATTAGAAATTCCATAGACAACCAGAATACATCTAGTATTTCATGTTTCTTTCCTGAAGAAAGTAATTGGATAGAGGGTATAAGCCCAAACAATGTTACTTGAGATCGATGAGGAGGGGAGAGTCATCTTGGAACCTGAATGCATCCTTCAAACACAAACTAAAAATTTTAGGACACGGGTTATTATTGAGTACCCGATCAAGTGGAAGAATATGGAGAATGAAGATGCAACATGGGAGGATATGACATTCCTACAACAACACCCAGAGCTTCTCAACATTGGGGACAATGTTTCTTTGAAGGGGAAGGGCATGTTACACCTTAACCATATATCTCACACTTGATGTATATAACCGACTTGTGGGTAAGTGCACGAAGTTGGGGGGCCAAAAAGCAGACAAGAATCTGAAAAAATCAAAACACGTACACATTTTGTTAAAACACGATCGTGTTTTAATTTGTTTGGCTCGGGAATCACCAAAGCATAACACGTACGCATTATGCCTACTATAAACAAAAAAAGAGGCCCAATCCTCTATCATTTTACCTCCCTCAAATGTGAGTTTCAGAGCTTGTTCGTGCCATCACATTTTTTCATTTAGCTGGATCTCAAGCTCAAAGGATCATTTTTGGATCACCGGGAAGATCTAAATCGATGATGGCGCCATAGAGAAGAGGTAAGCACAATTCTTTTCTCAAAATTGCATTGAAATATGATAATTATAGATTAAAATTTGAATTGAATACATATTTTTTATTGTTACAGTTAGAGGTCGAGGGAATCAACCACAACCAAACCCTATTATTCCTGACATCCTTCCTGAAATTCCCATAATTTCTCAACATCCCTCAGGTAGTCAAGAAGATTTAGTAGCCAAAATAGTTGAAAATAAAATTGAAATTGAGGATTTAATCAAAACAATGAGGGATGCACAATCTACAAACCCCCATTGCGCCTCTCTTGCAAACACATTGGAGGCATTACTTGTTCAAATTTATCCGGCAATGGGGTAAATCGATCGTTGGACAACTTACAGAGAGGGTTGTAGGGTTTATTATTCCAAAAAATTGTCATGTGGATGTAAAGAAAAAATAAATTTCAAAAGAACTCATATGTGCCTTATTCACGGACCCCCACACTATTTTTCCTATTCCGTTTACATGTAAACGATTTCCCATCCATTGGTGTAGTAATAATTTGATTAAAAATAATTTTTGGGACTGATGGTGGATGGTGTTTGGTTTTCCACCTTGTAATAACAACGAGGTCCCACTATACTTTCTAAGGAAACTCTATTGCGAGTTTATCCTCAACGAGATTCCAAATTATTTTTTATTTCTAAGATTTATAGGGCCAAGGAAAAGGATTTGCATAGGATCGACCAAGTGCACAACGTGCACCTATTCAGCAGGGTAGATTCCCCGCATAGAAGCCCCCTCACCCTGAGATTGTCCCTCAAGTAGTGAAGGAGACAGTAGAGATTGATACACTCCACGTGCTTCAGGGGCTATCTGCGACCCTTGTTCGACACACGAGGGAGATTTCTGAGCCAGATGCTCGCGGAGGTGCACAAATTATTCCCTCAAGGAGTACTAGCATGATGCCACATTTTTGCTTGTCATGTGGTAGCGTATGTTTGGGGCCTGAGGAGGACGATACTTTCATGCATACTTATTTTGGTGCACCTGGTGCTAGGGGTGAACACGATAATGTCACTATGTCAAATGTCATTTTGAGTGAGACATTTAGATTACATTCATCGGCGTCACCTTCGCAGGTAAATTTGTTATGTTTTGTTATGTGTGTTATAAAAAGTTTGAAGTACCTGATTTACTTATATATGTTAAATTTTTGAAATAATTGTATTTGTACATGTACATGCATTGATATTACAATGCGTGGTTGGTACATATTCATTTTGACCACAGGCGGCAAGCACCATGCATACACATACATTCACAGAGGTAATTTAGAATGTTAATTATGTAAAATTTTCACATACATGTGTGTGTGTGTGTATTTACATGTATATATATATATATTAGTTTTGAAGTCAAATATATGTATGTTCTTGTATGTCCATCTAACTCACGTGATAGACATGTTTGATAAAGATGTTGACTTCACTAGACACCCCACCATCTTTGCGAGAAGTAGATAAAGATGTTGCCACTGCGATTTCATCTATGCAGCAACTCACTGAGGTATTAAAACAACATGTAAATTTTGTTAAATTTCTCATGTAATTCATATTATGTTAGTAATTTATTTCATTATTTCATTATTAAATTATGTTAATAATGTCCTTCATTGTGTGTATGCAGGAGTTACCTGCGACAGGTAGCAACCTTGTTCATTTGATTCACAGGCGTGGCGGGGTAAAAACAATAGTTCTATATTGATAAAATTAGTTAAAATATTGTCATTATGTAGATACATGTACTTAGCTCTATTTTCACTAATTATGATGTTAGATTTTCTGATCTTATGTGTATGTAGGGAACTTCAACCCCCTCTATTTTGACTTCGAGGGCACGGAATCCTCCATATCGTCATCTTCGTACCCCCGTTCGTACTGCAGGAGCTCTCGATGACTCATCTGAGCGTGAGATGCAAATTCGGCGTGATCAACAACTTGCATTAAGTTTGTGTATTTATGTAAATAATTTCATTCTAGCATGGTCTTAAATACATGTTAAAAACATATATGAATTAAGTTTTGACAAAAAAACATTGTTTGCATTTACAGGCTCATCTATAGGTGAGCATTCAGCGGAAGAGGACTTGAAACATGGGCTTGGACGATCCAAAGTCATCTCATGGATCTCCATCTTTGTCTAAGGGAGGGCCTTCTTCAAACAAGGCCAAGAGAGGTATAGATTTTGATGAGTAGGAAATATATGTCTTACATGACATTGTTTTTGTATGCCTATGTGCATGACATTGTATGTATACCTATATGGCATTTGAACTTGATGGTATATGACCTATTTGGGAATTTTTGTATTTATTGTGCACATTAAAATACTATTTGGAACTTGATAATTTTTTATGAGACCTTACATTTATGAGATTATTTTCGCATGAATCTAATATGATGTGCACTTGACAATATTTAGGACATTATGGATTATTTTTTCATTTATTGGTGTACATGTACTAGCATTTTCAATGTATAATATGCATCAAACTTTGGAAATCAATATTTATATAATGTATATATATAAAGAATTACCTAATCTGAGTAATTATTCATTCAATTTATCAATATGTATATGTGTATTTACCTTACTTGCGCTTCTTCTTGCTCATGGTCTCTTTGTACTAGTTCCTATCTTATCACACACTTACTACATTCTTCTATGTTTCGTAGTCTTCTCCCCTGTTAAAACACCCGGAAATCGTCACAATTTGATGCCTTTCATTTGTTGATATTTTGAGAATGTCTCTCCATATACATTACTCCAATGCTTGAGAATGTCTCCAGATGCAATGACATTCTGATTCAGACACTCAATGATTCTTGATTGTCTAATCCTGTCCAATTCATGTTACTACCTTTAAATCTGTAGGCATTTCAAGTTATTTGGAAATCACATCACACCCTTCACTAGGCTTGATGACTACCCCTATCCTTTTTAAGGCACTTTTGAAAGCATCCATGGGTTTATCATAACAGAAATTATCAATGAATGGAAGGTCACTAAGCCGTAGGCCAGCTGACTCCCATCCAGAACTAAACAAGAAAGATTTACTAGGTGATTGATAACTCCCGTGTATTCTTAGACATACCCCTATCAAATTCATTCTTAAGCTAATCTAGTCATTCAGGGCTCTTAAGCGACTACACCCGGACGGGGTAGCCCTCTAACTCAGACTGCATTATTTCACGCGTTTGTAAACAATAGCACAACGAGAGAACCCGATGGAGATGGAGAAAACCACGAGAGGCTTTCGTAGAGGGCCCCTACATGGAGGTCTTAGATCTGACAAGACGTCTATAGGTGCCATGGATTCTGAGAAATCACCCGTGGAAGATATGGTGTGTTTGGGCCTCAATGCTCTTAAGTGACTACGCCTAGATGAGGTAGCCCGAAAGCACGTGGAGTGTAGGGAACCAAAACGAAGCCTCCAATAGCATTCACCAGGCCACTCCAACGTGTTGGCATAGTTGGTTCGGTCCCATGAGCTTCCGTTTGCAAACTACATTGTTTGACAGCCCTACACTGACTTAGACTGTACTATTTCATGCGTTTGCAAACAATAGCACATCGAGAGAACTGGATGGAGATGGCGAAAACTGAGAGAGGATTTCATAGAGGGCCCCAACATGGAGGTATCAGATTTAATGAGATGTCTATAGGTGCCATGGAGTTTGAGAAATTACCCATCAAAGATATGGCGTGTTTTGGCCTCAGGGCTCTTAAGTGACTACACCCGAATGGGGTAGCCCAAAAGCACAGGGAGCGTAGGGAACCAAAAGAATCCTCCACTAGCGTTCACCAAGCCACGCCAATGTGTTGGCATAGTTGGTTCGGTCCCATGAGCTTTCGTTTGCAAACTACAACCTCTGACAACCCTACACTAACTCAGACTGCACTAGTTTGCGCGTTTGCAAACAATAGCACAACGAGAGAACCAGATGGAGATGGAGAAAACCATGAGAAGCTTTCATAGAGGGACCCAACATGGAGGTATTGGATTTGATGAGACATCTCTAGGTGCCACGGAGTCTGAGAAATCATCCGTCAAAGATATGGCATGTTTGGGCCTCAGGGCTCTTAAGGGACTATGCTCGGACAAGGTAGCTCGAAAGCACGAGGAGCATAGGGAACCAAAACAAATCCTCCAATAGCATTCACCAAGCCACCACGACGTGTTGGTGTATTTGGTTCAGTCCCACGAGCTTTCGTTCGCAAACTACAGCCTCTGACAGCCCTACACTGACTCACACTACACTATTTTGAGCATTTGCAAACAAGAGGACAACAAGAGAACCGAATGGAGATGGATATAACCGCGAGAGGATTTTGTAGAGGGCCCCAACATGGAGGTTTCAGATTTGACGAGACATCTCTAGGTGCCACGGAGTCTGAGAAATCACTCGTCGAAGATATGGACGTGTTGTCTCAGACGGTTCGGTCCCACAAGCTACCGTTTGCAAAATACAACATCTAACAGCCTTACACTGACTTAGACTACACTATTTCGCATATTTGAAAACAATAGGACAACGAGAGAACTGAATGGAGATGGAAAAAATTGCGAGAGGCTTGCGTAGAGTGCCTCGACATGGAGGTTTTGGATCTGACGAGACATCTCTAGGTGCCACGGAGTTTGAGAAATCACCCGTTGAAGATATGGCGTGATTGGGCCTCAGGGCTCTTAAGTGACTATGCCCAGACGAGGTAGCTTGAAAGCACGGGGAATGTAAGGAACCAAAACGAATCCTCCACTCATGTTCACCTAGCCACCCCGATGTGTTGGTGTAGTTGGTTCAGTCCCACGAGCTTCCGTTTGCAAACTATAGCCTCTGGCAGCCCTACACTGACTCAAACTACACTATTTCGAGTGTTTGCAAACAATAGGACAACGAGAGAACCGAATGGAGATGAAGAAAACTGCGAGAGGATTTTGTAGAGGGCCTCGACATGGAGGTCTCAAATCTAACGAGATGTCTCTAGGTGCCACAGAGTCTGAGAAATCACCCATCGAAGATATAGCTTATTTTGGCCTCAGGGCTCTTAAGTGACTACACCCAAATGAGGTAGCCCAAAAGCACGGGTGGAGGAAACCACCAATGTTCAATGATTTTGCCACAGGATGAAACTATGTAGACTATGAACTTAGTTTTGTTGGGGAGACCACCAATGTTCCAATTGTTCATTTTGAAAGAATTAATATCTTCAATCAAACAGAGAGTGAAGAGCCTGAATTTTTTTGGACATTACAAAAGGTTGTTTGTGCCCAAAAAGAAGCTGAAGACCATATAAATTTTTAGTCTTCAAATTTAGATGACAATGAACATCGTGAAAAAAAACAATTAGGTGAAGATGTCACTATGATTCAAGAAGAAATGCCTCCTGAAAGTCATAAGAGTCAATTTGATTACCCAAAAACATCTGGAATAACTTAAAGAGAAGATACGAGCAGAAGAAAAGGAAAAATGGGAAGCGTTGAAGGATCACAACTTAACTAGAATGGAAGATCTATGTGATGTTGTCGATAGAATCATGGATAATCTTAAGGACAACATGCCAAGTTGATTATTTTTATTAATCCCAGCTGCTTTAACTTCACAAATCAAACCAGGTAGTTCCAAAAGTAGCATACTGGCAAGAAAAACTACAATGAAGTATTGATAATTGAGCCTAAAACTCGTTTAGAATTGTAATTTATTTTTTGATTGAGAATTCACCCATAGTTTCTTTTTTGAAGGAATAAATTCATTTTATATGTGAGAAATAGAATGCTGATTTAGTCTATTACTCTAACTATTTAGGTTAGATTTATGTAGTCGTTTAATGAAATTTTGATGCTCTTCAGTACTAACAAGGAAAAATTGTCAGGTCCCTATGAAAGCCTCTCGTGGTTTTATCCATATCCATCTAGTTCTCTCGTTTTCCTATTGTTTGCAAACATGTGAAATAGTGCAGTCCGAGTCAGTGTAAGGCTGCCAAATGCTATATTTTGAAAATGGTTGCTCGTGGGACCAAACCATCTAGGCCAACACGTCCGGATTGCTTGGTGACCGCTATTGGAGTCTTCATTTTGGTTCCCTACGCTACCCATGATTTCGGGCTACTTCGTCTGTGCGTAGTCGCTTAAGAGCCCTGAGGCCCAATCACGCCATATCTTTGACAGGTGATTTCTCAAACTCCGTGGCACCTAGAGACGTCTTGTCAGATCCGAGACCTCCATGTCAGGGCCCTCTACAAAATCCTCTCACGGTTTTCTCCATCTCCATTCAGACTGAGTCAGTGTAAGGTTTTCCATTAGCAATCACTTGAATAATACAGGTGGTTCATACAATATAGGTGGTGAAATGAGAATTTTAATAAGATATTTTTACAATATAGGTGGTGAAATGAGAATTTATTTTTGTTGTTTCTTTTTAATATTTAATTTCTCTTAGCTTCACTTGGCTTTGAGAATAATAAATTCTCTACTGACAGTGCCAACCACGTGAAGGTGGAAGCTTTTTTGACACCACTAACCTACATAAACATGTTAGTAAGCACTTAAATAGAATTTTAAATCATACAAAATTTAAACAAAATCATTTAAGTAAATATTCAAATTAAATTCATGAAGAACATACCTTTGCAAATTCAATCTAATGAACCGCAAGGATCAACTCTATTCTTGACAGTAGCAAGAATTGCTTCATGATCTGATTCACGAATCTTCCACAAATTTTTGTTTGATGGCCGACCTTGATATTTGATCAATTTAATATTTGTTGCAAGGACCAAATATGAATAGCGAAGTATCTTCTGATGTACTTCATAGTCTTCAAACAACCAAATGTTTGATTTTTTGATAGGATATCGTCGAAGCCAAGTTCCAGTGATTACCACTGATCTAGTGGGATACTCAAGGTCTTCACCATCAATAACTCTTCTCTTGCAAGTGCTCTTTTCACACATGCTCCTGCACCATCATGCTCTCCTTTTCCATGCCATGTCTCAGTAAAACTCTAGATATGCTGTACATTTGTTTCTTTGTGCATCCTGCTTAGCCAATAAAACATCCGTGCATTCTTGAATTGT
The DNA here is from genome assembly GCA_019776745.2 of Taxus chinensis. Lineage (NCBI taxonomy): Eukaryota > Viridiplantae > Streptophyta > Pinopsida > Cupressales > Taxaceae > Taxus > Taxus chinensis. The sequence goes on along the minus strand of CM034155.1, from coordinate 205,156,535 downwards.
GATGTGCAGTTGTCCGACCAAATGTAATGTTGATCAAAACTAATGTTCCTCTCATTCAAGTTCGTATAAAACACCTGGAAACACCCTTGTACATATTCTGTGGAATGTGTCCGATCATCACTGATGTAGAAATGATACTCTCTTAATATTTTTTGATCTTGCTCAGTGCTTTCAGGAGAGTGCATGAATGTTATATGCACGAAAATAGAAACTTGCACTGAGTTATAATATTGAGACTGAACCTCCATTTTTGGTTGCAATGTGTAATTATCTCCGAAGTATAATATTGAGACTAAACCTCCATTTGTGACTGCAATGTGTAATTATCTGCGAAGTCAACTACTAAAACAATAGTACGAAGTGGGAATGTGTCCTTGCTTAACTTGAATTGTTCATCCAACCATCGAGCTCTATGTGTGTGCCTTGCATACTCATGAAACATTTCCTCTCTAAATTTGACCATATATTCTGATACATGTAATTATTTTCTGACAAGCTCACGCCTCTTAGATTCTTTTCCATCTTTTAATTGATATGCCACCAATTTATATTTGGTGAAATCAACCAATTGTTTTCCTATTGAATATGTGCTCTCCTCGTGGATACAACTTTTCAGATTTGGCAAGCCACCACATACATTGCACATTCCATCCAAACATGCTTTGTTATAAAAAAATTGTCTTGTTGATTTTTCACAAAATATTGTCGGAATAAATTCCCTTGAATATTTTTGTGTGACATTTATTCCACACTCCTGCAACATGATGTTAGTATGCAAAATACTACGTATTTGACAAAAAATATCATAATGCATTGAAAATTCAACATGATGCCTGTAACAACAAGTGGCACATGAGTGATTGATTTTCACATAAAAGGGTTTGCTCATTTCAAAGAATCTTTGGCTAATGTTAGTTTGTGGATTTTCATTTTTAAACTTAGAGAACAATTCTGTTTGAGTCATATCTAAGAAATGTTTTGCAAACGATTCACGATTATGAGAACCTATTCTTCTTTTTACTGTATCTCTTCTATTCAGTGACACCCTTGTGTTCTCATTCCAAAATTTTACAATTAATTCTTTTAGAATATCAGATGTATTATTGTCTTTTCATGGAAGTTTGCTAGAGAAAGCCCAATAGTCAGAGTTATTGATTAACTCAAGACGTTTACGTCTCTCTATTGCTTTCATTAGTGTTTTTCTGTTTAGCTTCAAAGTACTACTTATTTTTTTAATCAAGTGTTTATTAACTGTTTTATCACTTACTATACAATTAGTTAGTGCACATTGTGTAACATTACTATCTTTGGTACGTCTTTTGCCACCTACAGTTTGGTATGCTTTATGTATGTTTTTAACAATTGACGCATTTTGATCAACAACATTAGATGTTCTTAACCCCAGGGTCTTCATTATAGGTCTCATCTTAATTAATTTCATCAATGAAACAAATAATTGACATCTTTGCGTGTCATTTAAATTCTCAAAGTAATTATCCTAAATTCTACTAGCTTTTCTTCTCGCATTTCTTTTAGACATTCTGTTAGGCATTGGTTTTATAATGTTTTCATCAATTTCAATTAAGTGAATTGGTTTTATTCACAAAATGAAAGGTGTTATTAGAGGTGAATATTTGTTTACAAGGTTACTTTCTTCATTCAGTGTTTTCATACAAATTTCAGGGTTAACATTTGGATTCTCAAGTAAGGGTTCAACAATTGGATTCATATCAATTTCTTCATCCATACCAACATTATCATTCAATTCAATATCATTATTCATTGCAAAATCATTATTCTCTACATTTTCATTATGTATTTCATTCCAATTTTATAATACATTAGCTACATTTGATATAGTGGATGTACCTTGCCCTGCTCGAAGTTTTTGCATTCTCTTTAATTTCTTTATTCTCTTATCTTCCAATTGCTCCAATGTCTTATTCTTGAATTCCCTCTTATCCTTAGCTTGATGTTTATCGCCCATGATTAGAAAAAATCAACTAGTGGGGTAGGGGACAAAATGAAATACTAAAAAATCGTGCAAGAATGTAAAGAATATTGCAGACAAAACATAATGTTCACAAAATTCCCGTGAAAGAGATGAAAGGGACGTTGGGGGGCCACAATATATAGAACAAATAAAAATGCGTACGTATTTTGTGTTTTCTCTTTTCCCAAGCCATGCCTCAAGGCTTGGGATCCGGTTTGGATCCCCAAGCCTGAGGCATGGACTTGCACAAACACAACAAACAACGGGTTTTTACAAGAAAATATAAAAATGACACTTCCTCTATGATAAATCAAAATAAAACAATCGATCCATTTTAAAAAAATTATACCACGACATAGAGCAGAGTCTCTTCTTTCTAAAAATATGTTTTTTCAAATTTTCTGACTAATATAAGGTTTCCATATTATTTATTTTCTAACTATGCCTTTTTATAGCTATTTTTTGAAGTGTAAATATGCCTATCTTTCATGGTGTATCTATTTTTTGGGTGATCGATTTTTTTTTTATACTAGCCCAAACTAGGCATAATTATATACATATTCTAAAAAAATCTAATTTTTGATATTTTTTGAGGTAGTTGGGGGGGGGGGCATGGTCGGAGCTCCATTATTTTTCAAAATATAAAATTTCTGTACTAGAAAAATCATAAATAAAAAAATATTCTCTAAAAAAATATAAAAAAAATTAGAGCCCAAACTAGATGCTCCTAGCTATCTTTCTAACAAAGGGTTTTCAAAAATACTAAATGGTGCTCAAAAATGGTGGGAGGCACGAAAGTCACTCTATTATGGTTTTTTAACAAAAACATGAGCATCTATTGGTATTTTAGTTGTTTTACCCACTTAAACTTATCCGTTTTCAATAAAATTTAGTAGCTTAGAAACTAGACTCAAAATGCTACGATTCATATTTGTACAACATCTTCCAATTTTGAGTGTAACTATTTCAAAAAACTCGTACAAGTTGAAGTTTTTATTTTTATTTTTTTCAGAAAATTGCATCCACTTAAGACCCCCTTTTGGCCCCCCCAACTTGGTGCACTTACCCTTGTGGCTATCATAACTTCTTATCATTATGTATCTCCTTCATATATGTTATATTATCATTGGTGGGTTGGCCTCGGGGATGGCCATAACATAGAAATAATTTAAATAGGGGTTAATAGGTAGTAGTTGATCATCATTTTGAGCATTTGAGTCTTATTGTATGGTTTGGAGGTTGCTCCCTCAAAGTGGATAAGCTATTATACTTACATATTGAGATCATTTATCTTCAATCTTGTGTTCTTTGGTGTTATATTGCTACTAATAATCATAATTATTAAAGTAATTCCATTACATAATGGTAGTAGTGTGCTTTAACTACGTGATCTAACCCTTCATCCTTTGAAAGCCTTTGAAAATGCTTGGAATGAATTTTCTCTTGCTAAAACATGGCTCTATGACCTTTCCATGCTTAGAAATGGAGGAAGATAGAATTTTTGACTTGATTGAGTGCTTCAAACCTATAGTAGCGATTTATCTAAATGATGTGCAATTGATTTAGGAAGATTTAGGAGAGCCTTGAGAATTTTAGGAGTGATATTTGCAATAATATCTTGTAAGAGTGTTAATTGAGTTACACATTGAAATTGACGTGATTATATAGCGTTTCGCAAGTGAAATATTACAATAACGATGACCGTAGGAAGATGAAATGACACAATAAAGATATTAAAATTGAAAATAGAGTCAAAAGGTTAAAAAGGGAAGGACTGTACAGGTCATCCATGGTCGTATAACACATCAGGACCAAAGTGTATGGTCCTAGATATGAAACACGTGACGTTAAACTGAAACTTCTAGAATGATGTTAAGGAATGATTTAATGCTTTGATTGATTAATATTTCTTAAATATGTAATATAGTAGATTGTAGAGACAAGAAAGATACAAAAGAGCTAGAGAGATGTATTGATTGGGATATGAATGTGAGAACTTGGCTTAATAAGGGAGCATAACCAAAATTGACATTGCCAAATAATAAGTTATCAAATTTGAGTGTTTACACCATTACAAAAAAACAAAGAGAGGAAAGACAATTTATATGTGATGGGGTTTGATTGCCTTTCAAATTGGGCATCACCCTCTAATCTTCAAAAAAATATGATTGAAAGGAAGAGAAATGGATCCAAGTGTAGGATGTGTATTCCAAGAAGGAGCTCAAGGTCCACCCTTAGAAAGGGTCCAAAAATATTACACTCAACTTTAAAATAAACACCCCTCTTTCTAAAAACTTTCCTCTAAAAAGAATGTGTTGACTCTTTTAAAAAAATGGCCATTTTAAAAAGGTTTTCCCCTTTACAAAAATTTAATATCCACCTTTTGAATATTGCTCCCAAAAAAATAACAAAGCTCCTTAAAAATGGCCCTCTAAATAATAAAAATATGTGTACAATATGCCTCTCCCAAAAAAATAATTGGTGTTGGAGGTCTTGATCACGAGACCTACCTTAATACAAATTTTCTTAACAAAATTAAGTTTATCATTTATCATAATTAAGTTCTAATAAATTAGTTTGAGATATTTCTATTTGATCAAAACCAATTAAAATATTCAAAAACATAATAATAAAACCACCCTTTATTGGTGGCTGGTGGTGGAAGACAATTTTAATTAAGTTTCTCTAATGCCAATAACAACGTTTTAGGGACACTTGTAGGTTGAAGGTGACACCAACAATATTGTAAGTATCACTGCACAATATCATGAATTTAAAACACTGCAACAATTGAAAATAATTATTAACACTTTAGTTAATTCTTCAAATTTGTTCAGGCATGCATATCCAATGCCAATTGTAATTATCATAACACCAACATATTTTCACCGCCAATAAGTGAAATGTGCATAAAAAATTCAACACCACTATATACTTAGCACAGATTAAAACACCTAAGTTACCCTAAGTTAGAATTAAAGGGGGTGTTCTAATTAGGATTGCAATCTTGAATGTGTACTTGAATGTATAAAGCTGAAATCAAACTAATAAATAAATTTTCTAACATTTAGATATGAGAGTACATGTAAAATTCTCTAAAGAAATTGTATTCAATCATGATACATGATAAATACAGTAAAACATAATAGGATGAGTTCAATAAATTTTTATATTACTTTGCAAGTTGATATGGATTTGGAATTGGGTCAATTAGGTTGTGACAAGGTTGAATGTGTTTCATCTCTGAAACAGAGCATGTATCCCACTAGACACTAGCATCACATCTCTACACTAGCATGTGTTTTTTTTGTGTCATATTTCATGCTAGTGTCTAGTGCTATTATGCACTTCTTCTTCAATGAGGGTTATTTCATATATGTCTTTAACTTATTCCTACACTTTCTCTTCTTCTCAAATCCTCACACATGCACATGTAATGATCAAAACCCTAGTTTCCTCCAGTAGCAATCAAATGGGCATTAGATAAAAAAAAGTGTGGTGGATTTGTATTACCCTTGGTTTTGAAACCCAACTTTTTGATTATAACCAAATTTTGGAGTGCATTGCTTAAATGAGGGGCTCAAACTCCATACAGTTCTCCTAGTGCTTGTGCAAGTGTGAAATCAAATTTAGAGTGCCCCCCTTATTTTCCCTTGTGCCTCAACTCTAATAATATGTGTAGCTAAATATACTTCAGAATGTACCCTTCACGAGTATTGGATATAGTGCTAATCTACAATGCCAAATTAGAGTGCTTATAGATAGATATTTACTAGAGTAAAACCCCTTGAGGTGCCCTTTCATTTGTAAGTGCTTGATAGTTCTTGATTTGAAATTGAGATGCTATTGACTTGGCTTGGTTTACTCTTATCCTAGTTTAGAGTGCTTCAAAATTGTATATATTTTTCCTAATGTGTAATCTTGATTTAGTGAATATTGATGAAGATATTTGCATAAGACGATAAACATTTTCCAAGGAGTAAATGAGTGTGTTTAACTTTATTTTATACCAACCCGCGAGTTATAATTTTTCATTAAGGCTGACTAGGAGGGGGAAATAAGATGAATATTAGAAAATATGTCCATCACCTCTTAAAGGACAAAACCTTTAGAAAGGGACAAACTCGTATGATGGTTTTGTCCAAATTTGGACTTTAGTGTCTAGGGAAGTAGAAGGTAGAAATTGAAGATGTAAAGAAGTTTGATAAGAGATATATGATATTTATGTGCAAATGATATCCTTCCTAGAGGTGTCTGAGCATAAAAGTGAGAGAATATGAAGCATTTGTAAGCCTTAAAAGGGAATATGATAGTGCGTTTAAGCTTTGTTTATGCACATAATTTGTAATTAAGGATATAAATGATACTAATATTATTAAGCACATAATTACAAAATTTAGGTGTCAATATTCCCCACTCTAAGCTAATATTTTAACTTTTTTGGCATAAAGTAAAAACGTACCTAAGTATGTAAATATACTTTGTCTTTTCTTGATTTTATGAATCTTTTAACGACAATAAGATGGCCCACGAGTGCAACTCGCAACACATGAGTGTAGTCATTGTCCATATATTGAAAACTAAAACTTTAACCCTAAACAATATTGGAATTGAATTTGAAATTTGCATAAACATAGAAATGAGTAACAAAGGAGTCCAAACTTATGTTTAAAACCAACTCTTCCTTGTAGATGTAGGATAACATGCCCCCTTGTCCAGGCATGTAGAGAGGGAGATTGTAGCAACAAAAATGAAGATTTGGGGGTGATCAAATCCCCAATTAGAAGAAGGTTGGGGGCATAATTTTCCCAACCAAAAATACTAATCGATAACTAGATGATTTAAAACCCCAACATGTACAATATAAGAGTAATAATAAAAGTATATAGAGATTTTGGGGGTACAATAAATCCTGCACTCAATGTAAGGAGGAACCACACGGGTCCCACATATATAATTCCAGAGGATGTCGGGTGTTACTAAACCCTAATGTGACTTTCCTAAAACAAACAATCGTAGATGGATCTAGGTTTGTAATTCTTGAACTTATTGAAATAAAGATGCTTGAAACAAAAAATAATAATATGTAAATATAAATATATAATTCATAATTGTGATAGTAATCATGCCCCCTTCATTTTTCTATAAAATTATGTAAATGTATAATAGAAGTAACCATGCCCACTGCATTTACCATGAGATGCATTAAATATATAGTGTAATATGTATTCCTATAAATGAATTCCTACCTAAACTACTATGAAATATAAAATTACCTTAGGATTTGGTATTTTTGATTGTTGAAAATTAGTTGGAAAAAATGTCAAAAATTAGGACACCATCATACCCTAGTTTTTTCCAAGTGCATGATATTGTCCCTAAAATGAAAAGTATAACTTTTCATGTTTGTAAACCTATAAATTTGTTCGTGTACCATGTTTCTATATTCTATGTTTTGTAACCTTGTTCGTGTTCATGTTTTGCATTAATATTATAATAACCCCATTGAATATAATCTTTTTTGAGATGAGTGAGATATACTATTGATCACTCGACTCAAAATGGTTGAAATGTATCCATGTTAGATATAGTGGATAATCATCATTGGAACATATAGAAAGTGGATGTAGATGTCAAAATTGTAGAATTAACCCAAATAAAAAGTGCATGATATAAATCATGGAATATGTAGTGTAGCAAGAAAACAAAACATACAAGCTTACACAAAAATTCATGCACACTATCACATAGAAAGGCCAAATGACTGCATACATGGAACACAAAAGTGTTACACACACAATAAGACAAGAGCTCTACAAGCAAAGGATACTAAGACTACAAACAAGGGACACCAAAGTGTCATACACACAAACAATAGGCCAAGGTCTGCACACACAAGATAAGTAATAAATAATCCAATGTGCAAATAAGATATAAACAATACCCAATAGGTGCACAAAACATAATATACTAGTAATGTATAATCCACATTTTTTAGTCCCAAATAACATGATAATTACATATATCACAAGGTATACTATGAACATAACTAGGATATGTGAAATAGAAATAAAACACAGTATTTAATAGTCTAAAAATGCCCCTAAATGAATAAATTCATTGGGTAACAGGAAAGTCCAACATCTAAAAACATGTAGAGTCACGTGTATTTTGCATCATGCTCATATGCCTCGTGCAACATATATGTGTGCATAAAATAGATAAGCTAACTATAAAATCACGTAACAAACATAATATGTAGAGTAGAAGGTACTAATTGAATCTATGTCAGGTCTTAGTTATGTATTTTGAGATTCCTTGACTTTTTTTCGTATTTATGAAATATTTTGATTTTTTGTAGCATTGAGAATGTTTGAAATTGTATTATTCGATGAACAAGTCAAATGAATGGGGGAGAAGTGGGAAATGTGTATGATTGCACGTGATAACCCCAAATACCATCATGTGTTATAATATCTAAATGTCATGATATAGGGAAATGTGTAGAATGAACCACAAGAGGAGGCAAATGCCTCGATGGTGTACTGTGTAAAATCGGAGATTGAGTTTCTTTAATTTTAGGCTATATGATAAGTTGATTTGATGATAATGGTTAGGGAGAATCCTTTGATTTAGAATTGCATGATTTTTATTGTAATTTATAGTGAAGAGGTGATAGGAGATGAGTGCTTATACTTGATAAGTTGATTAGGAAGTGTTTGAATAGACGAGGCTAGTATAGACTATTTAATCATTTCTATACAAGGAGTAAAATCAAAAGTAGTAGCTAGAAGTGGAAAATGATACTTGTAAGGGATGCCTTGAATTTTGAAAACTTCATTGCAATAGATGAATTTAACACAATTGTGCATAGTAAAAGTGATAATATAGAGCTTATGAAGCCAAGGGCATCCTAGTAACATGTCACATGTCCTAATTTGCTAAAGAACCAAGAAAGGTGTAGATAGGATAGTTTCCCACTCTTGAATGGGTAACACAATATGTATAATAGATCCACTAAAAATGTGAGAAGTAGGTTGTATATGTTGTTTAGTGTACCCAAAATATTTAATTAATGTCATATCACATATATTTTCACAACCACCATTGCCAATTTGAACACTACAGATGGGTTATTCATTAATATAAGCTCAAATAAACAATGAATTTATCTTTGAAGCATCATCCATGATTTAATTTTCATCAAATGCGATAGTCTACTGTGGAGGTGGACTAGTAGTGATAATACCAATAATGACATCCAATAAATTACTATAGGAAGAAAGAGGAGGATGTACATTATACGTGTGATGAAGCTTAAGATTTCCCTTAGACTTTGTTGTATGAGGTAATGGGTCACTGAATATTTTAAGCTTTACATTCTCATTGACTGGTGGTCTATACTCCTATTGATTAGTTTCAAATTAAATAGTTCGATTATCGATGAGGTCTTGAATGACATGTTTAAGCTTTTAACATAAATATATAAAATGACCAATACAATGGTAATAATCATATTGAATGACCTAGATTGAGGCTTGCTAGTATGAACCTCCATAAGTGGAGGGAGAGACATGATTACATGTAGTTTGTTTAAGTATAATATGCGGTGATGAAGGTAGGAGCGTAAATTCCATCTAGAGGGGATTGAAGTTGAAGCTTAGTTGATTGAGATATAACATTGATGATTACTTTTGATTCAGTCTTGTTGTCACTATATTTAGCTTTAAAACATTGTTTTTCTTGGTACTTAGTATGAGGTATAAATTGTACATTGGTTGATCATAGCTTGAAGGTTGAATTCTCAATCATTAAGGGTATGAAATAATTCATCAAAGGATTGAAAGTTAGCAAAAATAATAAATATTTACAAAGGAGATAGTAAAATATGTGTGAATAAATATTGAAGCTCATTATCCACAAGTGGAGTATTCATCTTAGTAAGCATTGTATGGTATCACAACACATAGGTACTAATATTATCATTAGAGTCTTGCTTAAGTTTTGGCATTTGAGTGTAGGAATATTTCTCACCAATATTGATTGAGAAATGTGCTAAGATTTGATTGGCCAATTGATTAAAGGACATAACCAATTGAAAAGGCAGGTCATATAAGCAATTTAGGGCATAATATTTGAGACTTCATGGAATAAATTAACATGGAGCTTATCATTCTAGGAATAATCTAGACATGTTGTGTTACTGTGTGGAAGGAGAGAAGATGTTGTTACAAATCTCTTTTACCTTTGTAAATAGGAAGATTTGGAGTGACAAAAAATGCAAAGGATATGAATCCACCACGAGTGTTAATATATTATGAAGTAGAGCATGTGAATATATGACATGCAAATTAATATACCTACCTTACTCTAATTACAACAACTTAGCATGTAGATTGTGGATAATATTAATGAGAAAATGTACATCACATGAGACATTTAGGGATCCATGCGTGTGCAGAAGAGGTGATGTAAAATTATTAGTAGTTAGGATAGCCATAAGAGTTTGTTGGATGAATAGAGGTGCTCCCATACCAAGGGTATATGTAATAACAATATATGTAGGATTGAGATCTTGGAAAGGATATTCCACATGATATGTATGCGGAATAGATGTAGAGGAATGGTTGAGAACTCAAAGAGAGATTTCCCTTGGTATAATTGATATTTCATGATTTATCCTCAAGGATGGGTTTGATAATTTTATCAATGTGTTGAGGCTTTTCTTGGAAACCTTTGCAAAAATAATATAAGAGGACTTATTCGAGGTATATACCATTAAATTTATTCATATTTGTCTTTCCAGAGTTTTTAGATCAGTTAAGGTCAGTTTGAATATCATTGCTAGTAGAGTGTATGTGATCAACATTATTTGGCACATCTTCAATGATAATTGCATTATTAATATTGGGAGAAGAGATGGTATCCATTATATGCGTGCTCATCTTAGAAGTGTATGGAAGTTGTGTATGCTCAATGGGCTAACCACTAATCCCATAACTATGCCTAAAGGGAATAAAAGACCAACATAGAAGACAATAAGGCTTGGTCCGAATATGAAACCCTAGGATGAGGTCCTAATAAGAAGATCAAGTGTGAAAGGTATATAAAATCTAGAATAGTTATACCAAGGATGAAACCACAGGGAAAATTTGTAAGATTATATTTGAGATATATAAATTAAAATGGGAATCTGAAACAACGCCTTAGGAGAAAGAAATATGAAACCCTAGAGGCTAGGGAAGGGTGTGCAGGATCAGTATGGGGGTTCATTAAATGATTTGACCTAAATTAAAATTAAGGGGGGTGTCCTAATTAGGATTGCAATCTTGAACATATGAATTTACAATTATATTAATAAATAAATGCTCCAAAATTCAGCTATGAAAATACATATAAAGTGCTATAAATAAGTTGTACTCAATTATGGAAGATGCTAAATACAATAAAACACAAGAAGACGAGTTCACTTAGATTTTTTGTTGCTTCTTAGGCTAACTTGGATCCAACACCAAGTCAAAAAGCTTGCGATAGGGATGAATATGATTTGTCTTTGAAATGGAGTCCTCATTGGAAACTAGCATTGCATCTAGGCATTAACATGTGATGTTTGTATCATGTTTCATGCTATATTTTAGTTCTATTCTACACTTCTACTTTGATATAGGTTATTTTATCTCTATCTTTAACTTCTTTTTGCACTCTCTTCTTTTAGAATCCTCACACATGGTGTGTAGTGGTGTTGGAATTCCCTTGGTGGCCAATCGCCTTATTGATTTTGACTAGGTGTTGTACTAAATTTCCTAAATGTGGGGCTCAAACCCCATGTAGTTCTCCTAGTTCTCATGCAAGAGTGAATACAAATATAGAGTGTCTCACCCTATGTTTTACCTTGTGCATCAACACCAATAGTGGGAATAACTAAATATACTTTAAAATGTACCCTTCATGAGTGTTGGATAGAGTGTTAAAGTAAAATTCCAAAATACAGTGCTTGAAGATAGATATTGGAAAGAGTAAAACACCTTGAAGTGCCCTTTGGTGTGTAGGTACTTAATAGTGCTTGAATTTGTGTGATTTGCTATCAACTTGATTTAGAGTGCTTAAAACTTATATCGAGGTTATTTCTAATGTATACTTTTGATTTAGGGAAGATTACGGTAGCTTTTCATAAAACTTGATAAGTATTTTCTAGATGAGCTCTTAAAAATTTCAGGCAAGTAAATAAGTGTGTCTAACTTGCTTTTATAGTGCTATATGGAATATAGCTTCACATTAAGGAGAAATAGGAGTGGAAATAAGATGAAAATAAGAAAATCTAACTATTTCCCCTTGAAGTATAGAACCTTCAAAAATGGACGATCACATGATAGTTTGTCTAGATATGGACTGTAGTGTTGACAAAAATATAATGTAGCAAGTGGAGATCTAGAGAAGTTTGACAACAGATAATATAAGAATGAGATCAATATTGTAGATAAATGACTATAGGAATGAGAGAATATAAAGTATTTACAAGTCTTATGAGGGAATGAGATAGTATATTTAATCTTTGTTTATGGATGCAAATTGCAATTAACAGATACAAGAAAAAATAATATTATTAAACAACTAATGACCAAATTTAGGCGTCTGCAATCCCTTGTTTGATATTCAAAAATCGGAGAAACAATATTCTTACATGCAACCATAAAAGCATTGTTGGATCTGCAGCAGTGTCCAAAATGAAATATTAATTACTTATGTGAGTGTTAGGCACTTATCAGAAATAAAACATCTTTCTAGTGCTTCAATTCTTCATTCAAACCTTTTACCATTAATTAAAAAAATTCTTCATTCAAACATATAAATTTCAATGCTATGGTTGTACGTAGCACTTATTAAATAAGTCATCATTATCTGATTCCAATTCAACAAAAATAAGAGCTTAAACAGCGATCAAATAAGATATGGAATGACACAAAGAAGCTATGTGTGAGATAAAAAGGTGCATATATCCACAAACCAACACACTTGTCAATATCAAACAAAATTTTTGACATCAGTGCATAGGTGAGTGATTTTTTTTTTTAATAGCTCTAGAAATATCAATACCAACACCTAAGCAATATCAAATGCCACAGATGTGAAATCCGAATGCCATAATATATATGTAGATGAAAATTTTGACACCTAGCAAAAACAAGGGCAAGCTAGATCTAAACGCAAAATTAGCAGCTTTTAAACAAGGAAGCTAATTTTTTATATATCAACGCCAAAATACCAAGAAAAATGCATGTAATGAAGATTTTACAGGCACCAGATGAAAATACTGCAAGGACAAACACTCAATATAATAAAAATGATTCCTAAGTGGCAAAAACCAACACTAGTATTGAGGAATGGAAGAAAAAACTTATTGCAATTCCTGGAGGTGCTGTAAAATAAAAAATTCAATGCATTTTCTCGTAGCAAATAGTGCATGAAGTTGAATCCCGATAAATAAGAGAGATTAGAGCATGAACATGTAAGAACAAAAGGATGTCCCTGATATATATAGTACAGAAAAAGACAACAAATTAACAGTTTGGGTCACTTGCATGGAAGTGACACAGGAACAAATAGAGCAGGTTGGAGATGATGGTGTAAAGATAACTCACAAGGCAAACAAGACAAGGACATGGCTAAATATAGCCAAGGAACTATTAGAAGTATTTGTCATACAAGACTTAGTGATGGCGGCATGTGGCCTAGCCACCGCCTGGTATAAATATCTTGAGGGCTAAGAATAGCTCTTGAGATACTAGCAATGATCAAATTTGAAAGGCTCCTTATATTTCAATTTGAAGGATTAGGTTAAGGTTGATCGTAAGTGATATATTAAACAATACAGTATTTTTTAATTGAAAAAATAAAATCACAATTACTTTTCAATATATATTTGATTATTTTATATAAAATAAATATGAAAAAAGTTGAAATTATTAAATATCGACAAATCAACTAAAAATCTTGAAAAGATTCAAAAAAGTAATTACATGTTCAACTTGTATCACTCAAAGGAAGAGGTCTATGAGATTTCTTTCATTTCCATTCCTCATATACCTCATTCCAATCTAGTATATCCAACTTTTGAGGTGTAAGAAAGAGACAAAAACATAATTAATATGTTTAAAGTATCCAAGCAAAGTTTATGCATCTAAATAGTTTGAATGTGATTAACTTAGAAAATCCTCTTTCACACGTTGATGTACTTGTTAGAAGTGTGAAAACTATTTTCAATAGTTTCATTAAGCTAGGGAATGAATCTTTCAACATTTCATCTCCACCACATTAATATCATGCCTTGAACATAGTTTTCTTTAGATGTGCTTTATGTAGATTCACAACAAAACTTATATTTTACTTCTCATATATTTTTCAGTCTTAAATTTTATTCACGGCTATCAATAAAATGCCCTTTGACATTCAGTGCCAATATGAATAAAATTTATTAGACAATTTAGAGTGGTCAAAGAAATTGTAATTTTCTAAATCCTATTAAGGTTGTAATAATAATCAAAAGATATTTATTACATAAAAAAGAAATGTAAAACATGTGAAATTTTTAGACCTTAATAAAGTAAATGTTGTTTAATATACACATGCTCATATACAAGAGTAAACTTAGTTACTGAAGTTGTACATGATATAAGAAGTAGTATCTATCTCATATACAAGAGTAATTTAGTGCATGAAGGAGTCTTTAAATATTCTAATTATTCATTGATTACACAATATTGAAGTTGTTAACTTAGAGGCATAACAATTAGCATTATTATCTTAACAATAATGTGAATACAAAATGAAGAGAAACAACTAATACGTAAGAATATTGCTAATATGATAATACAAATAATCAACTAATTGCTTATTTAGTGGTGATTCATCTTATCACTAGATTTTGTGCATGATTTGTGTAAAGTGAAAGCATATTTTTTTAACACAGAAAAAATAAAGTATGAGTTATGCACTGTTACAATTGTTCATTTAATAAGTAATTTATTAAAATGAATACAATATTTATAAAAATTAACATAGCATTCAATATTTGTATGACAAGTGATTTTTTAGTTGGCCCTTCTAATGAAAAATTAACAGAAGTGACATCATTTCAATATTGACGTGTAATTTTAAAATTTAAATTTCTTTTGAAGTGTAAATTTTTAAGCACCCTTATATAACAAGTTGAAATACATTTGAAGGGCATTGAAAACTTCAAATTTGATCCCTGAATACTAGTGAAAGGAAAGTACCCAATAGTAGATATACCTCACGAATGGTTCATTATAATGGGTGGGTATGCGTGATTTAGAGTGTGAGAGAAGAGAGAGCCAAGTAGGTGTAATGCCCCATAATTTCACAACCCAAAATGCAATAGTAAAATTAGCTAATTTTAAAAATATTGTTGTTTAAAAAACAATCAGAGTTGGATTAATCCAAAAGAACACATAATTTACAGGTTTGATTTCATATGAATTTTATTCCATTATTTAAGAAAAGTTAGACTGTGAAAGCATAGCTAACATCACTAAGATGTGGGATATCAACATCTAAATTCAAGTTCATTTTATTTTCTAGGTTCAATCATGTGTTATTTTTCACTTCCTTGTTCTCATTAATTCTTTAAAAACAAACAATTCAACTTCAATTCCTTAAAAAAAAAGTACAAGTATGCACAACTTTGGTGTGACCCGAAAAACATACTAACCATTGCTGAGGAAGTGAAATGTTCATAACTGAGTTGCTTAACCCATAAAAGGTTTCCTGACCATTATTATTCTATAGATCCTAGGTCACACATAGTCCTGCTATACAGAAGAAGAGAATTATAACTTGAAACACATTTCACGAGGTCCCATGCACCTCCTACAAATATTTTTTGTAGACATATTAAATAGGCTTAATCACAATTTATCCTTCTCTTAAATTGGTAAGTAAGGAGATGCACAACTCACCACAAGAGTGCAACTATAAAACAACCCAAAATTTCCCCATGTTACGACGACCAAAAATCCATCCACTAAACAAGATGCTCACTCAGAACCACAATTAGCGCGAAGATCATTACTAGCTAGGATATAAGGCTCACACTCAAGTCTATCCAACAAACAAGGGTTGTTAAGAAGATCACCTATAGAACCACTATGATTCCTGTGGAAGTCCTTCCATGGTAAAAAAAACTAAGTTTGGCTCAAGTTGAATTTCACACGTTATTATAAGTCATTCAATGACATAATTAGGGGAAAAATACTCACACATTAACATAAGAACAAGGTTGCATTTGATCGATGGGTGTGACAACACTATTCTCAAGATAATTCTAGAGAATTTATCTCCACAAGGTACCAACAAGACAAACTAACTCCCTACTTAGAATCATGAAAGTACTATCCCTTATTTCTTGTAGTGCCATTGTATCACGATAA
This sequence comes from Taxus chinensis, assembly GCA_019776745.2. NCBI lineage: Eukaryota > Viridiplantae > Streptophyta > Pinopsida > Cupressales > Taxaceae > Taxus > Taxus chinensis. Next base: position 205,140,095 of record CM034155.1, on the reverse strand, counting down.
AGTTCTAACATTATAAGATTTACCTCGCTTGATCCCTTCCTATTGGGAATGGCATAAAAGGAGTTGCAAATATTACATTAGTTCTTGTGTGATAACAAACACAACCTATTAGTTCATTTCACATCATACACTCGAGGTTCCGCTTAGATCCAAAAGAGGTGACCATTTAAATTTCGACAGAAAGGGTTCCACCTTATTTCCATTTGTTACCAAAACTGTTATAGTAGTATTACCATTATACGTTGGTATGCATTTTCCTATGATAACCACAAAATTTCATCCTTTCATTATTTCTTAGTTTACTTTAAATGAGCATGATACTTCTTCGTCATCACACTAAATGTACTTAAATGTACACATACACCTAATTTTTTTATTTCTAAAAGATATATGAGAAGAGAGGGTTTTGCATGATTATAATGATAATTATTTGAATATTATAATAAAGTATACATTGATCGAGTGACCCACTTGTTTGTATCTCCTTTGGTTAACTAATATATCTAAGATCCTAATTTATAGGGAAGCTCAGTTTATACACCTTGTTAAGAATAATCCTCCATATGTGTGGTATGAGAAAATCCCTAAGATGGTGCACAACTCCGATACCAATGACCATTTAACACTACATTCACAATTAGATACTTGGGTTGATTTCCTTAATTGAATTAATATTCAACTACACACTATGCATTACATACAATCCTTGATGTTAAACATTATTACATGACCTAACAATTTTTATAATAAAGTTTAGCTCAATATTATAATTTCCTTTTTTCTACGTTACAATATCATCTTTACAAGCATACAAATATGGGTCTGCACAGTAAAGTCATGAAAAATCACTAAGAAGGATTTTTCTTTGAGGTATTTTCATGAAGAGTGAAGTGTTTCTTGTCCATGGAGATCCAAGGCATGTGGTGTATTGTACAATTTTCATAAGAAAATTGGTATGAACAAGACAAAGGTCTTTCATAGTGTAGCATGAAATTGATGTTAGAGTTCACAAAAACTGAGAGGGGAGGAGGGTGAATCAGTTCAGATTAAAATTTTAACAATGTTGATCCAAAATTGTATTAATGAGAGAAATCATGTAATCATAAGCATTTAAACAATCATATGCCCATCAAACTAACCATATAACACATAATTTATAGTGGGAAACCATTTTGGGAGAAAAACCCACTTGAAACCATGACTTTATCAGGAACACCAATTCCAAATCATACAATAACTTTGGTTGAGCACCCACTCAAACTGTGAAACACCCACTTCAAAACTTCAAGCACCCACTCGAATATTTTCTGAGCACTCACTTAACAAATTTTAACAAGCACCAACTTGCAAGGAGCACTAACCCCTAATTCAATCAGCAACAATTGATCTTTTGCAGGCATCAATCCAGAAGGAGGCTACAACCCCCTAAAAATGCTAAGCCACAACTTAGACTTGTTATACATACAAATTTTGATCATCTAGTTACAAAAATTACTTATACAATAGATCATGATCACTTTCTCTATCTGTTTGTGTTCTCTTTGTCACTCTCTTCTGATCGTCTGATTCGAACTCTCTTACTCAATCAATTTGTCACACTGATGCTCTTCTCATCTGATATATCTTCACCAGTTCATTTATCTTTTCTTCTCTTTCCTCTTTCTTTTATTTCTGTAGCTCCTTTAGCTCGATTGCATCATTTTATCGCTTGAGCAGTCACACCTATTGGTATCAAATTTTATGTATATTTAATCGATACTCTCCATCACATCCTTTGGTGTGTCATGCACTCTTTCCTGCTCTGTTGCCTAAAAATCTGGTCTATTAAATGCATTTAAAAAAAAATGCATATTTTTTCTCCCTATATTCGGATTGATTTCACTTTTTTCTATGTAATTTGTAGAAATTATTTAGGAGCCAATACCTAAAATAGATTTCTCATCTTTTTAGGATTTCTAACGTGATCAAGATGAGTGGGCCGCTTTTTTTCTGATATTTTATTTTCCTTGAAATCAAGAGCTACATAGAGAATGTAATTACATTTTCTTAAAGTCAAAGAGCATTAAATATTGACAGCTGACATAATAGATTTCTTAGTTTAGCATGAAGCTCAAGTTGTGTACATAGCCACAATTACCAGAAAATCAAATCACCATCGATTTTGGAGAACTAATTCTCATTAGTCCATGTTCAAATCAATTTGATTGTCCTTGAGCCCTGTCCAGTCCATATTTACTAATTTCTCTACTTTTATAAGCTTTTTTGACATTTTCCTTTTGTATCATGGCAATATCCTTTGATCTGCATCATTTATCCTTTCACAGTGACTTTTTCTGTTATCTGCGACTTTCCTTTACTTTTTGCAGCTTTTCAATGTTTCGTGGCTTTCTTTCTTATCTGCTTCCTTCCCGCAACTTTGTTCCATGTCCATGAATCTATCCTTTTACCTACAACTTTCTCCAAACTTCCCTTACTCCCGTGTATTCTCCTTTATATCCACAGCTTTACCTTTCTCACTCGCGACTCATTTTCTAGCTTCTTTTTCTTTGGTGGCTTCATTTCTTTTCTTGCGCCACACATTAAGCTTCCACAGATTCTTCTAGAGACTTTGGCTTCCTAAAAAATTTGGTGGCTAAATCCTCATGTCTGTAGCTTGCAAAAAAGCTTATTAAGTCCCTTAGAAATTATCCTTGACTATCCTGAAGCCTTTGTGAGTTGACACTACCAATCAACCTTTATCTTTCTCACTTTCTCACTTTACCAATTAACCCTTTTGCCATCAATGCCACTTGACATAAATAACAACATATATGAAAATGACAAAGGTCCAACAATCTTCCCCGTTTTCATTGATGGCAACACCTCAACACTTCAATATCACAGAAACCTACAGAATTTGATGACAAAATACTTGCATACCTAATTTATGATAACACTCTAAATCTTTTCCTTAGCAAATTTCCTTTTTCAACTTCTCTCCCCATTTGATATTACTTGGCTGATTTTGGTGTCTCTCCCCCTTTCTATGTCACTACATCTCTACCCCTTTAAATGTGATAGGTTGTTTTTTGATTTCAACATTTCTCCCCCTTTCAATGTGACAAACTGGTTTCTGATTTCAACGTTTCTCCCCCTTTGACAACAATGACAAAGGGCCAACTATGCCGCATAAAGCTAAGAATAATGATAATCTAGATACTTCATGTTATTACCTCAAAAATATCTCCCTAGACACATGGTTTAGATACATATGATATGATATACTAACGAAAATGCTCCCCCTGAGCTGATGCATACTATGATAAACATGAGCTAGCAGATTAGCTCCCCCTCGCAGAGATACTATTTAGCACTGAATAGGAGCTGATATTTCTTAAGAATGCTCCCTCACATTATTTGCACACCTTCTAGTTATTGGTGGGATCGGGAATGGCCCCCAATTCAATCTTTAAGTGCTCAAAAGTAGCCTTTAGCAGTGGCTTGGTCATAATGTCTGTAATTTCTTCTCTTGTGCTCACATATTATAGATTGATTTTATTAGCATTCACTTGTTCCCTCAAGAAATGATATCTAATTGGAATATGTTTGGTCTTTTAGTGGAACACGAGATCCTTAGAGACACTTATTGCACTTGTGCTATCACAAAACAAGGGAATTAGACTTTCATATTTTACCTTGTAATCCTCCAATGTCTGCTTCATTCAAAGAACTTGAGTACAACACATCACATCAGCTATATATTCTGCATCACATGTTGAGGGAGCCACCGATGATTGGCTCTTCCTTAGCCAAGATACTAGACAATTTCCAATGAAGAATGCTCCTCCACTTGTACTCTTCATGTCATCAACACAATCTTCCCAGTAAGCATCTATGCATGCTATTATGTTGAAGTAATTTCTTTTAGGGTACCACATTCCATAATCAAGTGTTCCCATGAGGTATCTTAGAATTCTCTTGAATGCTTTGAGGCTTGTTTCCCTTGGATCTTCTTGAAATCTTCCAACAAGGCCCATCACTTACATGATATTTGGTCTTGATGTAGTGGAATAAAGTAGACTTCCTATCATGGATCCGTATAATATTGTCTACTTTTAGTGTGTCATCATCTCTGCTTAGCTTGCATCCAACTTCCATTGGTGTCCAAATAGGTCTACATTCTTCCATCCTGAATATTTTTAGCATCTATTTGATATATTTGGTTTGGGATATGAAAATACCTTGGTCCGATTGATTGATTTGTAATCCCAGAAAGAATGAGAGGGCACCAAGCATAAACATTTCAAATTCTTCTCTCATTATATCAGCAAACTCAAGAGTCATTTTGTCATGATCTCCTCCAAATATGATGTCATCCACATAGACTATTAAAATGAGCAAATGATCACCTTCTTCTTTGATGTAGATATTACTATAAACAACAACTTTTCTGAAACCTTGCACAATGAGGTATGAATCTAGTCTGATGTACTAATCTCTAGGAGCTTGTTTCAGTCCATAAAAATCCTTTTTCAACCTACACACATAATCGTTATCTTTAGTTATGTGAAAATCCATTAGGTTGTTCGATGTATACCTCTTCATTCAAAACACCATTGAGGAAAGTTGATTTCACATCCATCTAGGACAATCTTATCTTCTTATAAGCCGTGTAAGCTAAGAACAATTTTATTGTTTCCATCCTTTTCACTGGTGCAAACATTTCATCAAAGTCAATTCCTTCCATTTGTGCGTAGCATTTACACACAAGTCTTGTTTTGTTCCTTATCACTTCTCCTTTCTCATTCAATTTATTTTTGAAGACCCACTTAGTACCGATTATATTTTTATCCGTAGGTCTTGGCACAAGATCCCAGGTTTCATTCTTTTCTATCTGATCCAATTATTCATTCATTGCATCCACCCGATGCTAATCTTGTCTACCATCTGCAACATTCTTGGGTTCGATCATTGACATGAGTGCTATGTATTCATGGTTTTGCTACTCTCTTAACCTTCTTCTTGTGAGAATGTTGCCTTCTTTGTTTCCAAAGATCTGATTTGATGGATTTTCCATCTTAACCTATCTTGAGGGTGTCTTAGTGTCTTGCCTTTCTTCCTCTTCATCTACTTCTTCATGTGGACTATCCATTTCATCATCATCTTCTTGTTCTTCATGACCGCTATTGTGCTGAGTGTTGGACTTGGGATTCTCATCCACCTTTACATTTGTGCTTTCAACAATCTTCTGCAACCTTTTATTGTAGCACCTCTAAGCCGCATTGATTGCTGAGTAGCCAATAAATATGCCTTCATCACATCTTGATTCTAATTTTCCCAAATTATCTTCATCTCTTTTGATATAACATTTACTTCCAAATACTCTTATATGTTTCATGTTTTCAAGCTTGTTATTCCATAGTTCACAATGTGTCTTGTCACTATTTACTCTTAATTGAGCTCTGTTTAAAATGTACACCGCTGTATATACCGCTTCACTCCAATATCTATTTGGTAGTTTAGATTCATTCAACATGGTTCTTGCCATTTCTTTCACAGTTCTATTTTTCCTCTCAACAACTCCATTTTGTTGAGGTGTTCTAGCAGTTGAGAATTGTCTTCTAATTCCATTCTCTTCACAAAATTCATCGAACTCATTAGAACAAAATTCTTCACCTCTGTCTAATCTTAGGCATTTGATCTTTTTGTTTTCCTCATTCTCCACTAGTGCCTTGAATTTCTTGAATTTGTCTAAGGCTTCTGATTTTTGCTTTAAACAAGCCACCCATGCCATTCTGGTGTTATTATCTATTAATAACATGAAATACACTTCATCTTGTATGCTTTCAGTTCTTATAGGACCACAAATATCTGTATGAATTAACTCTAGAGGTCTATTTGTTTAGTATCCCTTTGATTTGAATGATGTCCTTGTTTATTTACCATGCAAGCATGATTTGCAGAGTGTATCTAATGGTTTTACAATTTCTGGCATATGTTTCACACATCCTCTAGTGCTTAGTTTCACAAGATTTTCAAAGCTCACGTGTCTCAGCCTTCTATACACAGTTATCTATAATCAACCTTACTTGTGAAGCATTTTTTTTGTTTATCTCATTTAGAACATACATGTTGTTCTTTTTCCTTTTGGATTTTGTAACTTTCTTTCTTGTTTTTCCATTGATAATATCACAACCTTTGTTATGGAAGATCAAATTATATCGATTTTTGCACATGTGAATCACACTTAATAGATTTTTTTTGAGGCCTTCAACATATAGGACATTTTTTGTGATTGTTTTACCATTATCTAGATTCAGAGTTCCTTTTCCAACTATCTTTGCTGAGTTCTTATCACCAAATCTAACAGACCTTGATGCGTTGTTTGATAGAGAAATGAATTAACTTTTTTCACCTGTCATATGACTGGAAAACCACTATCTAGATACTAGATTTTGTATTCATTTTGTACATGAAACACAGTTTGCACTATTGAGCAAGAATTTTTTCTCTTGTTGTCATATTTTTGTACAACATACACCCATTTATTTTGTTTAGGAGGTTCTTGTTTACTTGTTGATGCCTCATTTCATTTCTTGTATAATTGTAGTGGACATCATTATAGTTTAGTCTGGTGTAAGATGGGCCAAAGTTTCTCCTATAGCCTCTAGAGAATTTTCTACGCTTAACAACCTTATGTCCAAACTAATTACATGAATAATAATAACCATAGAAAGAATATGTGTACCTCATAGCATAGGTGATTATGGGAGCAGTAATCCTCTTTGCAGATTTTATAAACTCTTTATTTATAGCAGAATATTTTCTTGGAGTTGATGCAGTCTTGTTTCCTTCATTCTTTGCAAGCTCCTTTTCCTTACTTTCTTCCATGAAACCAATCCCAAACTTATCATTTGTATCGCGTTGGCCACTTAGTATACTAGTAAAAACATTTAAACTCTTCTCTAACTTTTCATACACAATCAACTTGCTGCTCATTTGTTCCATCTCAACTTTTAGTCGCTCCAGTTTTGAGTTCAATTTTGTGCACTCATCCTCCTTTGATTTGTAAGAATTTGAAATCTTTTCCAGCTGATTTTAAAGATATTTGAGCTCATTAGACTCTTCTTCTTCTCTTACAGTTTGTATTTCCTCAAATATGTGGATTTTTTCTTCATAATATTTTAACGTGCACCTCGTCTTTTGATTCTTTCTTCTACACAGTCTCAATTCTTTAAGAGCACATACTAGTTCAGCTTCAAGATTTACTTCATCTTCTTCTTCATTAGAGTCCTCACAGTTGACCGCGTTCTTCTCCTTTGAACTGCATTCTTCAGATTCATCCATGGCCATAAACAAACATTCAAACTGAGAATAATCATTTCATTTTTAGAGCTACCAGGGTTTCTTGAATCAGATTCACTTGACTCTACTTTCGAATAGAAGTTCCTTTTGTTCTTAAAGAACTTATTCTTGCTATTTTTCATAGTTTCTCTTGTTTTGTTTATGACTATCCTCTTCATATTCAAATTGAAATTATTTACTTTTATTTGGACATTTAACAACAAAGTGACCTACTTGTCAGCATGCGAAGAGTTTGAAAAAGAGTTTTCCTTTATACTTTCCTGAGCCTCTTTTCAGTCTTCTTATGAACATTGCTTCAACCTTTTCATCATATAACTCATCCTTTGAAATTGATTCTTCTTATTTTTATTTCTTGGACTGGGTTTCTTTCTTGACCTTAAATGCTACCTCTTTCTTGGTATTCTTGGTTCCAATCATCATCATCTTGTAATTTGAAAGAATGCTCTGTAATTCATCCATTATGAGTGTCTTAATGTCTTTGACTTCCTCCACCACTGAAACCTTTGCATCAAATTTGGTATCCAAAGATCTCAGGATCTTTTGGACTATTACATATTCTTATAGTTTCTCACCTAGGCCTTCAATCATGTTGACGACTTCATCTATTCTCTGCATGTAGGCCACTATACTCTCATCGTATTTCATCTTCAGATTCTCAAACCGAGCGCTGTAGGTCTGTAAATTTGCTAACTTGAATTTTTTCATCTCCTTCATAAATACTCTGAAGTTTTGTCCATATCTCCTTTGTTTTTGTGTAGTGCATAAATTTTACAAACTCTATTTTAGTTAGGCTGCATAGGATGTGTTCATTTCTCTTTAGTTGCATTCATCTTTTTCTTTGTCTTCTGAAGAAGTGATTTGTCTGGCTGGAGGATTGTATCCTTTCTCAATGCATTCCCAAATATCAAAACCAAGTGACATCAGATATGTCTTCATCCTTATTCTCCAGAATGCATAATTCATTCTAGTAAAGAGAGGTGATCTAGACAGTGATAAAATACCTTGTGCCTAATTTGCTGCCATGCTTGTGAAAAGAGGATCTCCTTGAAGATGTTAAGATTTTGCTAGAAGGACATTACTTTGATACAAATTGTTAGAGTTCACAGGCACTGAGAGGGGGGGGGTGAATAAGTGCAGTTTAAAATTTTAACAATGTTGATCCAAATTTTTGTTAATGAGAGAAATCATGTAATCATAAGCATTTAAAAAATCATATGCCAATCAAACTAACTACAGAACACATAATTTATAGTGGGAAATCCTTTTAGAAGAAAAACCCACTTGAAACCACAGATTTATTAGGAACAACAATTCTAAAGCATATAATAGCTTTGGTTGAGCACCCACTCAACCTATGAAGCACCCACTTCACAACTTCAAGCACCCACTCGAAGATTTTATGAGCATCCACTTAACAAGTTTTAGCAAACACCAACTTACAAGGAGAACCAATCCCTAATTTAATTAGCCACAACTGATCTTTTGCAGGAACTAACCCATAAGGAGGCTGCAACCCTCTAAAAATACTAAGCTACAACTTAGACTTTATATACATACAATTTTTGATCATCTAGTTTCAAAAATTGCTTATACAATAGATCATGATCACTTTTCTCTATCTATCCATGTTCTCTCTGTCACTCTCTTCTGATAATCTAATTCAAACTCTCTTACTAAATCAATCAGTCACACTGATGTTCTTCTCATCTAATATATCTTCACCAGTTCATATGTTTGCTCTCCTCTTTCCTCTTTCTTTTCTTTCTGTAGCTCCTTTAGCCCGATTGCATCATTTTCTCACTTGAGCAGTCACACCTATTGTGTTAGGATTATACCAGTTGTATAGATAAATAAACATGCAATGAATAATGCAGAAAATGTAAAATAGAAAAGAATGCAATAAAATAGAGACACAAATTTAACATGGTTCACCCAAAATGGGCTACATCCACTAGAAAAAACCAATCCTTCTATTCAGTCCAACCAAACTCTCTCTCACAGTGCCGCCACTAATACAATGAGACTCATACATAACGACCCTTTAAAGATATTATGGTTTTAATCATTTTGGGGAAACATAGAAAAACACCCATTAGATCTGTGACCTAATAAGGAATGACCCAGATTTCACAATGCATAAATTCATATAAAATGTGGCTTTCAGGGGCGCTACTCCTGAGTCCCCACCGGGACACGTGGGCCCCGGAACCCCCACAAGGGGTGCAAATCCCCCTTTGCAACCCCCATCACTATCAAGCTCCACAACCAACATATTGGTATCAAATTTTCTCTTTATATTTAATCTATACTCTCCATCACATCCTTTGGCGTGTCATGCACTCTTTCTTGCTCTGTCTTCTGAAAATATGATCTATTAAATGCATTCAAAAAACTCCATATTTGTTCTCCCTATATTCGGATTGATTTCATCATTTTCTATGCAATTTACATAAATTATTTATGAGCCAATACCTAAAATAGATTTCTCATCTTTTTAGGATTTCTAACTTGATCAAGATGAGTCGATTGCTTTCTTTTATGATATTTTATTTTCTTTGAAATCAGAAGTTACATAGAGAATGTAAATGCATTTTCTTAAAGGAATAAAGCATTAAATATTGACATTCGAGATAGTAGATTTCTTAGTCTAGCATGAAGCTTAATTTGTGTACATAGCTGTAATCATTAGAAAATCAAATCACTGTCAATTTTGGAGAACTAAGTCTCACTAGTCCATGTTCAAATCAATTTAATTGTTCTCGAGCCCTGTCTAGTCCATATTTTCTCATTTTTCAGCTTTTATAAGTTTCTTTGACATTTTCCTTTTGTATCGCGACAATATCCTTTGATCTACGAAAATTTTCCTTTCACGACAGATTTTTCAGTTATCTGTGGCTCTCCTTTACTTTTTCGTGGCTTTTAAATGTTTCGCAGCCTTCTTTCTTATCCACTACCTTCCCGCATATTTGTTCCATGTCCATGACCCTATTCTTTTACCTACGGATTTCTCCAAACTTCCCTTACTACCACGACTTCTTCTTCATATCTGCGGCTTTACCTTTCTCACTTGCAGCTCATTTTCTAGCTTCTTTTTATTTGGTAGATTCATTCCTTTTCTTGAGGCACTCACTAAGGTTTGAAAAAATCTTCTAGATAATTTGGCTTCCTATAGACTTCAGCAGCTAACTCCTCATGTCCGCAGCTTGCACAAAATCTGATTAAGTCCCTTAAAATTTATCCTTGACTATCCTTAAGCCTCTATGAGCTGACATTACCAATCAACCTTCATCTTTCTTGCTTTCTCACTTTACCAATTAACCCTTTTTCCATTAATGCCACTTTACATCAATGACAAAATATATGACAATGAAAAGGGTCCAATAATTGAATACCTAGTTGGCAGGTTGATGCAAGGACAATGTAATGATGTGGTGTGTGTTATGATGAAACATGAAGATTAATCTGAGATACCATTTTCACAGTGAATGAATAATAATTATTCTATCATGGTTTTTCCTTTTCCAAGCACAAAGGTCTAAGATTATTGCCTTGGAGCAATATGTCTATTACTGACTGTACCAAGTGTAGACACAAAACCATGCACTTACTACTATTTACTATAACACCAAGTATGTTGTTTTATAATGGATTTTGTGTAAGAAAAGTATTCGCTGACGACCCATTCCATAGTCCATCCACTATTTTTGTTGTTCTTTATTGCTTTTATCTTTCACACTTGTTGCTCATACACAACGTTTTGGTCAGGTCACAAGGATCTCTGTTTGTTAGTTCTCACTAATTTTTTTGTTACTTGTCTCTGGAAACTAGCGCATAGGGCTGGATACTAGCGTCAGGCACTCCTGTCCATCCTGGGTGCCCATGTCCTCTTTAAGTTTGATCTTATTTTTAACATTTGAGGTAGGTATTTTTTTAGTTTTCTCTCTCATCTCCCGAGGTACTAGTCGGTATGTCAGGTCATTAGTTTTGAACTTTGAATAAGAAATCCCTATATAAACACAACATACATACCATTATAAGTGTGAACAATTATTATCAAGAGCTAGCTATCTACATAGAGTAAGGGACTATGTTTAGGCATATTAATCTACATACACAGTACATAGGAAGGGTATTTCATTCTATTCCATCCCCACATTTGCATTTTATCTAGCTACAACCCGCTATCTTGGCGTCATTTGTGTGATGGTGACCTCAGAGTACTATTGCAAACATAAACACATAGAAATACATTGGGTCTAAGTTGTAGTGTAGAACTCAGTCGTAAGTTCACCATTGTGGCAATTGAGGACAATATAAGCCCTCATTTTGCATCTTTTTTTAGGATTTGATGTCTATTTGAGGGTTTTGTAGGTCTATACTTCATTGCAGGTTTGAAGGTACCTCAGAAATCCAAATGTGACATACAGGAGACCAAAGGAAAGTAATTACAAATCCCTAACAATCATATCAGAACTAGGTTCTAACCTTTCTATAAATTTAGGTGCCCAGAAATAGGCCTAGGGCACCCGCGGTTGCCATTGTCCCTCTCTAGGTGCCCCAGTCTAGCCATTTCCATCTCTACTGCACTTTTATGTGGTTCATTGTGACGGTTTGTGCTTGTGTTTCATCATATCATCTGGTCCAGACTCACTGTGGGATAAGAAAAATTTAGATAAGTACCTTACCCCTCTCATTTCCTTTCATATTTAAAATTAAATACTTTATTTAACATTTATATTCCATTGCATATAATTTATAGTAGATGTTTGCATTTAGATTCTAATAAAATAATCAGATTTTATTGAATCATTTTAGTGAACCCATATCTTAGATTGTTTTTTCCCTGAGATCCACTAAAACACTAATGGCTAAGGATATCTCTTCCCCTTCTTGGCTAGTCATGCCTCATGTGAGTATCAATCCTATCTATGATGAAACAACCATAACTGAACTTTCCATTCTATATCATAATTCATTTCTTCTAGATGATACTCAAAGTCAACTCTTAGCTAATGAATGCAATGTGCCTACTAGGTTTGATCATTCTACTATTAACATCATTTTTTATCCGGAAATTTTTTCTGGTTGTAGACATTGGTATACACTTAACCACACTCCTCCTGTTATTTATAATGAGAACTTAGATGATGTTATTCTTAGTTTCATACTTAATCTTGATGATAATTCTCTAGCTAATAAACAAGAAGACAATAAACATGCGCATGATTTTGTTGCTCATACTAGTTCAAATGATTCTATAGCTGCATCTCATACTCCTTCCATTTCTAAAAATTCTTCTCATGATGGATCACATACTAGTTATCCTCCTTCATTATATGTTGATGATACGCTTGATGAAATACTTGCATATGAATCTTTGTTCGATTTTGATGAGACACCTGATAGAGACTATTTTACTTCTTTACATATTTTTGAGTGTGAATCCCCCACTCCACTTTCATATTCTTTTGAAGTTGTCTCTAATAACATGCATGATTCATATCCTTCTATTACATCATCTCCTAAGGATGTTTTTGATGCTAGTCCTACAACTTCCATTGACGTTCCATGTTATTCACTGCATATTACTTCATTAGCACCTATATCTAGTGCGCCCTTAGCATCGAAAACTTCTATGTATCCTCTTGACATTCCTATGACTACTCATAATGGAAAACTAAAACCACTCAATACATTAGTTCCATATTTTACTATTCCTCCACAAGACATATTATCACTCATGCATGTTGTTGGCCACTTAAAATATCAATACCAATCTCTCTCACACTAGAAAGCAAGGCCTATTATGCTTCGGTCGATAATAATTCCTTGAATGGAAATTATATTCCGAAAAAGATTCACAATTCCTTAATGAGACACCTGATAGACATGATTTTACTTCTTTACATACTGCTGAGTGTGAATCCTCCACTCCACTTTCATCTTCTTTTGAGGTTGTCTCTAATAACATGCATGATTCATCTCCTTATATTACACCATGTCCTAATGACGTTTCCATTGTTAGTGCTACAATTTCCATCGACATTCCATGTTATTCATTGCGTATTACTTCTTCAACACCCATATCAGTGTTACCTTAACATTGACATATTTTATGTCTCCTCTTGACATTCCTGTGACTACTCATAATGGAAAAATACAGCCACTCGATACACTATTGCCATCTTATACTATTCCTCCACAAGACATCTTATCACTCATTCATGTTGTTGGTCACTTATCTCAAGTCCAATCTCTCACACTAGAAAGAAATTCCTATTATGCTTATATCGATTATAATTCCTTGAATGGAAATCCTATTCTAAAAAAAATTCACAATTCAGCATTCCCTAAGGATTTCATTATGCCTACATTTACATGTTTTGATGGTAGTGGTGATCCTCATCTACATCTCAAGAATTACTGATTAACTATGGCTTCATACTTTAATGATCGATTTTTTCTCAAATAAGTTTGCCATAGTCTTACAGATGATGCTCTCCAATGGTAAACACATCTACCTTTTGGATCTATTAGTACCTATTATGAAATGGAAGAAGCTTTTCTTCATCGCTTCATACTCAACAATGGACCTAGAGTAACATATGATCATCTACCTAGCTTACACCAAGGAAAAACATAACCTATCATTGATTACATTTTATGATTTAATGCTTGCATGCATCAATTGGTCTTCCAACCCATTGAATTAGAAAATAAATTCATCTTTTGTCGTGGTTTGATTCCCGCTTTAAAAAAACAATTACAATATGACACATGTGAATCATTCATACTCTTATGCTATAAGGTCATTGATCTAGAATAAGATCTCATTATTGCAAATGTCATAAATAATCCTCCTATTATTGATACTTCTGCATCATCTATTTCTTCTATACTCCCATCTATTGAGTGGCCTCCATGGTCTCCATCTCATCTTCACAAGCAAGTCCAACCTTCTCCATTGGATAAGCATCCTTCGTCTACTCCTCCGCATCGGGCTACACATTATTCTACACCTATTTCATAAGAAACATTAAAATTTTCTAATCACGCTAGACCTCATGATGTGATCCTTACATTTCTTGTCAAGCATTTGATTCACTTACCTTCTAATCAACATCATCCACCTCATCGCTTGCTACGCCAGGGTGATAGACCTTCCTTTCATAGTTAAAATTAAATAAATTGTTTAGAATTTATATTCCATTGTATATCATTTATAATAAATCTTTGCATTCAGATTTTATTGAATCACCAAAATGATTTTTAAGTTTTGATTTAGACTAAAAAGTTCTTGTTATCCCTTGTATGGATCAAAGGAAGAGACTACGGACTTAGGGGAGCTGGATGGATCTGTTCAAGGTATGAAAAGTGCTTGTGTTGTTTGAAGTGATTATATCCATATTTATTTTATGCATAAGTCTGAAAGTACATTTGAAGCCCATTTTATGAAGACAAAGGAGGAGTCCTAGTTTTGTTTTGAGAAGGTCCATGATGGTTAAATCAAGAGTAGGAAAGTTCGTTAGGTTTGCATAATATCATTTTTTTCTAGCAGTCATTAAAGGTGCCAGTGACCTAAGGGGGATCTAATAAGGTAGTTCTCTAGTTTCATGAGCATGATAGTAGTGTTAAGAAGGTATGAATGTTATGAAGACATGTTGAAGAGTGCAGACAAAGATAGAAGATTTGTTGAGAGGCAAGAAAAAATATGTTCTTTGTTTCTGAAAATTGGTAGCAATTTTTCTATTTGTATTAGACATATATGAGTTAAGAATGTGTTGAGAAGTGGTATTGGTGAGCCAAAATTGTGAATTCAAAAAATGATTCCTTAATTCTTAAATTAGTATCAATCATAAAGGTTTGAATCTGACAAGGTGAGTTCATTTGAGAAAGAGTGCATGAAGATAGGGGGATCATGTCATGTTTTGATTGTGTTTTCAAGTTTGGTTGATACTTTCAATCATTGATTCCATGTATGGTGAATTATTGGTGTGATTCCAAAGGAGGGAATGTTCAAGAAAGGGGGAGTATGTTCTAATAGTGCTTATATTGTTGACTAATGAGATTTTATTGCAAGAAATTGTGGTTGTCATTGAGATGAAGCATCTTCTTAGGGGGATATTTTAAGCTCTATGTTATGAAGTATCGAGACAATCATTAAAAGCATGGTACAATTCAAGTGTTCCTAAATTTGTTTGCACAACTTGTATGAATCCAAGGCATGTTCTTTGTCAACCATTGGTATCAAATAATTGGTGTTAGTATTTCAATATGTTTTTGAGATAAGATGGAAGTTTGTAGAAGATCCTTTTTCATTTATATCAAAATGCGGAGACTAAGAAGATGAAAAATACCATTTTGATGTGATTTTAGATTATGGTGTGTTTTCCATCAATGACAAAGGGGGAGATTGTTGTAGGTTGTCATTGATTTCAAGGTACTGCTGTTGTTGTCATTGGTGTCAAGTTGAGGTTTCGTCTTGTTGATGCCAAAGAATGATTTGGATAGCTTGTTGTGAGTTGTCATTGATGTTAAATGATGCCAAATGATCATGTCAAGGTATGCATGGTTGATGTCAGTACAAAGAGAGAAACTTTTAAAACAATGTGAAGACAAAGAGATATCGTGAGAAGGTATCAGCATGGTATCTTGTTGAAATGAGTGGATACAGGTATGTAGAGGTTATTTGAGAATTAGTAAATGGTTTAGAGTTCATGACCAGATGTATGAAGGCCAATTTATAGCATGAAAACCAAACAAGGTGAATAAAGCATGACCTAATGAGGTAGGTTGATCATTTTTCAGAGTAAGAATGTGTTATCAACTAATTTTGAATTGGAAAAATTATTTAAAAAATTGATTTTTTTTGAATTTTTTGAATCATCTTTCATTTGTTAAGAGTTTCCTCATTTGACCATCTCGACATCCTGAGAAAATCCCTTTTCCTTTCATCCCATTCCGACGAACAGTTCATTTTTTATGCTGAATTCAAGTTCAAGATTAATTAATTAATATTTTAATTAATTTCCTCCCATTTTACGAAAACAAATGAATTAATTTAATTTATGGAAAATTAATTAATATTTTAAAAACCAAAAAGGGAAAATCATCCTGGATGTTGTTGTGAATGCCAAATTGGCTCTTTGCTTTTGTTTTTCCCTTTTTCTAGCAAAGATTTCATTTTGCCCCGCTTATGAAAAATTCCCCTGTTATTTGCCAACCCAACCAGATATCATACGAAAAAATATCTCCCATTTTCCCATATGGAGAAATGAAGAGGAATTTCCAACCTATTTCACCATTGTCACGAGAAAATAATTAAATTCTCCCTCTATTCTCCTAGCAATTATTGCCCACTACTCTAAGAAATTAGGAATTGGTTATTCAATGGGAAGAAAGAAAAAGCAATTACAAAATCAAAAAAGCTGATCACGCATTCACCTTAGCAAAGCCCATGCATGATTGAAGGGAAAAGGTACACATGTCCAATACGAGCCAAACATAGATGTTCAAAAGGCCACACAACTAAAGAGAAAATTTCACACAGGCCACGCAAAGGGAGAAGAAAGGAATATAGATCCCACTAGGTCCAAACAACCCATGCATAACTAACAAGAAAAAGAAATTCCACCATGCATTCACCATATGTTTACATGTTCCAATGTAGGTCCAAGGCTAAAAGGAAGACTGTCCACGCATTGGAGAAGGAGGATTTGTCACATTGTTCACGCAGACTCATCCAAAGAAAAGTCCACACAAATCAAGAAGGAAATACCACACATTTGCAAGAGAAGACAGTCCTCACAGGAAGCAAAGGCCACACATTCATTAAAATGTCCATGCCAAAATTTTTAGAAGAGCCCACACAGGCCCAAAATACGTCCACACAGAGGGAGGTGGAACGTTGTAAAAGCATTGACATGTAGTTAGAGAACACCTATGCACACATAATTGTCAAAAAACAACCCACACATTCAAAAACTCAGGCCATTGACAACGCAAAAATTTAGAGGATATAAATATAGGTAGCCAAATACTTGCCTCAAGATCCAAATTGACCCCGTACAAAGCAATAACAATCAAGGAGAATTAAAAAAAGGCCAATAATAGCTTATTTTGAGCCTACACCAAGAAGATAAAATTTTTAGTGTACAAATTAAGCATGGAGGTAGCTTAGTTTCCGAGGCAAAATTCATAACATTTTAGCCTGGTTTCTAATTTGAGCTTAGTCTCACTATTTCATTGTATAGCTTGAGCTCGTACCTGAGCTCGAGAACATATTACCATTTTAAAAAAATTAAAAATATGGAATTGCTCTCTTTATTTTAAAATAATAATAATAAATAAAGAGCCATATTTTTCCTTGTGGAAACGGTGGTCCGGAGACTAAGACCCGACATTGATTTGTGCGCTTCCTTTTTTTTCCTTCAAAATTCATTATGGCTGAAAAACCTAACAAATCTATGGGAAAGTCAAAGAAACCGATAGAAAGGTCAAACAAGTCCGCACTCAAATATGAATTCCAAGGGATCATTCCTCCTACTTCTATCAAATATGCATATGACATTATCACCAACAATGATCTTGGCCACATCAATGTGCAAATTTTTTGTGATTGAGTGAAAGCCAAGGGGAAAACCATCTTCTTAGATAGTCTCTACCTCAAGTAGCAACTTTTCCTATTTCAGTGCAATATCCTGAGCTAGTCATTTCCTGCGTGGACCATTATGATCCCAAAATTTAAGGCATCTTCGAGGATAATTGTGAGACTTTCCTTTTGATCACACTAGAGCACATCGAGGAATTTCTCAACATCCCTAATTTCCTTGAGAATGAAAACATCACTCAACAATCAACACAAGATTTTTGGAATGAATAACCCCTATGGTGGACCAAGATGGTCAACAACAATTGGCTAGTGAACAAGAGGACTTGTGTTGACCGGTTTCCCAAGGAATTGTACCACATTGAGTTTGTGGAGGAAATCAGTGATATGATCACCCTTATAAGCCAAGTCTTCAATCTCCCCTCTGCCAGGATTTTTCATGGATGTATCAGCCCATCTACATCATCCTTGCAAAAAGAGAATTTGTAGATTAGGCCACCATCATTAGTGAGACTCTTCACAAATATTTGATCGAGGTGAAATTAGATGGGGATTTCTACATGATATCATACCTAACATATGCGGTGGCCAGAAGGAAACTATTTTTGGGGTTAAAGAAAAAAGACATCATGGGTCCATAAAATAGTGTTTTCCACTATTAGCTGTAATTGAGTTTCAAGAATAGATCTCATCACTTCAGGAGAGTTAAAGATGATTTGACCTTCCACGTGATTATAAAATTGAATAGGAATCCAGAAGAAATATTCTCCAAGGATGCCATGGTGGTCATTTCTCAATGGGGAACATGGTTCATTCAGTTTCCATCATTTTCCTACATTCACGTGAGTGGATTTGTAAGCACTCCATGGAAGCTTCCTAAGTATGTCAGTGATAAGTGGGCATTAATGGAGCGTGCACGAAATTTTTTCCAAGTTCATTGTATTCTTATCGAAAAACACCATTCAGGCATCCACTTCCCAATCCAAATTGGGGAATACCAATGTCCAAATCTCTTTAGTGTACAACTCATGAGAAGGAGATTTCTCACATTACCATACATCCATTTGTAAAGAGATCCCAATTTGAAATCAATGGATTCATGCAAAAGGCTCTCAGAGTGAAGTACCATCACAACCCCACCATGGAAGACTTCCAGTCTACCTACTCAGATGAACACAAAGTAAGAAGGCAAGAATTCTCCCACCTGACCCTTTCTCAAATCTAGGCCTTTCACATCAGAGATCCTCTAGATTCATTAGTATATGATGGTGACGGTTTGATTGATCCATCATATTATGTCGTTGCATTCACTCCATTGCCCCAAGTTTATTGGACCAAGGGATGTAAATTCTCTCTTGATGGTAAGAATTATCCAATTCTAGAAAAGAGCATAGCGTGGTATGAACGAGAACTTGTAAAGTTACCATCTATCCAAGTTTATACCCTAGGATCACAAAAATTGCCAACGCGAGGAGGTATCAAGTTAACTAAAACCTTTTCTTAGTGAACCTCCATGCCATCAACCCATACACATCAAATAAGGTGAGAATGGTTGCTCAAATCCACTTCTCAAAAGAAGACATTGCAAGGAGAAACATCCAAGGGTCTTGGCCCCATTGAAGGAAGAGAACGTGTCTCAGGGTTTTTCACTTTGAGTATATAATCATCTACTCACGTTATTATTTTGAGGAATCTCATCATAAACACTACACGGGCATTGCATGCACAAGAGTCTGCTCAAGTGCAAGTGATCCAAATATCAAACACTCCTAAACCCCTAGTTCATGAAGATGCATCTCAAGGTATCCCTGAGGTTCAAGAGGTTGATGTCGAAGTTATTTCCTCAAGGATTGAATTTGTGGAAAGAACTCTTGTAGAATCTAACGATGTCGAGAACCATGTGAATGCTGCTTTAGACTCCAGGCTTATGTGTGTAGAATTGGTCAAGGATACCACATCCTGGGTTGACTGTGAAGTCAAGAAAAGAAAGAGGGTTATCAAGGAAATCAATATTGACTTTGATGCCCTTTCCAATCTTTCAAATGATGTCATCCCCAAGAAACCTAAAGTGGATGGAGATGGAAACAAATTTGTAGATCTTGTCATTCCCCAAGTCGAGAAGGAACATAATGCCATGACGTCTGCTGACTATGAAGTATCCAGGCTTGGAATTGGGAAGTATAAATTGGAAAGTGACATGCAAATGTCCTGAGATTCCATGGATATTGTGTTAAGAAGGATTGAGAAATATAAATCTCAGAATTATCAACTCAAGGCCGAAAATAATCAGTTAGTGAATCATGTTCAACATACGATAAATCCAATATCACCCACTTTTCCAGTACACTATATAGTGGCTGCCCTCGATGAAGAAACACTTAATCTATCGAAGAAGGTAAACACTTTGGGCCATGGTACTAAATCTTGGCTTTCAAAAATTCTCATCTTTGGGAGAAAGACAATCGAAGTGGCTGTAAAGATCCATGAAGACATTAGTGCATACTTAGAATCAATCCTTTCTTTTAAGGAATCTTTTTCTTCTAGCATATCAAATATGGATGAGATATCACCCAATCTGCAAGAGACGATAAGTATGGAATATAAAATTCCATCCATTAATGGGATCCTTGAATTTAAATGTCGAGGGACACACTTTCTATGTTGTTTAAATCTCAAGTCACGAAGACACTTCTCAAAGATTCCATGATTCATTATGAAATCATATGCAACGAAGCGTTCACTTCACTCACCTCAATTCATGAGTTCATTGCCGAAATCCCTTGTGACCTTATGGAGGAGCATAATTAGTGGCATTCATCAGAACATGTTGAGGAACAATTCTCACAATTTTTTAAGGACATGTACATTACTGCCATCAATTTCTCCTCTACTTCAATGGAACATTGTATCAAATTGAGGAATTTGTTTGAGGATGCTCAATTGAAAATGATCAACCTAAATAATATGCTAGGTAGGATTTTGGATTATATGTGATCTGCGAGGTTGTGCTTTAACCAAGTGAACCTCCTAAAAAAGAGAAGATGTTCGAGACATTGGAAAGGTTCAAATCTTTTCAATTGGCAAAGGTGACATATTCTAATTTCACGAATGGGATGAGGTGATAGCATTCTAGTATCTAATGAAGTGGGAGAGTCCATTTCTCATACGATTGAGATAGGCATTACCCCTTTTAATGGATAAGGCACTGGGTCTTGTTTTATATTTTAAAGTGATGTTTTTGTTAAACTCATTTTTAGCAGACTTTTGGCCACTTAAGTGATATCTAATTTCAAGTTAATTTTTAAAAGTTAGTTGAAAAATTCAAAGTCACTTAAGGTGCCCTAATTTAATGTTCATGTAAACCCTAACTACCTTGTAGCCAACTTTTGGGTTAAAAAAGGAAGTTAGGGGCTCATTTGTAAGGGTGACTTGGAGAGAGGAGAATAATACTTCTGTGCAAGATTTGTTTCAAGAAAGAAACTTTGTGTTCTTTTGTGAAGACATTATGGAGAGTTAATGAAATATGAACTTTGTGTCCCATTCATTATCTCTTGTAGCATTTGATGTTCTTATGTTAATTAGATGTTAATGTTTAAATCATGCATGTGAATACTATATTTGATCTCATTGTCAACATTATTAATCTATTGTTATTATTGACAATGCTAAGCTATGATATCTACTTACTCATGTGTGTTCCCTTTCATTTATTCTTGTTTAGCTGATTCAAACTCCATTTTATTTGAGTTAGTTATTCATTGTTCTTATTCTTCTCTATTTAATATTAGGATTTGTTTTTACCAAAATGGGATCATACTTCCATTAAAACCCCGTTAATTAAATTAACCATATCCTAACCATTCATATCCCCTAGTGCACATGTTAATTGAATTGATCATCTTAATTAAATTAATTAATATACTCACTTAACCACCTCACCTAGCCAGCGCACCTAGCCACCTCACTCAAATGACCCACTCAAACCTCATTAATGACCTAAGACCAATTCTAAACCTATCTTAACCAACTAGGACTTAGTCTAAACCTAGACTTAAATCCTATTAACAAACCTAAAAGGACTCCTAATTATCATTCCATGATGCATCACTCAAGACTCGTAAGAAGATTAGAGATCACGCCAAAAATAGAAACAATCTGGCTATTTTTGGCCAACCTAGATATTCCCGACTTGACTGACCTCGGTTATATCTCAACCGACATCGGTCACCTAGCCATTTCCAGTTAGGTTAAATACATTTCCAAAATATTTTGCCTAAGGTTGTTCATTTGATTCAAGATCTCATATAAATAGAGACTTGGAGCACTTGAATTTCTTTAGCACTCAGGAAAAATAAGACACACGGGAGCACTACTAACATCGGTCACCTTTCACCATCCTCTTCACGATCACATATTCACAAAAGATAGGTATGGAGGTTTGAACTTCCACAACACGAATACAATGATTCTTCTCTTTGGATCTTTATGGTCACCATCTTCATCACATACGTTCTCGAACCCACTTTCTAGGAAGTAATCAATATCTCTACGCTGAATCTCTAGTTTCCTTGTACATTTATTTATTCACCTCTGTAATCTATTTCTCTCCACACCTGTAAAATTCCTTCATTCCATCAACCCATCACCTGATCATACCCAGACCTTTTACCCATTTTTCACCTTCTCCTCATAATCTTCGAGTCTTCAATTTCATTTTATGACCCCACCCTCATCATTTCCAACCTCTGTACAATCAAAGGGAGTCTAAATAACCAAATCTAAGAACTTTATGCTAATTGTGCCTACCGATGTCAGTTATCCAACCGACGTCGGTCATTCTGTCTAACCGGTATCGGTCATCCAAATGACATTGGTTACTGTGTCTACCAATATAGCTTAGACCAATGAGCTAATACCCACTTCCCAATAGCCTAGAATCATTCCTAATCCTTACCAGATCTTACCTAGAGTATGTACTAGGCTTGCAACCCAACACCAGCCAATCAACCCTCCTGTTTCACCTTAAACAACCTTTTAACGGCCTTTCTTATTTTTTTGTACAAGATACCTAAATTGTTTCAATTCCAATAGGATATTTATTTCATGTATTATTTAACTAGCATTAATATTGTTATATAAAAGTGGATTGACAGCTTGTTCAGGAAGCATCACGCTTCCCAGATCTAGCTTCCCCTAGGAATTCTACTCGTTGTTTTGTTTAACTCTATTTGGTGGTATTGTTTTACATTTACAAGTAGTTCCTCATATCCAAAAGGGAGCTATTGCAATCAACTTGGATTAGGAAATAAAAATGCACGCACAACCTTCAACCGACATTACAAATAAGTATTCCTCATTAGCCTACTAACCTTATCTTTTTCATTAATTTTCTAAGAATACGGTGAAACATTTTGGTACACCCGGTGGGACCCATCCGGGGTTCCTTGCATTTTTTCATTCTTAGGGAACCATTGTATGTTTGTTTCTTTTCAAAAGGAATTTAACATTAAATTCTCTCCCTGACAATCTTCTCTTTCTTCTACTTGTCTCAGTGACATTTGTATTTCAGGACTAAAATGAATCCTTATTTCTTTTCTTGCATTTGCATTAGTAAAATTCATATCCTTTCCTATTCACTCTTTGTTTACATCAAATATCACATTTCGATTTGAGTTTTAAAATAATTGCAATTCATACTTCTATGTTTGCATTTTTATCTCACATTAAAACTGAGGGCAACCTATACGCTGGAAGTCATGTCCAGTTGATGGTTGTCATAATTGAATCATAGAGCACATTATCTTCTCTCTTTGCCAAAATACATAAAAATAAATTCACACATCTTCTTAAACAACACCTTACCTGGAAGAAGTTTTTAAATATCATACAATCAAAGGATTGACAATGGGCACCCAACTAGTTTCTTTGTCCAACCATTATCTCAGAGAAAGGACTGCCCCCACCAAAACATTACCTAAAACCATCCTTAGATCTTGCCTTTCATAGGAAACCTTCTTTCCATCCAAAAAACTCTCTCTTCTATTCACAAGTTAGTCTAAAATAGCATAAGCTAAAAACATAAAATTCACCCATAGGATTTTGTGTTTTTCTTAGCTTTTTCTTGAGTTGTGTTTTGAGTTGTGAGGTCACTTTCTTCATTTTATTTTCTTCCTTTCACACCCCACAATTATAGTTGATGTATTCCAAATTTTTCTGGGTGTGTTAGGGTTCATTACTATCATACTCAGGTTTCTGGGTTGATAGTTTATTTGATTTAAGTCACAAAAATCAAATTCTTCCATTTTTTCAAATTTCATAGTGACTGGCATCGGTCCAACAACCATCATCAGTTTTCATTTGACCATCATCGATTTAACTAACCATTGTTGGTTTCTAGGTTGTTTGGTCATTTCACCAAAAACAACATTCACGACATTTTCTGTTCTTTCTAGGGTTCCTCAGAAACATCATCATACCTCTAGATCTTTGAAATCACTATCAAATCTAGATTTTGTCTCATTTTCATCAGTTGTTACAACATTTTACAAAATTTTTGAATCCCCACAGTAACCGGTATCGGTCTGGTTACCCTCTCACCATCATTGGTTAACCTAAGTGCCATCGGTTCTTGTGTTTTAATTTTTAATTAAAACAATGACTAGTTTCACCTCCCGGAACCTATTTTTCTTCATTTCTTTTATTTTTTTGTGTCATTTACAGAGATCATATTTCTAGGTCTACACTAAATCACATGGTTTTGAATCATAGCCAAGCCAACACCCTTGTTTTTCATGCCATCCCTTAGCCGCTTCTGCTTAGCCCATTTCTACCTTCCATCTTGTCGCCTATGGATCCAACTCAGCCCATTATCATCAGTACCGGTGATGAGGAGTTCACAAGACTCATTACCAAAAACCATATTGCTTTACAATACTATCTCACCCATTCATCTAATAGGAATTCATCAGGACAGTTGGTATATGGTATGCTCGTGTCCATCCCTCTTGCCCTCGCCCCCACTTCTGCGTCAGCTACCACTAGCTCGACGTTACCTTCTTCCCCCTTACCCCCTGTGGTGTCCCAACTTGACTCCACATCGTCTATACCTATTTTACCTATAGCATTTGTCGCACCGTTGACATCAATTTCTCCCATGGTGTCAACTATTCATTCATCAGTCACCTTGAGCATAGCCCCATCTATACCCACCACCTTGTATATACCTATTGCATCATAGCCTCCCATGGTGTCAAAAACTCATACTCCTTTTCAAAACCTCATCCTCTCCATCCTACAGTCCCTACCTCTAATTACCACAAGAATCGTTATGTCTACCCCACTTACCTACACATATCACCAACAACTACCAATCTCGTCTATCGCTTATTCAGGATATATGTCACCTGCATTTGTCCCCCCTCGTAGTTCTCATATTCAACACCACCATATACTAAGATGTTGTCCACATCATACATTCATCATCAACCCCCTTATACTGCATGGGGTGCCCAGTCATCACAACCTACCAAAAACCTTACTAAAATGATGATGGAAAAGATGCAAACATTTGAAGCATCAGTTTCTGGATCTTGCAACTCTTTAACATAGGATGAAATATGTAATGAGCCCATTCATCCATCTATTCCCATTCGTCCATATCCTACACATTCAAAAATTCCCAAATTCAACTGGTTTAAAAACAAATAGGACCCGCAACAACACTTATGGTCTTTAAAACATGGTTGTTATCTAATCGCTCATGATGACACTCTCCTCCTGCAGACATTCCTCATTTCCTTAATGGGACCCACATTAGATTGGTATAGTGGTTTACTTTGACATTCCATTTACTCATTTAACCAAGTGGCTCAAGCCTTCTTGGACCATTTATCAATCAATATCATCAAGAATGTCACCATGACCAAGTTATACTTAACATGACAAGATGACGATGAGTCAATTGTAGTTTTTGTTGCTTGTTGGTGGAGCCTCATCAACCAACTTACATTTCAGCTATCTCAAATTGATCTTATAGAGTTGTTCACTAGGGATTGTTCTAGGAACATCTCACCTACTCTCCAAGTCCAAACCTTTTGTACCTTTGATAAAGCATTCACCATGGCTAGAAAGCTTGAAATCCATGCCATAGAAGAGAAGAAAATTGAATTGCTTAACAAAAACACTACATTCAAATCCAATGATGCTTCTTCCTCTTCAAAACCACAAAAAATATTCCAAAGCAAAAGGATCGGCCAACGCGGTTATTTTAAAAGCTGGCCCATCTCACTCATCCAATCAATCAAAACCTTCTTCCAACCTTTCTCCAATTCAAGATTTCCATTTACGGCGAGAGCAACGAAAGTAAAATCCAATCGGGGAGCCTTATTATTTAGTATTAGAAAAAATTCTTAAAGCCAGAGAAATTTATCTGCCACCCTAAACCCACATAATAGTTTTGAACTTGCTTTTCCTATGCCTGTATGGTACAAGGAACATAACTATTGTAACTATCATCGTGTTAAAGGCCATAGCGATGGTAATTATATAACCTTCAAAAACATTGTCTAGGAAATGTTAGACAACATAGATCTTGTGTTGGACAACCCAAACACACCGTCCAATCAAAACTTTCATATTTTAAAGAATCCATTTCCTAATCACATCCCATCATCTAACCAAACAGGAAAACCTTAAACTAATGAAAATAATGTCTGTGAGGTCCATGCTGTGTTTGAAACCATACCGAACCTTCCTCAATTTCCTCTTATTCCCTCTATCGAGGAGATTCTAGCAAGAGATCCTCTATCCATGGAGGATCCTACCTCATCTATTCCTTCACCTACAGAGGAGTCCCCTTCATCTCCCCCTTCACCCACGAAGGAGTCCAACATTTCCACCAATTCCATTTCACCACCTACCTCCTAACCTAACGAACAACCTATGGTGTTAACTCTCCTACCCATGGGAGATTCATCCTTGCTTTCCTCTCCACTGAAAGAGGAAACTACCTCATCCTAACTGTTATCTCCCCTACCCATAAGGAATCCTTTAGACGCACCACTGCCTATTGGGGAAAATTCCCCATTAGCATTCCAGGATCCCATTGATCTACTCTCGGGTCTCTTACGCACAGAGTCCGAAGCCAACCAGTTCCCTATCTCACAGAAATTTTATAGGGATTTCCACTAAACCAACATCATCTCCACTTTTAATAGTGCCATTTTCATGCTTGGCCGATCGCTTGGATTACGTTGATAATTCCATACTTTGGGAACACCTTCGGCTACCATGTTCAAACCAAATGTAGATGTTGCATACATATACCTCCACGATTTATCTAAAGGTATTTCAAGCAACCAAACCAACTATGACCATGCCTATTGTAATAGATTCTTCTTCATCACCCTCGCCTACACCTAAACCTTTACCAACAACCAAACTGATTCCTATGCCTAAGAACCTACCTACACCTATATCTTCCCCCACATCTAGACCCATCACTACCTTGGGTTTCATACTGACATCAAGCCTTGTCCATCCACCTGTCAAATTAGATTTAGCCACTTCTTCCCAAATCCACGCAAAAACCATTCCTCCACCTAAAAGGAAGACCCAACCTTCTACACCACACACACTAGTTTCACCTACTATGCCTTTGTCACCTTGACCCCTTTCATCTATCCTAGGACCTCAACCATTACCTTAATCAAGCAACCTCTTATACAAGGCAAATCAAAAGCGCAGCAACCCACCTCTTCATCACAATCCTTTATTACACCCAACCTACTAGCACAATGTACACCTTCACCGTTACCTGCATCTTTCTTACTGTCTATACCCCCACCACCTACAATAACTCCATCAGTGCCTATGAGATTTCTTTCTCTTCAACCCATACCTTCTACCTTGCCTTTGCCAGCAACCTCTTATACAAGGCAAATCAAAAGCGCAACAACCCACCTCTTCATCACAATCCTTTATTACACCCAACCTACTAGCACAATGTACACCTTCACCGTTACCTGCATCTTTCTTACTGTCTATACCCCCACCACCTACAATAACTCCATCAGTGCCTATGAGATTTCTTTCTCTTCAACCCATACCTTCTACCTTGCCTTTGCCAGCAACCTTCATTGCGCCTCCTTTATCACCTTGGCTAAATCCTCCTCTTCCATTATCTGCTTTCCCTTCTACATCATATACTCCTCCTTCACCTTTATCCTTAAAGGGGCAACGAAAATTGAAAAACCCACTACCCTCCAAAGAGGTAGTTAAGCATACAACACCTTATATCACTAATCCATCTACTACGCCTTTACCCAAGAAGGTAAAACCCAAGACTAAAATAGTACCACCTACCAAACCGGTGGCTAAACCTATACCACCTCCAATTCAACCTCTTATAACACCTCACACATCATAATCACCTACACTTCAATCCAGACCCACACTTACCTCACATTATGATCCATTGGCAAGGTCTTACGCCAACATTGTAGCTAACCTTTTAGAGACCTCTGTCATCACATTTCTTCCCCCTTAGACCTTACGACTCAATCAAACCCAAACCAAAATGGTTTGACGATACTAAAATTTGTGCCTACCATCATGTGCCAGGACATGATGTAGAAAATTATAAGGCTCTAAAAATTGTTCTTCTCCAACTTTGTCCTCTTGAACAAAAATTTGACGATGATTATCTTCTAGATGAGGACCCCGTTCCATCCCCACCTATCATCACACATCCTCGCCCACAACCTATTTAGTGACCTACATCACCACCTCCACAACCCATTTATCCTGCTCCAAAATTCGAGATCAATATGGTCAGCATAAAAGAGCTAGCCAAAACCCCACCAAAATGTCAGTGCATCCAATTTATTCATTCTATTTTCCATCCCGTCGCTACACATATCATGATTCACCTACTCCATCCCATAGCAATATGGTTAACATTTCCACTCGTGCTGAAAAAGACAAATGAAAGGAGAAAGCAACCAGCCAATTTGCTAATCTTGTACCCAATATACCATCTACACCCCCACCAAAAATCACCATTTGAAGACCCATATATCCTAGTTTAGAAGGGATCGCCCATCCTACAATGATAAAACAATTACACCAATCCCCTCTAAAAATGTCTTTGTACGAACTCATCCAAACCTCTGAATATCATCGAAAGGCCCTCATGGAGGTTTTGTAATCCATCGAGGTTTTACCTAATGACCCGATGCCTATGGCCTCCATTATCACCCCTCACCATGTGGCCTCTCTCACCAATTCATCCCCTCCCTATACACCTGTCACTCCTCACCAAGTAGCTGCCCTCAATTTCTTTGACGACAAGATTGTACCTCTCCAATCAAATGATCATGATCCTTCCCTTTTCATTTATGTCTATATTGATAATATACGCATTCAATGTGTTATGATCGATGGTAGTGCTAACATCAACATCATCTCCTCCCACGCGTACAACCAAATGTGCATCCCTTCAAATTACATGCATAATAACCTAGTTATGTTGCATTCATTCAATGACACCATCAATTCTACCCTCAGTACCATCATTCTCCACATTCGTGTGGTACCCTGCACAGTTCCAGAATTGTTTTATGTCTTATAGGGAGAGTTCTAGTACAACCTGTTGCTTGGAAAACCTTGGATCCGCGTCATGGGATGTGTTCTTTCAACCTTACATCGCTGTGTAAAATTTGAACATGAAGGAAATAACTATACCATTCTAGCTGACCCTTCACCATTAAAAACCTGAAATATGTTGTACCAACCTAATGATGTCCTTGTACCAGTTAGGGCATCTACTACCGCTTCCACTTCTCCTTCACCCACAACCCCATCCACTAATGTTGTCGCTACCTCTCCCATACCTAACTCTTCTATTCCCACTTCCGTCGTAGCCTCTACAACCGACCCATCCATTAACCCATCTACTTCTCAACCAACTAATGCTTCTTCCCAATCACCTAGTGATTCATCTATTCCTACTACCCATATATCCACTACCGATACCTTAGAAGGTTTTTTTCAGTGCCTCACTCTTGGGGAGTACCGCCTGTACAACATCGACACATTACTTACCCCTCAAGAGTATGGTAACCTTTGCCAACATCCTCGTTATGATCACTACATAGGCGAGGTTTTCCCTTATTGTCCTCCCCACCTTCACACCAACTTAACATATGGCGGACTTGATACTTCTACCTATTCACCCGAACCACCTTCCCAAATGCAACCATTTTCATCTGACCTCCAATATCTCACCAAACGCCACTTCACCCACACTTCCCTTCACCATTGTGCATGGAAAGGATTTGGTTTTGGGTTTTATGAACGGGGTTGCCATACTGTCATCCCGTGTATTTTTTGTAAACACAAAGACTACAGTGGTGTTGGCTTTGCCGAACCATCTTACAAGAAATATCGTGTCAAACTCATTGAGGATGAAAAACGTTCCCCGCCCTGTTCACCAATGTCACCACCTTCACCCATGGAGTCTATGGATCTAGAATCCATTCCTACTAACTTTTTTTTTGTGAACACCATTCCCCTGGGACCTATGACTTATCAATGCGATGGTTAGGCTTCCTCTTCTCTTCTCTTCTTGCATCTCGACATGATCGACGACGATACAAATTCTATTAACATTGTTTAATATTAGAATGATGATTCTATTCTCACCTATCTTGGTGCAAAAGATTCTTATATTCATCGGTCGTTTCCTTCTAAGACGCAAACCGTGTTAAATGAATCGACCATCGAAATCAATATTAATACTTAGGATGACCCGCACATTCTAAAGATAGGCCAATCTTTAGACACTGCTAAAAATGAAGCTTTTACTTATTTCCTCTAGGATCATAGCAATGATTTTGCTTGGTCCTATGCTGATATGCCCATTATTGAGCCAAACATTGTGGTTCACAATATCGTAATTTTTCCTAAATCCAAACATATAAAACAAAAGCTATGGAAAATGCATCCTCGCATTGCCATTCTTGTCAAAGAAGAACTCCAACACCTTCTTTCGGTTTCCTTCATTCTACCCATTGATTATACCCAATGGATCTCTAACATCATTCCTATCACAAAAGTGACAGGGGGACTCTGCATTAGCATGGATTTCCATGACCTTAACTTAGCTTTCCCTAAAGATGAATTTCCACTACCTAGTATTGACCAACTAGTTGATCTTACCGCCGACCATGAGATGCTATCACTCATGGACGGTTTCTCGGGTTATAACCAAATATTACTCGCCTCGTAAGATCAACACAAAACTACCTTCATCACCCCTTGGGGGACCTTCTACTATCAAGATATGCCCTTTGGCCTTAAGAATGTTGGTGTTACATATCAACAGGCTATGACTTATATATTTCATGACATCATGCATCACATATTGGAAGATTACGTTGACGATCTCCTTACCAAATATAAACATCGAGGGAACACCTTACAGTCCTTAAAGTCATCTTTGACCATCTCATCAAGTATTATGTTTGCCATTAACCTAAGAAGTGTGTCTTCGCTATTCTCTCTGGCAAGCTCCCTAGATTTATCATTTCTTTGTGTGGCATAGAAGTTTACCCCACTAAAATAAAGGTTATTCTCAAAATGCCTCCATATACTAACCTTCGTCAACTTTGTAGTTTTCAAGGAAAGTTGTAATCTATTCTTCATTTTATTTCTCAACTTTCTGACCACTGCCACCCATTTCATCATCTCCTCAAAAAGGATGTCTCCTTCAAATGGGATGATGAATGCCAAAAAACCTTTGACACCTTATAACAATACCTCCTCCAATCACATGTGCTCATTCTACCTAGAGATAACCAACCATTTTACCTTTATATTTCTGCCATGGATCATTCCTTAGGTGCCATGCTCGCTCATTGTGACAAACAATACAGGGAGAAAGCAATTTATTATATAAGCCATACACTTCTAGACTATGAAACTAGATACACCCATGTCGTAAACCTCTGCTTAGCCTTAGTTTTTGTCACCACTAATATTCGACATTACCTACTCAACCATAAAACATTTGTCATCACCAATGTTGGCCCCTTACATTACATATACGCCAAGCCTTACCAACATCAATGAGCTGCACGTTGGCTTATGCTTCTTACATACCTAGAATTCAAATTTATCCATTAAAAATATGTCAAAAGACAAATTATCATTGACAAAATTACAGACACACCTCTCTCTGGTAATCAATCCTCTAACTTGGACTTCCTAGATGAATCCATTGTTACCCTCTCTTTGGATGATACCATTTACTAGATGAACCTATTATTTGATGGCTCCAAATGTCAGCGTGGGCGTGGTGCTAGAGTTATCCTCATTCCTCTTGATGGTGAGCCTATGCCATTATCTTTCAAATTAGATTTTTATTTTACTAACAATATCACCAAATATGAAGCCCTCATATTAGGCCTTTAAACCACCATTGCCTTAGATGTTAAATCAATTAATATCTTTAGCGATTCTCAACTGGTCGTAAACCAAGTCAATGGTATATACTTGTGTCGTAAAAAAATAATTCAAAAGTATAAGCATCATGTAGACATACTTTTGAATACCTTTGACTTTATGAACTTCAAACCAACTCGCATTCCACTAATAAATTTGTGGACACCATGACATGTCTTGCTTCTCAAATACCCACTTCGCCTTCCGACTTGAAAATATTTGTCACAATAAAAAGGTTGCAATCACCTTCTTATTTATTTCAAGATGTCAACCTTTTTGGAACCATTGAGCCTGATCCACGTGACCTTTGGTATAATTAGTTTTCAGATTACCTTTCCCTTTCAATTTTACCTCCAAGAATTACTCACAATGGACAACGTGCCTTTCTCAAAGGTATCTCTCGTTATGTCATCACCGGAGGCCTTCTTTATAAACGTGGTTTTGACAGTATCCTCTTACAATGCCTTACAAGTTCAAAATTCCCTACACCATCAAGGAATTCCATGATGGAATTTGTGGAGGTCACTTCAGTGGCTTAGTTGTAACTAAATGTATCCTTCATCTGGGATATTATTGGCCAACCCTAAACTGTGACTATTATGACTATGCCAAACATTGTGTGAAATGCCAACAACATGCTAATCTTCATTACAGACCTACCCAAGCCTTATAGGTTGCACGAGAACTTTGGCCTTTCTCTCAATGGGGTTTGGATCTTTTTGGAGAGATCAATCCTCATTCTGCACAATTCCATCAATGAATTATTACCACTATTGAATACTACACTAAATGGGTAGAAGCCATACCTCTTATTTCTACAAAGGCAGAGAAAATATGTGAATTCATCAACCATCACATTATTTGTCACTTTGGTGTTCCTCATCGTCTCATCACTGATAATGGAAAATAATTCAAAAACAAAACCCTATGGAAAATATGTGAAACCTTTGGCATTAAACTCAGATTTTCTTCACCTTACTACCCTCAAACAAATGGCCAAGCATAATCAACCCAAAAAACCTTAAACAAAATTCTTATGAAAGTTGTTGATGATAGGGGAAAGGATTGGCATACACACATTCCTTTTGCCTTGTGGGATTATCATACTAGTATTTGCACCTCAATTGCTAACACACCTTTCTCTCTTGTCTATGGTATAGAGGTTGTTCTGCCTCTTGAAGTACATATTCTATCTCTTCGTACCTCACTCATAAGAGGCTCAACGATGATGAATTTCCCTAGGACTGTTTGGCACAACTTGAGTTATTAGACGAGTGTTGTCTTAATG
This sequence comes from Taxus chinensis, assembly GCA_019776745.2. Lineage (NCBI taxonomy): Eukaryota > Viridiplantae > Streptophyta > Pinopsida > Cupressales > Taxaceae > Taxus > Taxus chinensis. Next base: position 205,106,352 of record CM034155.1, on the reverse strand, counting down.
CTCTCAATACCCTTCAAATCTACCAAAAATGTATCAAACGTTCCTATGATAAACGTGTCCATGAAAAAATATTCCAGGTCAGTGACCTAGTCTTGAAAGAAAATCAACATGTGAAAAAAGAGGAAAAAATTAAATGGGGGAAATTTTCTCCTAATTGGCTTGGACCCTATGTCATTACTCATACCTATGGATCAGGTGCTTATCATTTTCCTTCACTCGAAGGTAAACCCAAACTTGAGCCCCTCAATACCTTACATATTTGATGATTATATTTTTGAATAAAGTTCTATATCATCTTCTGTCTACTTAACACTCATCCCTTGAGCACCATTCACCTTCCATTTTACCTATTTTAAGGATCAACGACTAAACAAGAATCATGTGATTACCTGTCATTTTTTAGCCTTATCTTCAATATGAGTACCAAAAATCTACTCATGGTATGATTCTCATGGATAATTTTCATCTTTTCCAAGATGAAATCCTGTGGTCGTTCATCACTTACACCCGGTATTTCATAGTTAACCTCCTTCATGTGCTATACTTCTTTTGTCCTCAAGTAGCTTAAGAGCCTATTTTTCTCTATAGTCTTAACCATGACTTAAAATTCCAAAAGCAAAAAAAATTCAAAAGTAAAATGGGATTCAACTCCTTGAGTCAAAATTCTAGCAAAAAGATAACTCCCTCAAAAGGATTGTAGACACCTAAATTCCGCTTTTGCAATCTTATTGCCAAAATGCACACAAATCACTCTCATTCTTACCAATTCCATTATAATTAGTGATATTTACTAATTAACTAACATTTCTTGCCACTTTAGCCAATTAACAATGTTTTTTGTTTGCGTAACCCCTCTCGCATTTAGGATGCCAATTTACGGTGAATCGTAAGTCAAAATCCTCTTCAAAACAGACAATTAGCATTTATTAGCTAATTAAGCCTATTTTTCCCTTGATTTGGACAATATAACCTAGTATTGGCTTAAACCCTCTTACAACCACTCAAAATCACCCCATTCACCTCCACAATGTCTCAGTAAGCTTCAAAAGCTTATCCTAGCCTCCTAGTTGACCCTAAGCGGTTGATTAAGGCTCCACACCTCTTAATCACTTGGTAATTCACTAATTGTGATTAGCAAGGCCTAATCATGATTATAAATTATAATATGATTTGGGGATTTTAGTCCCACATGAACCAAAATATAAGTTTCTCCCAAAAGGAAAACTATAAAAAGGGTGCACCTCATTCCTTTATATTGGACACCATGCTTTGATTTGCATCTCATAAGATAAATATGATATATAACCAAGTTCAATCCTTGCTTAAAGCCTTCAATGGGGTTAGTAGATAAATATCCAAAAATTTTGGGGTTAGAACAAGGTTGTACAAATAATAGATCAGATCTAAACATACATGCAATGAAAACGGATATTCTACCAGAAGAATTATACAAAACAATAGATATAAATCAACACTAGATTTAATGTGGTTCACCCAGTGTGGGCTATGTCCACCAAGAAACAAGACAATCTATTATCCAAAGTTTTGAGAAGATACACAATTTAATATTTATAATCTTCCACACCTCTCAGATGTACAGTACTGTCTTTCACCCAAGCTTTTGCTTCTTCTCCAAGAATTCTCTCTCTCACAATTTTTCTCACAATAATCATCAAATTTTCAAGTTTTTCTTAATTATTACTTCTAAACCCTAGATTTCATGCTTATATAGGCATATAAAAAATTATGGCACTTAGCCATGAAATTACAATAAATAGAAATACTTTAATACTAAAAATATATCTAATTCCCGTGAGTTAATTAAAACACCCTGTGCCTGTTAGCCCTAACTGATGTCAGTTCCTCCTTTCCTGACTGATTCCGATCCCTCCATAGCCGATGTCAGTTACTGTATTTTCCAGCAAGTTTCATATTGCATGCTAATCTGAAGTAATTGAACTCCATAACTCAACAATCTCCCACTTGGAGATTAATTACTGCACCATACCTGTACAGTGTCATTCTTGGATCCTTCCTTAGCTTTGTTTCTTCCTCTTCAAGTCTCAAACTCAAAGACCAATTAAAGTGAAGTGTAGCTCCAACTTCTCCTTTGCTAATGGCTTCGTTAGCATATCTGCATGGTTTTCACTTGTATGAATCTTTTCCAGATTCAACTATCCATCCTCCAATACCTATCGTATGAAGTGATACCTCAACTGAATGTCTTTCATTCTTTGCCAAATTAATTGCACTCTGAATGTCACTGAACAATTTGAAATCATCTTGATCCTTTCCTAACTCTTTCATGAACCTACTCATGCATATCATCTCCTTGCTAGCCTCTGTAGCTGCAACATACTCTGCCTTTGTAGTAAACAAAGCCACAACCTTCTACAATCTTGAAATCCAGCTAATTTATGTCCCACCTACTATGAAAATATATCCAATAGTACTCCTACTATCAAGATATCCAACCATATTTGAATCAACATAGCCGCATAATGAAATATCCGAACCTCCATATCATAACTGCATGCTAGATGTCCCTTTCAAATACCTGAGTATCCATTGGATTGCTTTCCAATGCTCTTTACCTGGATTAGCCATATATCTACTCACAACATGCACTTCTTGTGTAATGTATGGTCTAGTACAAACCATAACATACATGAGACTCCCAACTGTTGAAGCATATGTCACTCGTGTCATGTATTTGACCTCCTCATGTGATGAAGGACACTGATCTTTGCTCAATTTGAAGTGTCCAACCATAGGTGTACTAACAGTTTTTCATTCTGCATCTTAAACCTTTCTAACACCCTGTAGATATAATCCTCCTGAGGCAAATACAATTTCTTGTTCTTCCTATCTCTGTGTATTTACATGCCAAGGATTCTTTTTTCATCTCCTAAATCCTTCATAGAAAATGTGTGAGCTAACTTTCCCTTAAGCTCACCAATTTCCTGCATACTAGATCCTGTAATAAGCATATCATCCACATACAGTAACAAAATAATATAGTTCCCACTTTCAAGCTTCTTGAAATAAACACAATGGTTAGATTCACATCTCAAGTAACCATGCTCATGCATAAAACTATCAAACCTCATGTACCATTGCATTGAAGTTTGCTTGAGCCCATATAAGCTCTTTTTCAACCTGCACACTAATGTTTCCTTACCCTTGACTTCATACCCAAGTGGATGCCGCATATAAATCTCTTCATCCAAATCATCATGAATAAATTCCATCTTCACATCTAATTTCTCTAAATTGAAATCATGTACTGCAACTAAACTCAATACAGTACGAATAAAAGTCATCTTTACAACAGGAGAAAATATTTCACAAAATTCAATACCTGTTTTCTGTGTAAATCCCTTTACTACAAGCCTTTCCTTGTACCTTTTCTGTCCACCCTCTTCTTCCTTGATCCTATAAACCCACTTGTTTTGTAGTGTCATTTTACCTGCTGGTAACTTAACCAAATCCCAAGTCTGGTTCTGTTCCAAGGAGTCCATCTCCTCATACATGCCATGCTCCCACTGGATGTGGGTCTCATCCTACATTGCTTCTTCAAAAATCTCGGGTTCACCATTATAAGTCAATAATAACTAAAATAGAGAAGGTGTAAATATTTTTAGAGGTTTACTTACCCTTTATGACCTTCTCACAGGAGTTTGGGGTACCAGAGGCTCATTCTGGACCTCCTGGACATTTGTATCCAAATTTGTTAGTGACCGGCGCCGGTCACTTGTAACCGACATCAGTTCTACTAAATGATATGGGTTTGGCTCTTCTATAACTGATATCACTTATGCTAAATGATGTCAGTCAGGGGTCAACCGACACCAATTAATATGTTACCCTGTCGGTATTACTTTTAAATTTGAGAGTTCATTTTCATTCACAAACTTCTCAACGGTTTGTCCTTTGGTACCAAAATTTGATCCATGTACATTCTCTTTTCATTCTATTCAATATCACGAATCCTAATAATTTTAGAATTCTCTAAATACCAAAAATAGAATCTAAAATCACCATATCCATAACCAATGAAAGCACATCTCTTGGATTTTGTATCCAACTTTTTCCTATTTTCCTTATCAATATGCAAAAAAGCTTCTGAACCAAAAATTTAAGAAAAGAAAGATCTACCTCTTTTCCGGTCCAAGCTTCCTCTGGTATTCCTCCATCTAGTGAACTTGAAGGCCCACGGTTAATCAAATAAACTGTTATATCAACTGCTTCTGCCCAAAACTGTAAAGACAATCTAGAATGTGTTCTCATACTTTTAGCAAGTTCCATGATTGTCCTGTTCATTCTTTCTACAACACCATTCTCTTGTGGTGTTCTTGGAACCATTATTTCTCTATGTATCCCATTCACTGAACAATAATCATTGAAATCCTTGCTACAGTATTCACCACCATTGTCAGATCTAAGACACTTTAAATTTGAATTTGATTCATTCTCAACAAGGGATTTCCATCTTTTAAAAGTCTCAAAAACATAAGATTTACATTTAATACAATAAACCCATACCTTTCTTGTAGCATCATCAATGAAAGTAACATAATACTGGGATCCTCCATGAGAAGCTACCTGAGCTAGTCCCCACACATCTGAGTGTACAAGCTCCAATTTCTTCTCCTTCTTAGTTGCCCCAAATTTGAGAAATCTCACTCTCTTTTTCTTTCCAAAGACACAATGCTCACAAAAATCAAGATCTAAATCTTTCAAATATGATAACTTACCCTTAGCCTTTAAGATCTGTATTCCTTTTTGACTCATATGGCCCAACCGATTATGCCACATGCATGCATCTGAATCTTAAGTAGATAATATAGAAAAAGAATTAGTAACACAGGTAGATAAATATAACGTTCCTACCTTCTTACCTCTTACCACAACAAAAGCACCCTTGGTGACTTTCCAAGAGTCTGATGTGAATACAACCATGCAACCAGATTCAACTAGTTACCTTGCAGAAATAAGATTCCTCTTGAGGCTTGGCACATGCCTCACATCTTTCAATACCCATGTATTTCCATTCTGTAATTTTAGATGAACTTCCCCTTTACCAATAATACTACAAGGTTCATCATCACCCAAATAAACATGCCCAAAATTTCCCTAGACATAATTTCTGAAATAACCCTTATTAGGGGTTGCATGGAAAGAAGATCCTGAATCTAAAACCCATGATTTAATTCTATTATCTAAAGAAAGAATAAGAACATCTTGCATTACCTCTGCTGTAGCAAAATTTGCTTCTTTACCTTTTTCTGGTTGTTGGTTCTCTTTATCCTTTGACCAACAATCTTTCTTTGCATGTCCTTTCTTTCCACATTTCCAACAGGTAATTCCCTTACCTCTTGATTTAGATCTGTTATCCCTTGACTTTGATTTCCCATTACTCTTACTCTTGGATCTCTCCTTCTGCGTGCCCCTACTTTCTACATTCAAAGAATTCCCAGATGATGATTCCTTTGTATTTTTCCTGCGAATTTATTCATTCAATATTATACTAACCACATCATCAAAATTAAAAATATTATTAGCAGATGTTGTATTACTAACAACCATTACCAAGTTATCCCAACTATTAGGCAAAGAACATAAGAATAAAAGTGATTTCACTTCATCATCAAACAAAATATCAACCAATTTTAACTGATTTACAATAGATTGGAAATCATTCAAATGACAAGATGTAGATCCACCTTCATGCATCTTAGAACTAAATAGTTTCTTCATCAAATAAAATTTATTTGAAGCACTAGGTTTTTCATATAAATTAGCAAGATACTTCATTAACCCTACCGTAGAAGTCACTTCTGTAATATTGGAAGCCACAGATGCTACCATGCTCAATCTTATAGATCCCAAAGCCTTTCTGTCAAGAATCTTCCATTCTTCATCAGTCATCTTCATAGGTCTAGAATTCTCATCCAACGGTAAATACAAATCTCTTTGATACAGATAATCCTCAATCTAAATGTTCCATAATTGATAATTTCGGCCATCAAACTTCTCTACCTTGTATTTTTTTCTGCATTATTGTATCTCCCACTCAATCAGAAAACCCTCTATGAGTAAATTTTTCAATGCATAAAACCCTTAAATAAAGCTCTGATACCAGTTGTTGGGGTTAGCACAAGGTTGTACAGATAATATATCAGATCTAAACATACATGCAATAAAAATGGATATTCTACCAGAAGAACTATACAAAACAAGAGATATAAATCAACACCAGATTTAACATGGTTCACCCAGTGTGGGATACATCCATCAAGAAACAAGCCAATCTATTATCCAAAACTTTGACAAGATATACAATTGAAGATTTATAATCTTCCACACCTCTCAGATGTAAAGTATTGTCTTTCACCCAAGCTTTTGCTTCTTCTCCAGGAATTCTCTCTCTCACAATTAATCTCATAATAATCATCAAATTTTGTAAGTTCTTCTTACTTTTTACTTCTAAACCCTAGCTTTCATTCTTATATAGGCATATACAAACTTAGGGAACTTAGCCATACAATTAAAATCAATAGATCTTCTTTAATATTAAAAATATATCTAATTTTTGTGAGTTAATTAAAACACCCACACACAGGTAACCGACGTCGGTTAGCCCTAACCGATGTCGGTTCCTCCTTACCTGACCAATGTCGGTCCCTCCATAACTGATGTTGGTTACTATATTTTCCAGCAAGTTTCATATTGCATGCTAATCCAAAGTAATTGAGCTCCCCACAACTCAACAAAAATGACCAAGTAGTCATTTGGAGAGACCATTTCACCTTGTTTGGAGTAGAAACCATAACCATTTGATTTCCCTCTTAGGTCTATTTAGGCCCATGTTAGGAAATTCAAGCATAGTAGTACGCATGTTTAGTTACATTTTGTATTGTTTTCATACTAGTTAAGAATTCTTTTAATCTTCTATCTTAATGTTACATTCCTCGACTTAGAACCTTGGCTAGATGGATGGTAATGGTGTTAGCTCTCCTTGTTTAGTCATGCAATTTTATTTGTAAATTTTACGGTGTCATAATTTTTCACGCCCAGTGGGAGCATACCCCATTGCATTCACTTTTTAAAGCTTTTTAACTTAGTTTAAAAGTTTTTCATTTCAAGTTTATAGATTAGTTTCAAGGTTTCTAATTTACTTTCAAGATTTCTAGTGTACTTTCAATCTTTTTAGATTATTTTCTCAAGATTTTTAGATTAGTTTCTCAAGCTTTTTAGATTAATTTCAAAATTTTAGAGTAATTTTCAAAGTTTTATAGATTAATTTCCATAGATTAGTTTCAAGTTTCCTAGATTAATTTCAAGTTTTCTACTTTACTTTCAAGCTTTCTAGAGTACTTTCAAGCTTTTTAGATTAGTTTCTCAAGCTTTTTAGATTAATTTCAAAGTTTTAGAGTAATTTTCAAATTTTTATAGATTAATTTCCCTTTTTGAAAGTTGTTTCAACTAGATTAGTGGTAGAAGTTGTGTTTTCTTGCTTTTTGTAGGATTCAAGGAGGTGAAGCCCTGTCAAAATTGCTAAAAACCTTTTTGAAGAAATTATTGTCAAAACTCAAATTTTGGCCACTTCCAGTGAAGGGGCACATAGGCATTGAATCGGGAGCGTAGACGTTGAAAGGGGAGCGCACACGTTGGCAGGGGAGCACATGTGTCGAAACAGGAGTGCACCCGTGTCTCTAGAAGCACACACGTTGGCTTGTATTTTTCAACTGTCAGTCATTTTTTACAAAGGGGAGTGCACACATGTCGATAGGGGAGTGCAAGCGTCAAAACATGAGTGCACCCGCTTGTTTGGAAGCGCACACGTTAGCTTGTCTATTTGTCAACAGTCAGTCATTTTTACAAGGGGGAGGCTCGCACACATCGACATGGGAGCATAGACGTAGAAACAGGAGCGCACCTGCTTGTTTGGAAGTGCACACATTGGCTTGAATTTTTCAATTGTCAGTCATTTTTACAAGGGGGAGTGCACACGCCGGCAGGGGAGCATAGGCATTGAAACATGCACGCACACATCGACAATGGTGCACAGGTGTGTCTATATAAAGTTTTCTTGCAAAATCAATGTTTTCATTTTTTATTTTTAGGATTTCTGTTACTTTTTAGAGGTTTTTAGATGCCATTTTTGTCAATTTCATAGATTTAGAGTAAGTTTTCTTATAAAATTACTTAGGTTTTGAAGGAATTAATCTTGTTTCCATGCTTTTAATGAGTTTGGATTAAGGTGTGTATGCTCTTCTCTTGCACTTGGTGTGATCTAGAGAATCAAAAGCACTCTTAAACCATCTTTTGCTATCATTACAGTCAGTAGGATACTTTGTTAATCATCTTTTAGTTTAAATGATTTTTTACTTGCTAAATAACTAAGGCTAGAATTTTTGTATACTCTTCCCTTGAACCTAGTGCAATCTTGGGAATCAAAAGCAATTTTAGTCTTTTTATTAAAAAGCACTTGGACGAATTGGGATTAAACCTTGTTTTTGTAAAATTTGATGGTAGTTAGTTTATTTACAAGCATTTTTCAGGGTTATTTTTCTTATGATATTGTGAATCTATTTTTGAAACTACTAACCATTTTGTGAAGGACCTAACGGTAGTAAAAGAAAGGAGGACCTAAACAATTTTTCTAACTACACGTGTGATTGTAGGTTTCCAAAAGGAGTACGACAAAAACCACATTAAGTCTAAAATATAAAAATACACCATAATCATCACATTGTATTTACAGGGTTCAGTTAAGAGCTACGGCTCGTCCGCTCAACTAGGACATAACCCCTTTGGCAAAAGCCTTAAGCTACAACAATGGGGGTGGTCTTAGGAACCCTAAAGTAGTTCACATAAGAGGGAACCTTGTGAACAAAACAGAAAAGTGCTCTACACTACCAACTTGTCTAGTACGCTTTGGTGAGATTAGCATCAAAGATATATGTATGGTGACCACAGTGAAAGTATAACTAAATGCACTTCGGTGCTCATTATACTAAAGGGGGTAAAGTAAATCCGAGATAATCCCAAATTAGTCAGTGCAAATGTTTGGCTAAATCAAGCTTGCTCATAGATATCTTGTGACACCTAGAGAGAGAACTACCTAGGAAGATTGCCGGCTTGGAGCCATTATTTTTGTCGTAGCTAGTATACTTGAGAGCTCTCAAAAAGTGACAAATTTTTTAGATTCAAATTCTTGTTTTTCAAACAAGGGAAAGAATCTCTTAAAGTTAAAACCGTGTGACAATTCATCACAAAATCTACTTAGTGTCATTTTGTCCTAGTTTTTCAATTGTCTTAAGACAAAACGAAAATCTGCCAAAATAACACCAAGTTTATTTCAACACCACTTGGTCTACACCCTTGTTTTCTTGTTCCCCATTTTTGGAAAAAAGAAAACAACATATACGGATACCTCTAGATATCACATGTCCACCACTTTTCTATTCTACTTGCATGACTAGGTTGTAATTCCGGAGCGCAAGTGTTGAAAGTGTGCATGGTACGTACTCACGATCTAGTAGGCCAACTTGTCTCAAGAACCCATATTTGAGACTTATTATCATCATAGTTAGGATATTTCATCATTGTATTCTTTTGATTTGTTACGCTACCCACATTATAGCCATACAATTGAGATATTTACGTCTTGTTTCCATTGTGAAATTAGACCTAAATCTCTATATTGTAGAGTTAAGTTGTTCACATGCATATCAATTGCTTGTTATACTTAGACATAGTTTTTACATTCTAACTTTGTCTTGAGTTTTTTGAGTGTTGAGGATACATTGTTAGCATCGTGATAGCATCATTTTGACACTAGAAATATTTCTTTCCCGAAATCTTGATTCACGTGTCCAAATAGTGTCTTTATTCTGCTCACATTATTATTGTCCATTTTATAAGACTTGGAATTTGATAGTGTTTAGAAAATGGTTTTTGGTATATCTTGTTAGAAGATTGTGTCAACATTCTCTTATCATTTAGGCCTTGTTTGTTACAAAATCAACCTAACTTGTGATGTTGTGTTATCACTATTTGGTTACAAACCTATCTAGGTGAAATCTTAGAGAATAAACTATTTGGTGTAAACCAAATTTTGAGCATTGTACGTCATTGTATTATTCTAAGGAAAAATTGTGTCATATAGTACCTTGCTAGGGTATCTTGTTCGTTATTATTTAGTTCTTACGTTCTTTTTGACCTATCACTTTTGTGGTTATTCTATAGTCACCTTGTTTTAACAACTTAGGGTTGTTACACTGCACAAATTTGACTAGGGTCCCTTGTTAATAAACCTTAGTGGAAATATTTCGCATTGTACCTTCTATTCTAAGAAATGACTACTATGAGAATGGGATCACGAATGTTGGCAGCCAATATATTTGGAGGTGAAAACCCTCTTTTGGAGGATAATCTCATGGTTGACCATAGTGGTGGAGAGGAAGAGTCTCCTCATGTGGATGTAGAGCTTCATTCCACCCATTTTGATGACTACATTTTTCATAACAAACATGAAGTTATTATGTGGGTTGTGGAACTAGGAGCCAAATTACCTTCTACATTAGACCCTTCTCTTAATGCCAACATGGTTCAGGGAGAAGAAGAAGTAGGCCTCCCTCATCGTACTCTTAACAAAATTTTAAATCCAGGTCATGCATCTACTTCTGCACGACAGAATAATGAGGAGATACCATCTGAAAATGATGGAGACTATCATTTTCCTCCTATTAAAATTTTTGCAAAGAACATGTTCATTAAGCACAACCCCCTCCCAATGAAGATCATCATGAAATACCTATTAAAGAGGTTATGTTAGAACAATAGGTCCAAGCCCTCACTCGTCAATTGGCAAGTTTGGCTTTGCATATACAAAAGGAACAACCAAAATTTGTGAAACAAACTATACCAAAGGCAAAACCTAAAGCTTCATTTTACAAATTCCCAATAAACACTCCTCGACGGGAGGCACAAAGAGATTCTTATGAAGATGTTCTCGCAAAAAATCAGAGTGGAAATACACCTAGGACTAACTCTTTGTATAGACATATGCCACCACCCACGCAAGACCCACTTTTTAATGAAGAGTGGTCAACAATGAAGAACTCCATTCAAGCATTATAAGAGGGCCAAACCAGTAGTAATAACAAGAAGTATCGGTTTGACAAGTTATGTCTTCACCCATTTGACAAAACCATGTTGCAGGTACCTTTCCCAAGACATTTAAGTTTTCCAAAATTTGATAAATATAAGGGAAAAGGTGACCCTCGTGATCATATAAATAAATTCTATATGGCATGTAAAGAGGTGGCATTCAACGACAATTATCTTATGCACTTGTTTCCACGAAGTTTAGGGGAAACAACACTAGATTGGTTTGTGCATATCCCTAAGGGATCCATATCAACATGGCGAGAACTAGAAGAGATTTTCATACTACACTTATCTTTCAATATAAAAAATGACATCACCTTGTTAGATCTCAGCAATGCCAAGAAATGAAACAACCAAAAACTTCATTGCATTTTTACAAATATGGAGATGGTTAGCTAGCCACTTTCCTTACTCCCTACCCGAAAAGTAGCTGATAGGCATATTTGTTCCAAACCTCCATCTAGACATTACATTCCACTTGCAAATGCATTGTGGTAACATGTTCAAAGAGGTAATAGAAAAAGGGAGTTAAATTGAAAATGCATTGTTAGCTAGGGGGACTCTAAAACCTTTTTCCCACGAACACAATGATTTAAAATCTAACGATAAAACAAATTTTTTTCCTAATAGAAAAAAAATGTCGTTAGTGATGGGATAGTAGACTCTAAATGGGTGCAAGCCATGCAGAACCACACACCTTTGAAACTTGCAAAGGGTAATCCACCTACTGAGTATAAATGCCATACTTTTACTCCTCTATCTGAATCCATATCGTCTATACTAAAATAGTTGGAGGCCGTTAACATGGTTAAGTACCCTGAAACAAAGCATAATGATTTAGGGAGAATAAATTCCACGGGCTCCACCGCATAAAGGGTCATAAAACTGACAAGTGTTTAAGATTAAAGAACTATATTCAAGACCTAGTAGACCATGTTGATATTAAAGTAGACTCCGTTGTCATTGCAAAATATCCAAATGAAAACTTAGGGATATTCAAAGAGCCTTTCCCAATCACAAAGAAAGGAAAAAAGCCAGATTGGGGACAATCGTCTCAGAATAAAAATGGTAACTATATGTCAAACAAAGACCATTTTGATGCTTTGATAGGTTGTGTTGACCCACTCATTGAGAAAATCAATACAATTAGAATTAAGATGAGAGAGTGCATTATGGAAACACTGCGGGCTCACCTTGTTATAAATTTTGAACCTATTCGCCCTCCTGATCACGAGATTCACTATGATGTGTTAGATCAACTAGAAAAAACTACATCTAAGATTCCCATATCAGACCTTCTACACATATTTAGTGTCCATAATGATATACTTTACAAAACCTTACAGGGATCAGGAGTATCCATTGATGTTGACCCAACACATTTGCAAACCATGGTAGCACAACTTGTTCCTTTGGAACACATAGCCTTCAGCACTATAGAAGCCTTAGTTGAATATCCTTTACATAACATACCATTGCATATTGAGGTTATCATTAAATGTAAGAAGGTTAAGAGAGTGCTTGTGGATGGTGCATCGGGTCTTAACATATCTACTCTCAAAATAGTCTACCAACTAGGCTGCACAAAATTTGATTTGGAAACAAAGGTCATCACCATTAAGGCATATGATAATGAAGAATGAAAATCAGATGGAATGATCACTTTATTATTAGAAGTGGGTCCCATAACACATGATACAAAGTTCCACATCTTAGACCTAGAACTCCCTTACAATATCTTTCTCGGTCACCCATGGATTCATTCCATGCATGCCATGCCATAAATGTATCATCAATGTTTAAAGTTGCAATATGAGGGACAAACAATCACCATACAGGGGGACCCTCAACCTTTTTCTCATTATAGAGTGTTGTCAGGATTTTTCCCTATAATCTATGAGTGTCCATCTACAGAGATCACTATTCCTACCCAGTCAGAGGCCCTCACTTCATGAGTGGATCCAGATACCCTGTCTATCAATGAAAATGGTGCTTCCACCTCAGAAACTCCTTTTTCTATATGGGAGATGAAGGTCAAACCAATCGGTTGTGGAGAGTATGATCTACAACAATCCCTAATGGTTCACAATGGTCCGCTATCAACCCAAGCACATGGTAGGCCCTATTTTAAAGTTCAGATATCAAGAGAGGCTCACCCTTTTAAGAATTTTACTCCTGGCATCTTGCTAGAAGATGGAAGGTTTCTTCTGGACATTATATTTTGTCCATATGATAATTACATGGCTACATGCTATAAATCACCTAAGTATCCCATTCCTAATCGGATAATGCTTGTTATGGGGTATAATGGATGTGGTTGCGGCCGCTAAGAACAAGGCCCATTAGAAGATCTTGCAATGCCTTGACGTATAATAGGTAAATCAACTATAGGAATCCATTTATATGAGTCTCACTCTTCAGATGATGAGTATGCTTATTTTGAGAGTGAGGATAGTTTATTTGAAAATGAAAATGAAATAGATTCCCGATGTAGTCTATATGAATACCTTTCCTCTACAAACCTATTCACCAATATGGCTATCCTTACTATAACCCCTGTTATACCCACCATATCCCCTATACCTCAACCATTAACCATCACTTACCCATCACTTGTGAATTGGGATAAAAAACACGTACCTATTCATGTGTTTCAGAATGATGAGGCCATTAGTGAGTTCCTGGGAATCAGAGACAACATTCTAAGAAATGATCACAAGAAGGGGTTCTCCATTCAGCTTAACACATGTGCATACTTTTGAGAGGAAGTAGAGTTGTGTGAGCATTTAAGTAAAAAAGTGAGCAAGGGAAAATGTTTCAAAGAAATGCCTTGTGGAAATAAACGCAGGAAGTCCTATAGTGAAAACCTCTTTGAGGTGCTTGTGGACAAACAAGTAGAACAACCTATAGAAAAGATAATGTACCCGCTTCAAGATGAAGAGATCCCTGAGCCACCTATGATATAGGAGGATATCAATGTCCCTTCTGATCCTAAATGTATAGGGGATGAATCAAATTTATTAGTGGAAGATACTATAAATGTTAATATCAACATGGAGAAACTACCACAAATAGTTAAGTTGGGAGCTTCCCTCTCAACCAAAGAACAAAAAAAATTCACAATACTCTTATGAGAGTATGCAGACATCTTCACTTGGTCTTATGCTGACATGCAAGGAATTGATCCTACACTAGTGGTGCACAATCTTTTGGTGCACCCAGATGTCAAGCCCATCAAACAAAAGCTCCGAAAGATGCATCCTCGCGTTGCCTTACTGGTAAAGGCAGAGCTAGAAAGGTTACTAGAAGTAGGATTTATCAGGCTTATCAACTACTCAAAGTGGATCTCCAATGTGGTCCCGGTTAAAAAGAATCCAATTGGTATTAGAATGCATATGGATTCAGGGGATATAAACAAAGCTTGTCCTATGAACAATTTTCCTCTTCTAAACATTGACGTGATTGTTGATTCTATAACAAGCTATGAGATGCTTTCACTCATGGATGGATTCTTAGGTTAAAATCAAATAAATATTGTGGAATAAGATCATAAGAAGACAAATTTCACAACCCCATGGGGGACATTTTGTTACCAAGTCATGCCTTTTGGCCTTAAAAATGTAGGCGCTACATATCAAAGGGCGATGACTGTAATATTTCACGATATGATAAGTGACATCATGGAAGATTACGTAGATGATATATTAGATAAATATAGAACTTATGAGGAACATCCATAAATTTTATGACGTATCTTTCAGTGCTTAAAGGATTACAAATTCTGACTTAACCCAAATAAGTGTGTCTTCGGTGTGCTATCTGGGAAATTACTAGGATTCATTGTGTCATGGAGAGGAATAGAAGTGGACCCTGCAAAGGTCACGAATATCATAGAAATGCCTCCCCCTAAGAATATCAGACACCTGCGTAGCCTACAAGGGAAAATTCATGCCATTAGAAGTTTTATTTCACAGCTAGTAGACAAGTGTCATACATTTACACATCTTCTTAAGAAGGATGTTAATTTCAACTAGGGACCAGAATAACAAAAAGTGTTTGCTTTGCTAAAAGAATACTTGGTGAAACCCCCTGTTTTCATGCCACCCATGGAAGGAGAACCCTTGTTACTTTATATCTCTGCCACACATTTTACAATTGGAGCACCGTTGGCCTAGTATGACAAAGAATAGAGAGAAAAGGTTGTATACTATTTGAGCAGGACATTGGTAGCATATGAGCTAAATTATCCAAAAATCGAGAAGGCTTGCCTAGCCATGGTGTTTACTTTCCAGAAGCTACGTCATTATATGCTTAACAATAAAATCAAGCTAATTTCAAGGTCGACCCTTTAAAATATTTATTGTCCAAACTAACAATAACTAGAAAGATGGATAATTGTATCATTTTATTAAGTGAGTTTGAAATTAAATACGTTCATCAAAATTTAGTAAAAGGACAGGTGTTAGCAGATCAACTAGAAGAATCTTTGCTACCATTTATTGAACCCTTGAGTCTAGAACTACCAGATGCATCCATTATGTACCTTGAAGAATATAGATTTTGGAAAATGTACTTAGATGGCTCTTTTACCTTTCATGGTTCAGGTGACGGAGTTGTGCTAATCACTCCCACGAGAGACTTGATTCCGCAGGTATTTCAAATTAGATTACCTTGTAGGAACAATATAGTGGAATATGAAGCTCTCATTGCATGAATGAAGTTGGACATCAAATGGAATAGCAGACAAGTAAAATACATTGGTGATTCAATGCATATTATCAAACAGATCATAAATGAATATAAAGTTAAAGATGAAAAGTTACTTCCATATAAAAGAATGGTCGATTTCTTGAAAGAATTATTTGAGAAAATAACATTTAAGCAAATAAAAAGAGCTCAAAACTAAATGAAAGATGCCATGGCTACAGTAGGATCTATGTTGAGCATTCCACTAGAGAGCAATGATATACCATTCTTTATTGAAAATCTAATAACAACGTCATATGATATACTAGACTCTTGTTTAGTGTGTGAAGTTGTTGGACCCTTTTCACCATGGTACGCTAAAATATTTAATTATATCCATGATGGAACCTTCCATATAAAAATTTCCCGTGATGAAAAGTGTGACCTCACCCAACGTATACCTCGCTATACCCTACTTGGGGGTACCCTCTTCTACCGAGGCTACGATGGGAATCTATTGTGTTGTTTAAATTCTTACGAATCTATCCAAGCAATCAAGAAGGTACACAAGGGAATTTGTGGAGCTCATACTAATGGGATTGTCCTTACAAAGAAGATACTCATATTAGGTTACTATTTACCTACCATGGAGCATGAATGTTGTCAACATGTAAAGAAATGTGTGGATTGTCAAAAGGACATCATTTGATACATACGCCGACAAAATCCTTGCAACCAATCATGACACCCTGACCATTCTCAAAATGGGGTCTTGATCTAATAGGGAAAATTAATCCGATCTCCTCGGATGGTCACAAGTTCATTATAATGGCCACTGAGTACTTTAAAAAATGGGTAGAGGAAATTTCTCTTACTTGTATAGAAGGTCCCCAAATTTCAAAGTTTATAATGAATCATATCATCTACATATATGTTATCCCTTCTTCCATTATCACTGATAATGGAAAGTCATTCAAAAATAACAAATGTGAAAGCACTTTGTAAATGCTTTCAAATATCCCTTAAGTTTTCAACCCCTTATTTCCCTCAAGGTAATGGGAATGCCGAAACTTCCAACAAAACCTTAATTCACATTATGGAGACAATGGTGAATACCCAAACCATAATTGGCATATGAAAATTCACCTTGCCCTTTGGGAATCCAGAACTTCTATCTGCACCCCTACAGGTGTAACTCCATATTCTTTAGTATTCGGTTAGGAAGCCATCTTTCCTTCAGAGATCGAGATCCCTTCTTTACATATTGAGCTAAGGGATTACCTGAATGAAGAGGAGGACTATAGAGTAGCCCAACTGACAGAGTTGGAACTATTGGATGAGAAATGCCTTCGTGCCCTCAATCACCTAAAAGTGTATCACAATCGAGTACGAAAGAGCTACAACAAGAGGATCATACCTTGCTAGTTCGAGGTAGGGAACATGGTGTTGAAAGAGAATAAGAAGAACACCAATAAAAATGAGAAAAGAAAGGGAAATTCGAGCCCAACTGGCGAGGACCATACATTGTGGTTGCCAAGTCTGGTTCAGGTACATATAAGCTGGCTTATTTAGATGGCCAAGAGCTTCAAGAACCCATGAATTCAATACATCTAAAGCACTTGTATGCTTAAGTATGGGGTCTCTGCAAAATACCAAGAAAAGTAAAACAAAGAAGTATAAAAATAGAAAAAGAAAAAGAAAAATAAACATGTACGTATAATAGTGAAAACCAAGCAATGGTGACACTTTGGACAAGTCCTTTAGTGAAAACTAGTTTCTGGTGCCAAGGGAGGGTCTACGGTTCACAAGCAGTCTAGGTTTAGGGAGTATGACACCTTGGCACTAAGTTAATCTTTGCCTTCATCTAAGTCCCTTTTGAGCCTATCCTTTTTTCCCTGATCCGACTAATCTAACCTTCTAAGTGCAGATAGGTTAACATTGAATGAACCCATCTCACATTGGGGGCAGCTTCGCAGTGTCACTTCTGGCATATACCCCATGGCATTCTTCCCTTTTACATCCTATCTAACACTGGGGGTATCCACATTTATTTATTTCCTTGCACGTTTACTTTGGAAAACTGTTAAGAAAACATAAAAAATATTCATATAACTTTTGAAAATCCTAAAAACATACAGATATGTCATTTTGAAAAATCAAAACATTCAAATACATTTCCTAGAAAACTCCAAAACAATAGAATTTTTTTTAGAAATAAAATAAAAAACAACGAAAAAACATCCCAAAATTGTTCCGTTAAAACAAAGTAGTGGTTCGCTTACTTTTAGTTTTCTAATTTATATGATCTTGGTTGCATTAATTTTTCATACTATATGCTTTAAATTGGACTCACTTGCTTACTGAGATTGATTATCACTTTAGTCTGTAGTGTATTTCATTGAGTCCATTTGGTATTGCACACTTGTAAATAAATGTGTTGCTTTTATTAGATTTGTTTAAAATTTTGCTTGTTAATTTTTTCTTGTACATTGTCTTATAATTTAATCATCATATCACACATATCCATCACATCTGTACATCATATATCAAAAAAATATGCTAAGTCTACATCACACATGTATACTAAAATCTAATCATCAAATAGCATATCACCAATGGGGCAAGAGGGGTTGCGCGTGATCACAAATATATCCCCCCCAAACCAATATCAAAAATATAAACATGTTGCTCAAAGGTATCTCATTAAACATACAAGTATGATATCAACTAAAGCTATCTCATAATCTAACAAGGTGATACAAAGCACATAACAGTCAAAATTGTTTAAAAGAAATAAAAAATAAAAAATGACAAAATAGTTAAAAATCTAATTTTTTTTTTGTAAAAATTTAAAATTTTACAAAAATTGGTAAATAGCATATACGCAGCTAAAGCCTATGTCAATTACATCATCCTCAAATATGGAAATATGTCTTACAAAAGCGTCTTTCTATGGTTCTTTCTTGTTCTATTTTCAAATGAATTGTGGATCATCGTGATCTACCTCCATTAACAAAATCTCGGTTGCATACTACGTCAGTCGTCCCATGCAACAGTGATTTGTCAGGGACTGTGTTATAGTGCACGAAAGATTTTTCATGGGACTACTTGTGTCCTCCGTTTTTCCCTTACATATGTTTTTTCTTGGGGCATGATTTTTTAACCCTTGTCGTTACAACACTGAACATTTGAGAACTGTACAGTTTGGTAACAAAAACATGGGGTGTAACCCGTTATTTGCTTGAATACGTATGATTGTACTATTTTCTTTTTTAGGTTAGCTTGGTTTAATTCCTCGTATTGCATTGCATGTAATATATGTTGGATGGAGATAAATGTCATTTTACTTTCTCATATTGCATTCCATAATGTATATTGCATGGAGTTACATATTTTTAGCAGTAAATAATTTGTTATTAATTTAGCTTTTAATGTTATATTACACTTTAGTTTATTTTAAATAAAGGTCCAATGATGTAGACTTAGGGGAAAAATGATATAAACAAGTCGCTTATTGAAAGGTTGGATTCAAAGATTGGGCTTGTCCTATAATTCTTGGTTAATCATTTCTTCTCCATTATCATTTATTACCACTACTAATTTTTCTTCCAAATCACATGAGGGCCAACAAACAACCATGTTTATCCCTATCCTTATTTGTTCTCAATACCTAAGGGTTTCGTGCACCCGTTCTGACTCATTTTCTTCTATCCATTTCAAATCATATTTTCATTTGTTGATTGACTTCTTCTATCACCCCACATCGACACTCAAGGGGGAATCCTTAATTCCTACTATTTTTTCTTCAAAAATCCACCTTTCTATTACACTTGTCTACTATATTTGAAGTGATTTCGCTAGCTTCACCTCAAACAAGGGCAAATGTAGACACCTAAATTCTCTCTTTTGCAACCTTATTTATAAAATGCACACAAATAACTCTCATTCTTGCCAATTCTGTTATAATTAGTGATATTTGCTAATTAACTAACGTTTCTTACCACTTTAGCCAATTAACAATGCTTTGTCAATTGCGTAACCCCTTTCACATTCAGGATGCCACTTTACAAATAATCGTAAGTCAAAATCCTCTTTAAAATAGACAATTAGCATTTATAAGTTAATTAAGCCTATTTTGCCCTTGATTTGATCAATATACCCTAGTATTGGCTCAAACCCCTCTTCCAACCACTCAAAATCACCCCATTCACCTCTACAACATCTCAGCAAGCTTCAAAAGTATTATCCTAGCCTCCTAGTTGACCCTAAGTGGTTGATTAAGGCTTCACACCTCTTAATCACTTAGTAATTCACTAATTTTGATTAACAAGGTGTAATTATGATTAGCAATTCTAATCTAATTTGAGACTTTTAGTCCCACATGCACCAAAATACAAGTTTCTCTCAAAATTAAAACTATAAAAAAGGGTATACCTCATTCCTTTATACTCAGACACCATGCTTTGATTTGCATCTCATATAATAAATATGATATATAGGCAAGTTCAATCTTTTCTTAAATCCTTCAATGGGTTTAGTAGATGGATATCCAAAATGACCAAGTAGTCATTTAGGAGAGGCCATTTCACCTTGTTTGGAAGTAGCAACTATAACCATTTGATTTCCCTCTTAGGTCTATTCAAGCCCATGTTAGGTAATTCAAGCATATTAGTAGGCATGTTTAGTTATATTTTGTATTATTTTCATACTAGTTAAGCATTCTTTTAAGATTCTATCTTAATGTTACATTCCTAGACTCAAAAACTTTTCTAGATAGATGGTAATGGTGTTATCTTTTCTTGTTTAGTCATGTAATTTTTTTTGTAAATTTTAGGGTGTCATTAAGGACATCTATTCTCTGCTATAAATAGACTTCTCTTGTTGATCAAAAAACATTTTACAGAGAAAGCACACAAGAAGTCCGCGCAAGAAAACAAGTCATACACAAAGACATGAATGGATAGTAAGAACGCACACACAGAACATAAGTTCCGTCTTCAGGACTTAGCCATTTTTCGGCATGAAGATCTATTTTTAGAAGATGACATGTAAAACACCCCAACGATGCAGAGACGTGCGCGCCACACAATGTCTATTTATGGAGGATCGGATTCAGAGCGCTTTTGCATGGAGATAGTATAAGAATAGGATTGTCACCTTAGTTAACTATCAGTAGTATATAGATAGCACACTTACATGTGTGGCTATGCATGAAAATGACGTGTGGTTACTAATAGCATGCGGCCTATTTTTGGAATAGATAATCGGTGAAGGGAAAGTCCCCATCCTATATATGTAGTGGATTTCTTGGTAGAGAGATGGTGGATATAGAGACATAGATAACATAGTTTACATGTTTCTAGATTACCGTATCAGATCCATGCGCACATCAGCATAGAATGCCAATATTATAAGGAGCTTCTGTGTTATTGTGATAATTAAGAGATGGAAGATATTGATTGAACCTAAGTGTTGTTCCTGTGTATAATTGGGTAGTGCATGTTCTTACTTCTATCATGATTATTGTTTAAACGTATTCTTTCCTAGATCTAGATCTGTCATGCATTGTATAATGATGTATTAGTTATGAATCTATATGTTGTAAGTCTTCATCATGTTAACATTCTGCTACAACAACCCTAAAGAGGGACCTGGACCTTTATGCGCTTCAGGTGAGCACTCAGTCTAGGCTGAGTGATGTGCCAATGTGTCTAGGGTGTCATCTGGTGAATTATAGGCTGCATCATTGGTTCTGTTGCCGGGACCTCTTTTTTAGTTGTTTTCAGGATGGTTAGTGATGAAGATGTTCTGGTTAACTCTAGCAAGTATTGAAGAGTGGATACATGATCTGGAGGAAGAATATACATGGCGGTTTAGCATTGGATCTCAGTTTAACACACGCGCTTGGGTAGAATGAAATTTGTACGACAACTTAGATGAGAGATTTTTTGCCATCTTTCTAGTAGAATTATACGAGTGGCTGATTGCTTATGCATCTAAGTGAAATCGGAGGTATCACACACTTGTCTGGACACAGGAAGAATTCTAGGCCCTTTATGATGCTGATCTGATATGGACTCGCACTGTGGATACATGGTTTCATGGTGTTCTAAACAGTTATATTATGGAATATTCAATTTTGACGTATTCTTTCCTAGAGGTAGCTGAATTCCAGTTTTTGCGGTATCCTAGAGGAGCATATCTACAAGGTATTCCACTAGCGATTAAGATCTTGATGATAACATTGAACTTGGAGGGTAAACCGATGGGTAAATAAACCTCACCATGCACGAGGGAAGGAACATATTTGGTGAAAGATGGCAGTCCTAGCGGAAAAAAGGTAGAGAGAGGAAAGGAGGCTTAAGTATAATGAGGCGCAAGAGAGGGAGATAGAGAAGCAATGTACCATTGTAAAATGTATGGCATTGAGGAGAGAGATGGCTCGTGAAGGATTTGAATCTCACGTAGAAGACGTGGAGCCAGAGCTTCAAGAACTCCCCCATATTGCAAAGTATGATAGAGATCTGTCATCACCAATCCGGCACTATGATAATTCTTCACCGGGAACTCCTCGTGCTATGATTATTTGCTAATGCACAGCCTTTAGTTTGGTGGATGTAATCTGGAAACAAAACAACAACCGAACACAAGAATACCATTGACTATGATAAGACAGAATGACGAAAAATCTGAAATATCAAAATAAATTATAATATTAACATGAAACTGTTACAATCTCACCCATGAGATACTTCAACAAGACTATGGGAGAAACTTTATAATTACACCTCTTGATGGCTTCCTTCGCACACTTCCTACAATATTTCTCACTACTTCTTTCTATGCTAAATGAGGGGGGTAGCCTCTCTATTTATAGAACTTCCAGGCTTATCCATCTTATCTCTAAGATAGGATAAGAAATCCACTCCGACGAATCATATTCCATACCTTAACTCTTATCTGTACATGTAGGCTTATCTGTTAAGATAAGATAAACCTTATCATTTTACATGGGTTCCACATTTTTAGAATTTTTACAAATAAAATACACAAAATATTTATGACCTCACTCCTTGTCCTTATTACTAATATAATATTTCTAATTCCTAATCATGTAGAACCTACTTCTCTAATTACCCAAACTTTGACATTTTAACATTACCGGACCACTTACGACAAATATTTACTTTTTACAACATTCCTATTGTACTTTGACTGTTACCGTACTCCACATTATTGGCGACACCGTACTGACGGCGCCGTTATCTTCTATCGGACGCTACTACTAATTACATTTAACAACATCCTATTCCTAATACATACATTAATGAAATAGAAATTATGGAGGAAAATTTTAGTTTCGACATCTTCCCCCTTCCTAGCTTCTACTCCGTCCTCGGAGTAGACTATTCTGGTGCTTGGAAAATCTTCAACTTGTCGTGGTTGACCCATTTCGTAGTGGGAGTGCCATCCAATTCCTCCAGTCGGTACGTACCATTTTCATGCAGAGCTACTATTTTGTAGGGCCCCATCCATTTTGGAAGAAATTTTCTCTGTCTTCTTTTTTTGTATCTGGAATCATATACTAGGACCAAGTCATTCACTTGAAATGGAGACCACCGGATCTTTTGATCAAAGTACTCCTTCTGCTTCATTTTCTTCTTATGGCTTGTATCCTTTGCTATTTCTCTCATTTCCTCTAGCAAATGAAGATGTACCAACCTTTCTTTTACTGAATCACTTTCATCAATCCTTTCATTTTTCATAACTCTCACAGTGGGAATATCAAACTCAATAGGAAGAACTGGATCAATGCCATAGGCCAACTGAAATGGGGAGTATCCTGTTGCTGACTTTGATGTTGCCCTATATGCCCACAATGCTGCATGAATCCTCTTATCCCATTTATGTACCTGCAAGGCTGCATCTTTTACTAGAATTTGACACAGCACAAAATTTGTTCGTTCCACCTGTCCATTTGTGCTTGGCTTGTATGTTGTTGCCTTCCTGTGCTTAATAGAAAATTTATTGACTAGGGCTTCTACCACCTCATTAATGAAGTGGCTTCCTTGATCTGTTACAATTTCTAATGGACAACCAAATCTGGTGACAATACGTTCATATATGAACCTTGCCACTTCATCCAGAGAAGCTGTCTTCAATGGCCTAGCTTCAACCCACTTGGTTAAATAATCTGTGGCAACTACAATATACTTATTTTGGCGTGATGTAGTTGGAAGTGGACCTACAATGTCTATTCCCCACTTTTCAAAGGGACCAAGGGGAAGAATAGGACATAATGGAGCTGATGAAGTCTTATGGTTACCATGTGTTTGACAAATATCACATGTCTTACAATAATTATAACAATCTTTAAAAAGAGTGGGCCAGTGATAACCTGCATCCAAGATCCTTCTTGCTGTAAGTTGTCCAGAGAAGTGCCCTCCACATGTACCATTGTGGAATTCTTCTAGCAGCTCCTTTCCTTGATCACGTCCAACTGCCCTCTTGTACTGTCCATCAGGTCCTATTCGAAATAATGCTCCATGCAGTACCTCTTGTACTGTCCAATAGAATATGGACGACTGGCTTGAGTAATCTTTCTCTTAGTCTTTGCATTGGCACCATCAGGAAACTTGAATTCATTCAGATAATTCCAAATATCTATGTATTCACTAGGGATTGTGTCAAGGAAGAACAATGCTGCATCGGGAAAATCATCATCATCACAAGATGATCCTAAACCATCATAGGCTCGAGAGAGTGCATCTGCATTGACATGCTTCTTTCCTGGCCTATCTATAATATCAAATTCAAATTCTTGTAGCAAAATTATCCATCTTGCTATCCTCCCTGATGGGTTAGGCTTATTGACAATATATTTCAGAGCCTGATGATCCGTTACAACTATAAATTTCTGCCCTAGCAAGTAATTTCTAAACTTCTTTACAGCAAAAATGATAGCCAGAGCCTCTTTTTCAGTTACAGTATAGTTTACCTCAGCACTGCTCATTTGTCTGCTCCCAAAGTAAATTGGATGTTCATTCCCATTTTCATCCTTTTGGCTCAAAGTACTACCTAGTGCTGCATCTGAGGCATCAGTGTACACAATGAATGGCTTGCTCCAATCTGGATTCTTCAAAACAGGTGAAGACACCAGGGCTTCATTCAGTTGTCCAAAAGCTTCATGCGCCTTGTTTCTTGGTTCATAAGCAACATCCTTCTTCAAGAACTGGGTTAGTGGCTGTGCAATCTTTGAGAAATTCTTGATGAACCTTCTATAGTAACCCACATGGCCTAAAAATGATCTCAACTTACTTCTATTCATACGAAATGGTAAATCTTTTATTTTTGAAACTTTATCAGGATCAGTACCAATACCATCTCTGGATACAACATGCCCTAACAAAACACCTTAGAACATCCAAAGACACACTTTGTAGGGTTTAGTGAGGCTTTTGCTTCATCTAACCTTTGAAATGCTGTCTCCATTTGGTGCAGGTGGTCCAACTTGCTCCCATAGATGCAAAAATCATCCAGAAATACTCTGATGAAGGTCCCAATGTAGGGTTCGAACACCCTATTCATCAAATGCTGGAATGCTGCTGGAGCATTACACAACCCAAAAGGCATAACTCTATAAGCAAACGTTCCCCAAGGAGTGGTGAATGTGGTCTTCAGCTGATCTTTCTCTGTTATACGAACTTGGTTGTAGCTGCTATATCCATCAGCAAAACTATAGCACTCCTGGCCAGCTACTTCGTCCAAGATCTGATCTGAAAATGGAAGAGGGTAATGATCCTTCTTTGTTGCCTTATTGAGCTTCCTGTAATCAACACAAATGCGTAGCTTCCCATTCTTTTTTATTGAGATCACAATGGGAGAAACCCATTCTGAATTCTCCACAGCAAATATGAATCCTGCATCAAGCAACTTATCTATTTCTTCTTTTACAGTCTTGGAAAAATTAGGATTCATTCTATATGGCATTTGCTTTATGGGCTTAGCACCATCTACCAGCTCAATACAATGTTCTACCCAACTTACTTGATGGAGTTCCTTGTAACCAAAAGTGAATAGGTGTATGTACCTTCGAAAGAGCTAGAGGTAGGATTCCTTCTCACTCTCCATCACAGCATCACCAATCTTTATTTTTTGGAGACGATCATCAACTTCTTCTTCAGATAATTTTATGGGGTCATGAGTTAGTGTGACTGGAAGGATATCCATGACTGAAACATCCACCTTGCTTTCTTCATCTTCAGTGTCCACTTCACTGGTACTAGAGTAATCAGAGGATGTCCAATCATCAGTTTCATCACTTGAATCCATAGGTTCTGACTTATGATGTCGAGGGATCACATTTATCTTCACCCTCTCTCTACCACGTCCAAGTGTCATGAAACCTTCATTCCAGTAGTTTCTTGCATGAACTCTCCTTAGCCATGGTCTTCCCAGCAGCATTGGGTACGCAACAGTACCATTTTTCATCACCTGAAAGTCTACCACACATACCACACCCATAACAGATATTGCCACATTTGAAACTACACCTTCTGGTTTAGTTTTTCCCTTATTTAATGACCTTAACATAAGTGTTGAAGGGCGATCAATTTTTAAACCCAACATATTCATTACAGACTCGGTCATTACATTAACTACAGCACCTCCATCAACTAAGACATCATGAATTGAAATACCATTACATAATACCTCAGCTTGTGGAGCATAGGGATCTGCCTCTGCCTCCAAAACAGGGACCTCAACCTCCTTTCTTCGTTGAGCATTGAGTCCACTTCGCAGCTCCCGCCTCTTCTCTGAAGACATAGCCAAGAGTTGACCATATGTAATGTTTACAGGCCTTTTGGATAGATCTTCCAAGATGGAGTATGGTCCTTTCCCCTGTGAAATCAGAAAATCCTGCACACCCAACTTTCTTCTCCTATGTTTCTTACTATTTTCTCATTTCATCTTCTTAGGATCATTTCCATCTTGATTATCTTTTTCTTTCTTTCTTTTTGTTACAAACACATCTACTTCATTATTTCTACTCTTATCTACTACATCAAAAGAATTCACAGGTGCTTTTCCTTTATCATTATCTTTTGTACCAGATGTAGAAGCTCTATCTAGACAATTATACTTATAATGACCCTTTTTATAACAACCATAACAAACAACTTCAGAAATATTTCTTTTTGGACCTCTATCTCCTCCCTAAGAACTAAATTCCTTTCCTTGAAGAAGATTAATAGTTAACTGACCCATCTTTTTGAGCATATCTTCATACTCAGTAGATGTACTAGGAGAAATATTTGTGCTCACCAGGAGTGGTTGTGGATTCTGGACCAAAGGTGCTGGTGTAGGCTCTACTTTAGCAACAATTTCTTTGGGCTCCTCTTCCATGCTTTCTTCTTGCCTTCTTGCAATCTCCTTTGCTTGTTCAATGGTAGCTGGGCGGTCATACTTTACTCGTTTTCTGATCTCTGGCTTCATCCCAAGAATGAAGTGCTTACAGAGGAGATTATCCACGCCATTCATCAACCCATCCGCTAGTCCTTCCTTCCGGATTTGGGCATCGAGCTTCCTCCTTAGCTCTAGAACACGAGCATGATAATCCCTTATCTTCTCCTTCTCTCCTTGGGTTAGCTTTGTGATATCGATCATGAGATCTGCATATCTCTTTTTTTCACCAAATTCTTGAAGAAAACTTTCAGTTAATAAATCCCATGAATTTTTCACATTATCACCTAGTGTTTCAAACCACCTAAGTGCTGAACCATCCAAAAAGGTAGGAAAAAATTCAGTCCATTGTTCCCTTCTTATGAGGCCATTACAAATACAAGATCGTTTAAACTCTTAAATGAAAGAAGAAGCATCTTCATTAGATTGGGCTGAAAAAACAGGAATCTTTCCCATTTTCAAAAGTAACCACCGTGAAATACCAACCCACAATTACAATCAACAAGACTTATGTGCACAAATAATTGGAATCACTGTAATAGAAAGTGACTTTACACCTTTCTACAGTAAAATAGAAATGACCACGGTAACTATGGTAAAACTTGACTTACTGCGGTAAAAACTGACTTTACTGTGGTAAACACTATTCACGGTAAAAAGTGAAATTACTGCGGTAAATACTATTCACGGTAAAAAGTGAAGTTACTGCGGTAAATATTATTCACGGTAAAAAGTGACTTTACTGTGATAAATATTATTTCAGCAAAAATGACTTTGTCATGGTAACTACTATTCATGGGTAAAATGAGTTTACCATGGTAACTACTATGCACAGTAAAAACAAGGTTACCCTCCAATTGATTTTTGACTAAGTGGGAATATTTCTCCAGAAAATCCACCAACGAGGAATGATCCCGGCAACGGAACCAAAATGTCATCACCAATCCGGCACTATGATAATTCTTCACCGGGAACTCCTCGTGCTATGATTATTTACTAATGCACAGCCTTTAGTTTGGTGGATGTAATCTGGAAACAAAACAACAACCGAACACAAGAATACCATTGACTATGATAAGACAGAATGACGAAAAATCTGAAATATCAAAATAAATTATAATATTAACATGAAACTGTTACAATCTCACCCATGAGATACTTCAACAAGACTATGGGAGAAACTGTACAATTACACCTCTTGATGGCTTCTTCAACACACCTTTAACTGATGGCTTCCTTCGCACACTTCCTACAATATTTCTCACTACTTCTTTCTATGCTAAATGAGGGGGGTAGCCTCTCTATTTATAGAACTTTCAGGCTTATCCATCTTATCTCTAAGATAGGATAATAAATCCACTCTGACGAATCATATTCCATACCTTAACTCTTATCTGTACATGTAGGCTTATCTGTTAAGATAAGATAAACCTTATCATTTTACATGGGTTCCACATTTTTAGACTTTTTACAAATAAAATACACAAAATATTTATGACCTCACTCCTTGTCTTTATTACCAATATAATATTTCTAATTCCTAATCATGTAGACCCTACTTCTCTAATTACCCAAACTTTGACATTTTAACATTACCGGACCACTTACGATAAATATTTACTTTTTACAACATTCCTATTGTACTTTGACTATTACCGTACTCCACATTATTTGTGGCGTCGTACTGGCAGCGCCGTTATCTTCTATCGGATGCTAATACTAATTACACTTAACAACATTCTATTCCTAATACATACATTAATGAAATAGAAATTATGGAGGAAAATTTTAGTGTCGACAGATCCCCCCTTGGTCTCACACATAAGTGCACCAACATAGACTAGCTAGGCCGCAGGCGCACATCTTAATCGACCTGGTGACCTAGCCCTTGCGCTTGGTTTTCTAGTATCTAGTACAACAAGTAATCAAGTGAATTTGGGAAATAGGAGAACCAAAGTAAGTCAGAGAGAAATTACATCAATGGCAGGCCAGGCAACTTCAATGTTATTTGGAGGAACATTTTCAGGCGCATCATTTGCACATAATGTAAGTGTGCCGAATGTTGGAATCACCTTTGGAAGTGGAACTACCACACATACTGTAGGGGTTAAGTATAGTACTACTGTTGGAGCACAGAGGAGTACATCTATATGTCCTATTCCAACTACAGGTGGAGGATCAGGAGGTATAGGTGGTTCTAATTCTGGTGGATCAAGTGGTTCTAGAGGTAGGGGAAATACAGGAGGTTCTAGATCAGGTGGGCAAGGTCCACACCAACCCCAAAATATTTATATGGATATGTCTCTTTGTCTTCTAGAGTATAGAGGCATAGAGGATGCTACTGAGCATGTGTACATGTGTGAAATATTATGGCACACGAAAGGGATCATGACTTCTAAGCA
Organism: Taxus chinensis; assembly: GCA_019776745.2. Lineage (NCBI taxonomy): Eukaryota > Viridiplantae > Streptophyta > Pinopsida > Cupressales > Taxaceae > Taxus > Taxus chinensis. The sequence continues at coordinate 205,076,620 of CM034155.1, read as the reverse complement.
TAAAGCAAGTCAATTTTCTACTACATTATAGGGACGTGCACACAACTGGTATAGAAAGTTTGACCCTGATAACTTGTGTGGATTATGTAGCGCTGAAGGATGCTTTCTTGAAAGAGTTCTATATCCCATAATTTGAACAGAAGAGTATAAGCGCTCTCAAGGATATCAAGCAAGGCACTATTGAGCGTGTACATGAGTATGATGCCCATTTTAAAACACTCCTATCTAAGTTTTCTTATGATATTCATGCAAGCCATCATGCACAATGGTTCATTGGAGGATTGATTACACCATTCAGAAGAGCTCTGTTACACAAGAAATACACTAACCCACGCAAAGCACTCAAAGTAGCTTTGCGTGAAGAGGAAGTTGGGAGCATTGACATTGGCATTACTCCATTCTTAGAGGCACATATTACAGCTATGGAAAAATAGTTAGAGAAGCTATCAACGAATTCAGCCCATGAAACACGCTCATGAATTTGGTGTACAGATTGTGAAGTGGAGGGTCACACCAATGATAGTTTCCCCTAGTCATTGTCCTTTGTTATAACGTGTGATAACGAAGAATGTTTCTTGTTACTATAAAATTTTCTGGTCCACAATCCATGATACTGAAGATTTTCAGTTGATTGGTCAGATACAGGATGCTATAGACATTGGGGTATGATAGATAATCATAACAGATAATTTTAAGGGTAAGAATGAGCACCATGATCGGGATCATAATCAAATGTGCTATGACAAGAATGAGGGGAGTTTTGAAGGAGGTTGTGGAAGAGGACAAGGATATCATGGTGGATATGGAGGACGATGCCGCAATGGAGGAAGAGGTGAGTTCCCTCGTGGAACATGTTATACGTGCAGATATCTTGACCACTATAGGTACGAATGTCCTCATAATATTGCATGTTATTTTTGCAGAAAGAACCATAGCTATGAAGAGTGCCTAGACTTATATAAGCATATGAGTAAGAAACATAAGCAAGAAAACAAAGGTGTCGGGATGGTTAGAATCTAGCACTCGGTAGAAGATCAGTGGATGCCCAAGATAGCACCAGGACCTGAGGCATTAACAGTGAAGATTACTACACGACCTAAAGTAGCGTGCATAAGAGAGGCATTACAACAAAAACCTACCATCACTAAGGATGACGTCCTTCATGCCCGGTACCTAGATCCTTCCTATTGGAAGGAGGTTTATTAGGATACCATGGAAGTACTAAAGAATCTTAAGGGTGAGGTACAAGACTTAAAGGAGCAGAAGAAAGCACCAGAGACAGTCCAAACTGATACCGATGATCTGAGAGAAGTGTGCACTTATAATGGTGATCAACTTGTTCAACATCACATTCAGAAGTGTCAGCGACTCTGGACAATGGGATAGGAAGCATTACCACCTTCACTCTGGGTGCATAGAATAATGTTGACTTGAGATTCAATAAGGGGTATACTGAATTTTGAGAACAAGGAGGAAATTGTACTCTATTCTACAAGGATGCGCACATGTCTGGTATGTATATGCAAAAATACATCGAGAGACTGGGAATTGGAAGAATTTGACTACAGGAATGTTCCAAACCTTGGGTAGACTACTTCTTGAATAAACCTCCATTCGAAGAAGCATTAAAATTTGTCAAGCGCTTAACTATGGGAGACAGTAAAAAGGCAGAAGAGAATATTCAAGAATTATTTGGTGAGACAGGTTCCAGAGCACGTTTTGAAAAGGAAGAAGAAATGGCCTTCATACTACTTGAATGCGCTTTCCTTGAGAGAGAGAAAGGAAAGATGGTTTACATCGTGGATGATGAGGACGCTGAGAACCTGGATGTTGAACATTCACAAGGGGTGCGTGAGGTCTTTGATAGTGCAGACAAGGATACACACACCTATCACGAACCCATGAAGACAAAGAAGGTGAATATAGGTTCGGAGGCTGAGCCAAAGGAGGTCATAGTTGGAGACTATTGGTTAGAATCAGAAGTGAAAAAGATCATTGAGTTACTCAGGGATTATAAGGACTTATTCCCTCAAGGGTATCATGAAATTAAAGGCATGCATGAATCACTTGGGAAAATGAAGATAAAGCTTAAGGATGGCGCATGCCCAGTTAGAAAGAGACCCTACAGGATGACCCCAATTTTCTTGAAAAATTCAAAGAAGAGATTGATAATTGTACGATGGAAAAGAAACATGTGAGCATGGGAATCTACAAGTAACTCTTCCTTGCACCCGACCTCCCGAGGTTGTGCCGATTCAGCCGGTGGGGATGGAATATACGTGGGGTGTGGATAAAATAGTTAGGTAGTCTTATGTCTTCAACACACAATAAAGGGATCTACGAATCTATAGCAAAGAAGGCCCTCCTAACCTGAATCAGTGTGATAGATCGTTCGATGAGGATAGCTGCTCGAAGGCTCCAATCAATATCGAGCTCTGTCGTGATCCGATCTATGGGTTATGGTATACATGGAAGATGACTTGTGGGTGCTTCGTATATATCTCCCTACAAGGTCATGAAAATGGAATGGCTAAATGTGTAGTGGATCTTTTGGTGTTTTATGGACAATTCTGTAGTCTTGTCCAGAAATCTTTAGCTTGATTAGCTGCTACGTTTAATAATGATAGTTGTGTGATGATGTCTAGTGGAAGTGGAGAGGACCTAAACACTAGTGTTTGCAAGATGGTGTCAATATTTGATTGATTTGTAGGCCCATTGGGTTGTGGGACCTGTGGATCACAACCGCAAGTTTTTGGTTGTTGTGGACCTCCTATGGTCATATGAAGATTCAACCCCTGATTCTGAGTATCCAGTAATCGTATGCCTTTTCGGCCTCTATGTTTCGAACTAGAAATTACATGATTTTCTCACAGTACCTAACAAATGTTCTGGAAACTTGGATACGTAAGCTAGTGTTTATATCAACGAGGAGGTCTCCTGAATCTGGCTGTGGGACTAGTGGATCACAACAGAATGTTTTCTCTCTTTCAGGTCCTTATACAATCATATGGATATCTATTAAGGTAGTCTATCATTTGGCTGATTTGACCAGAATGTGTGTGCTTTGTCGTCTTCTATGTTTAATAATCTTAGTTGTGTGCTGATTTCTTGTAGGTCTGTTGTTGTTCAGAAGACCTGAATTCTAAGATTTTGGTCTATGTTAGTTAATGCTACAACAAGATTGGGTTGAGGCACGATTGGCTCAAAAACGTATTCCCTGGGCTCCCTAGGTCCCGTGATTGTCATACAAGATCAAAACCTAACTGAAATGAAATAAACTAATTATGCAAGATATATCTACAACATATATATATTCCTTTATTTTTTGTATTTTTGATAGAATTTTGAATAGAATTGAAAGAGCAACTAATCTAATATATTTAGAAAATGACAACTAGTCTAATAAAAAAATTAAAACAAGCAAAGTAGCCCAATGCAGCTACTTGCATGTGCAGTTGTGAGTTTATCCTAAATAACTAAATAGTTGATTAACTTAATTAAAAGAGTCTCGATCCTACCTCAGAAGTGAGGAATGGATCATGGTTTCTGAGAAACTATCAATCCCCACAGCTTCCCTGGCCATATTGAAAATGAAATTTAACTGAAATAAAATATTCCACTACTCTATTTGATATTTTTTAACTATAAATTTGACAGATAAGACCTGGAATTTGTAGAACATTGGGGAATCCAGTAGTGTATGAATTTTTCCCCTCAGAATGACCTTCTCATTCCTTCATTTTCACATGAATCTAGAAGAGATTGTATATGCTAGCATCAATAGAAGAAGGTATTTGAACAATGGCAGCTTTGGATATAGATCGAATATAATGCGAGTAGGAGAGGGATAACACAAGTGACATAGCTTGGCGTATGCAATTCCTAACAGGATTTATTGCGGGAATACAACACAAGTGTACCGAGAGATTCTAGAATCTACCTTCTGTGAAGAACACAACCTACAACTCTAATGGATTCAATCTACAAATGACACTACTCTGCTCTAAACTAGTTTGTATGAACAACAATGAACAAGACTGAAGCAAGAAGATTGAATGGCTTCTAATAGCAAAGGAAAAACTAGTATGAATGCAAACATGAAAACAAAATGAGTTCTAAGAAATAAATTGAAAGACTAAACAATGGAAATGAGAAGTTGAGGGGCCATTTTCTTGAAAACAAGCTGGCTATTTAGAGATTTCACATTCACCCAAAGGTGATCCCTAGTAGAACTCTTTTACCATTAAACAATGAAGAAACACTATTCTAGGGAACATAAAACATTAATACGAGCTAAGGTGGTTGAGAAAAGCTGGTAAATGTTGAAAAATTATGCAAGTCGTGATCAAAGGAACGTGCTGGAAAACACGTGAAGGACCACCGCCCTGAGCAGAGCGGCGGTTACAGGACCGTCGCCTTAGTAGGGCGGCGTTTCATCACTGAAGGTAAAAAGTGTTTAAAAAGGGGGGCGAGGGATAAAACAAAGCACAAGGAACTTGGATAAAGCATTTGGGATGCTAACATATACTTCATGAGCTTCTCTGGATCGCGAACACTTTGCGAGGCAACCTATATCATCATTCAGGCATGTGTAACATCGTTCTGGCGGTATAGTACCCTACAATTTTGGGTACGTACATATTGCCCCCTCATAGAAGCATTTTAACCATGAAGAGGCATAAAACGGTGGGTCTAAGTTTGGCAGTCCCAAAACAGGAAGCTAGAAATTATACCTGATACTCCTGTTTGTCGAAATGTCGCCATCCAAGTTCCCGCTACCTGTAAAATGGAAAGAAGACTCAAGTGCAGATAGATAAAATAAATCAAAAAATAAAAACTAAATTAGCATGAAATGTGGAATTACCATTTGCATGGGGATAATAACTTACCTCCTTCAGCGCTCTAAACCTGCGAAAGGGGCATTCAAAATGAATCAAAACACCATATATATATATAACGGGCTTATTTTCCTATTCATTTGTGCTTGTCGATTTGATAGTTTTTTTGATCTCTAGGACCCATGGTGATGGTTTTCAACAATAGTATAGTCAAAACGTCTGTACTAAGATAGCGATCATGCCTCCATGAGCAAAACCTCGACCCACGAGATCCCATGTTAGTTCTTCTTGATTTAACGTTTTTGCACCCAAAATGTTAAAATGATGAAATCTTTGTTGTGGGGGGGTTATTTTTACAAATTTCAGTATTAAATGTGTCTCTTAGGGGGGATGCCTAATGGGTAGGCTTTCGTTTTAGCTAAAATGGTCGATTTTTGCATTTTTAAGCATTTTTAGGGCATGCGACCCGTTTGTAGTCATGGGACAGGACCGCCACCCTGAGCAGGGCGGTGGTTACGGGACCGCCGCCTTTTAAGGTGGTGGTTACGGAACCACCGCCCTGCTCAGGGTGGCGGTCCTCTACAGAGTGTTAAAACAACACTATTTTGAGTTTATTTTTGCATTTTTAGTATTCCTACTTGCTTTAATGATTTTTCCAATGCAATCTTGGCACTAACTTGCTTCTTTTAATGTGTTTTTGGGTGTTTTGTAGAAGAAGGAAGAGTACATTAGATGGAACTAAGAGATGGAGTGTGATTGGCTTCCAACAGTGTTAGATGCACTCTCTCAGGTTGAGCAAGATACTCTCCAGAGGGCAGGTATATTGAGGATCAAACGGGTCCCCCACATTGCACCTGTCAGTCACATATTATGTGACTTATTTTCTTACAGGGATGTAGATCAGAACACCTTCTGATTTTGAGGTGATAGGGGTGAGTGGACTATCACCCTAGAGGATGTCTACCACATTTTTGGAGGAGACTTTCATTTGATACAGCAATATCCAGAGCTCAGGTGACTCAGTGGGCCACCTATATGGGAGACGCAGTTGTCTCCACTAGTTCGAAGAAGGGGGTGAAGGTTCAATCTATTCATGGCTTGCCCATACCTCTGATCCATCAAGCCATTATGGGCATCCTTGCTTTGAGATTTATCGAGGACAAGGGAGGGGATACTTTGCTCTACTGCTGGGCCCCCATCATCGCACAGATTGAGGCACATGGTCAGATTTATGCCTGGGGAGACGATATACTTGGGACCACCTATCACGACTTATACAGGGTGGTTTGATTACAAGGACAGTCATTGAGCTATCCAACCTTAGTTATGAATTGGGTCTATGAGTGCATTATCCCTTATGGGAGAGGCATAGAGGTGGAGGATCCCGGGGCTGTGAGGGCAACGAGGTGGACATGGATGATAGTTCTTAGAGCACCCGACCAATCAGTTACTTCCTTGACTACTAAGGATATAGAGGCCACACCTTATCAAGCAATGGCAGGGTTGTGGGGTGAGGATACCTTTACTTTGATTTCCTGCTCTACTACAGGGCATCTTGTGGATAGGATGGGGAAGGTAGAGACACACCCCTTCGATTGAGTGCCTTAGCAGTTTGGCCTTGCTTATATTAATATGCTTCCCCCGGTGGTGCCAGTGTTCAGATCAGTTCGGGAGGCTAGGGGAGGTCCTAGAGGCTGAGGTTGGACTGTTGTTACTCCTGGCATCCCTATTGCAGCCAGGAGGGTGGTACGCGTTCGAGAGAGAGCCGGTGCTCCTCAGGCACCTTTACTTTGGATTGTCACCGGTCCTGCCCATAGCAGTGATGATCCCATTGATATAGACTCCAAGTCTGAGGAGTTCACAGGGGGAGAGACGAAGGAGGAGACTGAGGACATGGAGATCAGTGAGTCGGGTGGGGAAGAGGATAGCGATCCTGAGTGGCATGAAACTCAGGAGATCCTACAGGTTGAGAGGGTAGAGCAGAGCGTGGAGAGGGTGACTTGAGTCTCAAAGGAGTTACTTTCTCAAGACCTAGGTGGAGAGGATGAGTCTGTGGTAGGACACCATGTTTCCCTAGACGTAGGAGGGGGACACCAGTCAGTGGTGGCATCTATGGCAAGTGCGGATCCTAGAGATCCTTCTTAGAGGCTCGGAGATCCGAGTGAGTTATCATTCTTCTTTTGATATTTTTTTTATCTAGAATTACCTTAGTTGCTATCTCTCTTTTTGTTCATCCTTGATTTTACCCTTTTGATTGTTTCCTAATTTGTTTTCTCCTTTGCTTGTAGAGATAGTTGATGAGTGGCGAGACTTGATTCGTTGGGTATGTATTGACACCCTGTTGCTCCCCACGGAGAATACTCTTGCTAAGCTATCCGTGAATGCAGGCGAGCCTTCAGCAGTTGATAGGCATACTGATGTTTTTCCCCTGTTTGGCACATGGCTAAGATGGTGACTTCCCTCCATGCCGAGGTAGCCGGGTATAGGGCTGCAGAATGCTTGATGAGGAGGAGCCACTCTCATAGCGAGACTACAACTACTGTTCGGGACCGTGAGCCCTCAGTGCACTCAGAGCACCATTGTAGCCGGAGTCCTAGACGTGATTGTGCGCCTTTTGAGAAATCCCATAGGGATTTAGAGGCCACTTGGCTCTTTTTGTAGTGACATTTTTTAGGCTGTTTATACGAGTATTTTTGTACTTTCCAGGCTCATTGAGCGTTTTGACCATGCCTAGTGCATGATGGCATTGTATACGAAACCTGATATATATATATATATATATCTTTGGATCTAGACTCTTGGTATCTTGAATTTTGTGACTCATTTTCTAAATGTGTTTTTAGAATATTTGCCTTTCATGTTTCCAGAATGTATGCAATGGACAACAAATGATAGTAAATAGAATGTTTTACTCTATATGTTTTTGCAGTGCTGATATGAGATGATACTAACATATGGTAGTACTGAAATTTTGAACTCTTTGGGAAATGTTTGTAATTCCTTCTTATATTGGAAAAGTGTGATGAATGCATAGTGATAAAGAGATTAACTTTCCCCAATCCCAAATCCACGCAACTAGTAAGATGTGAGGGCTCAACACCAAGAATTAGGAAGGGCACAAGTTGTATGTGTTTGATTGAATGGAATGATGAGAGACATACAAACCAAGAACAAGAACCAGATTTTGACCTACACACCCACCCTACTCAGAACTACTACCAAGCTTAGAAGGCCACTTACTTTTTAGTTTATCTAGACTTAGATTCATAAATGGCAACCTAGTTGACAAAATCTGGTTTTGAGGATTTGATCTCTTTGGAATTTGGATGTTTGGGTATTTGCTTTCTCTTAACATAATTTGACTTGTGTTTTTAGCATACCAAGATTTGTTAGTTTGTGTGACTGGACCCCCCACACCCTGCCTCACGCCACTAGTAAGAAGCATGGGTTTGTCACCAAAGGCAAGATACAGGTGAGTAAGGGCACTTCTTTCCTTTCCCAACCTCACATCACTGGTAAGAGATGTGGGCTTATCACCAAAGGTTGATGGGGCAAAGAATTGTGTAAAATAAAATATTTTGTTTGCTTGGTGCTTTTGATTTCATTTGATTTTGACATTTCTGATCTATGACTTTGGGATATCCTTTCGTTCCAAGTGATTTTAAGAGGGCTAGATATGACACCAAGAAGCTTCTAGAACAAACCGTGGGCAAGGACAACTTCACCTAATAGAAAGAAAGAGAAAATCCAAGTATGCAGGTCTTGGTATGGTTTATGTCAATGTTTGTCTGTCGAAATTGATGAGAAGATTTGATGATGTTTGAAGAGATGTGATATGAATATTTTTACCAATATCTTCAGAAATTTGTAACAATTTTTTAAGAGTAAGCTCCTGAACTATCTTTTTTACAAAATGGATAGAATGAAGCAGCTAAAATACTAATGCAATGTAGGTAGCTATAATGTACTAGCAATGAATTTGACATTTTATGCGTAAAACCACTTAAGGTGCAAGGAATTGACAGTTTCACCAAATTCCTCACCTTCTAGTGTGCACAAGAGATACGCACCATTTCCATAGTCCTTCATGACTCGGTATGGGCCCAACCATTTGGGTCGGAACTTTCTTCCTTCGCCGGTTTTCTTATCGATCCAGCTGTCTAGTCTTAGAACTTGATCTCCTTCACATATTTCTCGCTCATAGAATTTTTTGTTATACTTCCGACACATCCGGTCAGCATAGGCTTTGTGTCATTGTTCGGTGTTTAACCTGGCCTCATCAAGGATTTCTAGTTGAGATAGGCGTGCCTCCCTATAAGCTTCCTTATCCAGAATCCCTTGTAATGAGATGCGGAGACTGGGTATTTCAACCTCAAGTGGGAGAAATGCTTCTACTCTGAATACCAGCGCGAAAGGAGTTGCTCTTGTTGGTGTTTTTATTGAGGTTTGGTGGGCCCACAAGGCTAGATATAATTTTAAATTCCAATCTTGTATGTTTTCCTTTACTATTTTGAGGAGAATAGCTTTCAATGTTTTGTTTGTCGCTTCAGCCTGCCCATTGGCTTAAGGGTTGTAAAGAGAGGCTGTGTGATGGTTTATCTTGAACTTGCTACATAACTCATGAACCTCGTAATTTTTAAAGGACGTGCCATTATCTAAGATAATGACTTGTGGGACACCATACCTGCAGATAATTTGGTTCAAAATGAATTTGGAAATCACCGAACCTAGTACAGTGGTGAGAGGCATGGCCTCCACCCATTTGATAAAATATTCCGTGGCTGTGATTATAAAATTATGGCCATCAGTTGATGAGGGAGAGAATTTCCCTATTAAGTCTAGACCCCAAGTGGAGAAGGGCCACGAAGTCGCTATTGGTTGCAGGGATTGTGCTGGCATGTGAATCTCATGAGAGAATTCTTGACATTTGTGGCACTTACATATAAATTCCACTACGTCATGTTCGAGAGTGGGCCAAAAATAGCCCATCCGATGTATTTTGTGAGCAGTGGCGTGACCACCGAAGTGGCCCCCACATATCCCACTATGGGATTCATGAAGAATCCTAGAACACTTCGTCGAAGGCTCTACGATAGAGCACTTGGTCTAAAACAACATATTTAGCGGTAATAATGCGTAACCGCCTTCTTTGTTGTGACATGGCACTTTCTGGGTATGTATGGTCCATGATAAAATTGATGATATCAGTATACCAGGGACATGTAGAAATGGGGGGTCTGGTTTCGAAAAAGTATACACATTCATCAGGAAAGTCTAGATCTACCAGCTTGCCTCCATCTAGTGGATTGTCAACTAACCAGTCTGCAATGATTTGTCCTTTAACAGATTTTTGGTTTACGAATGTTAACTCAAATTCTCCCATTAGGGTTATGAAACGGCTAGTCTTTTTAGATAAAGAGCCTTGTGTGAGAAATGTTCGTAAATGGTCTATCTTTATAATGACCCTTGTTTCCTAGTTTAACATGTAATGTCTCAAATGTTTTGATGCAAAAATTATGGCAAGGCATTCTCTCTCTGCCTGTGTGTAACGTGTTTCATAATCGAGAAATGTTCGGCTAATGAAATAGATCGCGCGTTCTCATTTGCCATCGTCTTCTTGAGCCAGCATGCAGGCCAGTGAGACATGAATGGCTTGTGAGTATAGGATCAAAGGGCAGTTTGGCCTGGGAGGCATTAGCGTGGGTGGTGACAACAAGAAGTGCTTAACTACTTTTAAGGATTCATTGCAATCTTCAGTCCAATCGACACTATAATCTTTCTTGAGTAGATTGTTGATTGGATGAATGACAAAGCTTAAATCTGGGATGAACCTTCGGATTGCACCGAGTTTCCCAAGAAATGACCTGATTCTAGACTCATCCGAAGGTGGGATAATTTCGAGAACAACACATATTTTGGTTGGATCAACATAAATCCCTTGTAAAGATATAATGTATCGTAGAAGTTTGCCTCCTGTTACTCCGAACACACACTTCTCTGGGTTTAATGTGACACCATACCTAATTAGTCGTGAAAGGATGATACGGAGCACTTTTAGATGATCACAGCGTTTCTTGGCCTTGGTCAACAATTCATCCACATATGATTCCATAATTTTATGGATAAGATCATGGAATATATAAGTCATTTCCCGTTGATACGTAGCGCTGACATTCTTAAGACTAAATGACATGACAAGATAATAATAAGTTAACCAGGGAGTTATAAATGTGGTTTTGGCTTGATCTTGTTCAGATATTTAAATCTGATTGTACCTTGAGAACCCATCCATGAGGGAAAACAGTTCAAATCTAGTTGTTGCATCAATGATAACATCAATGGATGGTAATGGGAAATCATCCTTGGGACAAGCTTTGTTAATATCCTAAAAATCTATACAAATGCATATCTTCCCATTCTTTATGAGGACGGGAACGATATTAGACACCCATTGTGAATAGTCAACGGGCTTGATGAATCCTACTTGGAGAAGTTTTACTACTTCCTCTTTTACCATGAGAGCCACTTTTGACTTCATTGGTCTTGAATTCTGTTTAATTGGCTTCGCATCTAGTTTAGTGACGAGATTATGTACCACAACTTGTGGTACGATACCCGTCATTTCTTTATAATTAAATGCAAAATCCTTTTTATGTTTTTTGAGGATTTGGGTGTGTATTTCTATTTCTTCCAGAGTTAATGTGGATCCCAACTTCAAAATTCGTGGTTCTTCCTCCGTTCCAATGTTTATGTCAATGGTTTTTTCTATCAAAGAAGTGTTACCTTATTCAAATTCAGGTGGGGCTGGAGGTAGTTCCAAGCTTTCTCCATTTTCTATCTCATAAATTTCGAGATTCTTCTATGGAGGAGACTCTACCGTGGGATTTCCAAAGTAGGAAGAGGAGTGTGGTATTAGGGAAAAATCAACCATAGGGTGAGAAAGGTGTAGCTCTGCATAGGCGTTTAGATATTAGAGAGTGACTTTATCATTGTCAACATGATGTAAGATAGAAGATTCACTCTCAGTTGTATGTGTTAGAAGAGGGTTCGTTGACATTTTCTTCACCAATGGTTCTGTACAAAGTGATACCTTAAAACTTGTATCTTCCAACTCATTACTTGGGGTAAAACGTGAAGTTGAGTTTGTTATTGAATCTGCGAGAAGGTTCTGTTCTCATGAGATTGCCTCAATGGATATGAAGTCGAATTCTCTACTTAGATCTAATACCACTGTTTTATAGATCTGTAAGTGCTCAGCGCTAGTCTCATATACTTTAGAGACTTGGTTTGCAACTAATTGAGAGTCTCCTAACACTCTAATGTTATTAACACTGATACTTTTATCTATGATGAGGCTAAGGAGGAGGGCTTCGTACTCAGCGCCGTTGTTTGTAAATTCAAAGTTTAACTTAAAAGTAAAAGGTAGGATCTTTCCCTTAGGGGAAGTGAATATCACACCTGCCTCAGATCCATAGTGACATCTAGCTCCATCGAAGTGGAGAGTCCACTATTTACTAGGAAAAATGGATGTTGGGACATTCTTTGCGTCTGTTTCTTCTGTTTCAGTTACTTCTACCATGCAAAGTTCCTCTGTTGAAAGAGAACCAGTTCCTAGGGTACACCCCATACCTATGGAATCAAATGGTAGGAAAATTGGTAGATCTTGTTCCAGTAATTCGATAATTTTTGGAGTAGTTCCTAATGACACTGTTTCTATAACCTTAGCTTCATCCTTGAGGGATGGGATGCCCTTGACTAGGTTCATAATTTCTAGTTCTGTTATAGGTATTAATTGTTCTTCTGGTTTTGAGTCAATTGGTTTGTTAAGTTGGTTTTTTGGGAGTTCAAACTTAGAGTGAATGCCTGGTCTTTTCTTCAGGTTTGCCAGGTGTATGTCGAATGGTTTTGGGTCACCTTTTGCTACGAATATCTTTCCTAGGTGTAAGAATCTTATTTCCTGGAATAACGTAGAAGGGATTGATTTCATGCAATGTATCCATGGTCGAACAAGGATCAATATATAGTTTTTTTCCCGATATATGATATAAAAATTGGTGAGGATTGTCTTGGGTCCTAAGGTGACTGGTAATATTATAGTCCTAATTGAAGTAGCTTTAAGGCTATCATAACCTCTTAGCGTATTTCTTGTTGTGGAACAGTTTGTTTCTCCATATCCTAGCTTTTAAAGGAAAGATAAGGGGACTCTGTTAACTTCTGCCCCATCATCAACCATTGCATGTTTAGCGTAATTATTATAAACCCACACCTGTAAATTTAAGGCCGGATTGTCTCTACGTGTAATTTCAGCATCTGTTGGCATTTTGTTTATGTCGAATATAAATTTGGTATCCCTATTTGGCTGCCTTGGAGGGTGGATATCGAAGTCTATATGGTTTACTTGTGTTTCGGGAGGTGGAGTGATGTTAATTAAATGACCTAGACCTAGTGCTTCTAAAAGAGAAACCCTATGGGCAGGAGAGTTTTTCAACAAGTCCAAAAAGGAGATGTGAGAGAAGGTCTTTGTTAAGTCATTAATTAAATCATAAGCACCCACGTGTTTTACCAATGTTTGTTGAATGTTAGCTAGCTCTAGTGGATAGATTGGATTTGGTTGAGAATAATATTCTCGTTCTCTTGTTATGGCTTCTATGTGCAGCTCAGTATCTAACTCCACTAGACCAACTATCTTGGTTTGTGGTTGATTTCCTAATTGTGGTGCGACAGGTGGATTTAGTGAAGTTGAGGCTTCATGATCATTATTTCCTGTCATTACACCTCTGTTCATCCCATTTTGATTCAATTTTTTATTGTTATTGTGATTTGGAAGTGGATCATTGAAAATCTTAAGAGGTGTGTTTTGAAGGAAAACTGCCCCTGTGAAAGTATTTGGCATAGGTGTCATAGAATCTGTTAAGAACATATCTATGAAGATTTTTCTTTGTTCTTGTGGCAAACGTTGCATGAACTTATATTAATCGCAGCAAGTCCTAGTGTCATGGCCTCGAATTTTGTGGAAACCACAATACGAGTTGGGATTATAACTCCTAGGTTGTTGGTTTGGCACGTGTTGTGGTCCAAAACTTTGATTAAACTATTGACTATTAGGATTAAAGTTTTGTGTTTGTTGCCTTTGGTTTTGGTTTTGATATCTAGTTGAGTTTTGACTTGGACCCTATGTCTGGATCTACCGTTGTTGTTGTTGTTTTTGTTGGGGATGATTAAAATCCACCACATTGATTGTTGGGGTAAAAAAATTTTTTGTTGATTGTTAACTGGTGGTGGAACAGTTACAACATTTGCTCTTTTAGTTTGGTCAGTTACTCCATCTGTTGTCACTCTGCGGTTTTTGTTAAGTATTTTAGGTCCTTGATTGGCGTTTGTAGTAGTAGGATAAGTCGTAGTGTTTTGGTTGGGGATAATTAACCTCCCATTTGTTCCATATGTCTTGCGGACGCTATCTATTACAACTTGATCTATTCAGAGAGCGCTCTCGAGCACCTCATCATAAGTTCTTAGTGGGAAATTCTAGACTTCTTCCTTTATCTCTCTACTAAGAGAATGAAGGAATAAATCACATAGTTCCATCTGATCCATGTTTGGAGTGCTTACTGAAGAATAGAGGAATGTATGCCATCTTTGGATGAAATGAGCAAAAAATTCATTGTGTTCTTGTTTAATATGTAAGAATTCTCTGATTCATGTTATCAACATTTTTTTCATGTCAAACACTTTGATGAACTCTGAAACGAGTTGTTTAAATGAATGTATTGAAGCTTCAGGTATTTTGTAATACCAATCGAGGGTGATACCCTCTAAAGTTTTGGGGAATATTTTAGCAACAACTCCATCCCAAGGGAGCAGTTCTCGAATGGCTGTGGCATAGGCCTTAATATGTGCATTCGGGTGAATGGGTATTTTTGTACTAAATCGGGAGGTCTTATATTCTCAACTAGATCGACGTTAGAAAACACGGTTCTAGTTGGCGTTTGTTGTAAGTACTGAGGAGGCATACCCAACGTGCATGTTCCTGTGAGGAGGTCTACTTGGCTGGGATGATGTGGAGGATTGGAGGTTCCTTCTTGTATGAACTATGAATTTTGATTTGCTTGAGCAAGTTCCAACCTTCTAACCTTCTCAACGAAGGCTGAGATGACCTCGTTTGGTGAAGACACAATATTTTTCCTTAGTGGCGTTTGTTGTATATCTTGAGGTTGTATAGGCATATGGCACCCTGCTATGAATTGATCGGTGCCCTGCCAAGTTTCACCGAGGGCATTTCCTATAGGTGGAGGAATGGGGGTGTTTTCTTGGAACGAGACCTTAGGTTGTGTTTACAAACCTCCTATAGGTGGATACATATTTTGAGAGCATTGTTCACTCCTAGCATAACGTGCTAAGTATTCATCATATAAAAACAGATATGGATCTGACTGTCTACTAATTTGTGGTCTAAGAAACACCCAAGGAGATGAACCAGATTCTTCAGTGAGCGTAATGTTGTTTGAGCCTGAAGGCTCTGATTGTTGCGTTTGAGTGAGCTGATCCAACTCCTCTATTTGGAAAGAAGAACTATATCTAGTCCTTTGAGGCAGAGTTTGTGTTGAAAATCAGTTAGTTGAATAGTTGTCACCCCATGCTGAGAGTGAGGGTGATGGTTGCCTATTTAGTTGATTGTAGTATGCTTCAAGACCTAGGAGAGGTCTGCCATATGCATCGTATTCCGACATATTCGAGGGGTATATGAATACCCGCATAATAACTGTAAAGAGCGAAGGTGGATGAAAGAAATAAAAACAGAAAGAGGAATATTAGTTTGTTTCACATTAAGTTCACTATGACAAGGAAATTACTCTGAATGTTGTTGTGGATGGATGGCTGTTGAGCAACATATTGATTGATACAGGTGTGAAAGTAAATGTTCTTACATTAGATGCATGGGTACAAATGGGGAGGCCTCCATTACAGCCATCATCTAATGTGTTGTTTATGGAAAACCAGACTAAAGCCACTCCCATAGGAGTTTTTAAGAATGCATCTATAACAATACAAGGGGCCAAGTTCACTGGAGATTTTGAGGTATTAACACTTGCAGAAGCAAACAGTTTTCCGGCCTTGCTTGGATGCCCTTGGTGTTATACGAATAATACTGACTTGAGATTCAATAAGGGGTATACCGAATTTGAGAACAAGGAGTAAAGGGTTGTGATAACTTTGATAGATGGGAAGTCTACACCATATGTTGAGCCTCTAAGTGAGGAGGACTTAAACATAATATATGTACTCATTATTCAAGACCCAAAGGTCAATGAGCTATCAAAGGAAGGCATCCTAAAGTGGGAGGATTCTCATTCTATTAGTGATACTACAAGTATTGCTTGTGATAATTGGGCTCATGGTACATATGAAATAGTAGGGCACGAGGGAAAAAGTGCAGTTGTGCACAAGAATAGAATTCATTCTATTTGACGGATATGTAGCGTAGTACCTTGGTATATAGGGGTAGAAGATATTCCTATATTTTTGAAAGCCATGGAAGCATAGTGGACAAATCAAATTAAGAGAAGAGATATGTTAGTGTATACCTTGTGCGGGACAACAACACGCTGGTGGGTAGTCCACAGAGATAATCTTATAGAATGGGAGGAGATTGGAATTTCCCTATCTACTAGGTTTTTAAGGAGCAATGTACCTATGCAGATCTGCACTTATAATGGTGATCAACTTGTTCAACATCACATTCAGAAGTGTCAGCAACTCTGGACAATGGGATAGGAAGCATTACCACCTTCACTCTGGGTGCATAGATTGTACTCTACTCTACAAGGATGCGCACATGTCTGGTATGTATATGCAAAAATACATCGAGAGACTGGGAATTGACAGAATTTGACTACAGGAATGTTCCAAACCTTTGACTACTTCTCGACTAAACCTCCATTCGAGGAAGCATTAAAATTTGTCAAGTGCTTAACTATGGGAGATAGTGCAAAGGTAGAAGACAATATTCAGGAATTATTTGGTGAGATAGAGTCCATAGCACGTTTCAAAAAGGAAGAAGAAATGGCCTTCATACTACTTGAATGCGCTTGCCTTGAGAGAGAGAAAGGAAAGATGGTTTACATCGTGGATGATGAGGAAGCTGAGAACCTGGATGTTGAACATTCACAAGGGGTGCGCGAGGTCTTTGATAGTGCAGACAAGGATACACACACCTATCACGAACCCATGAAGAAAAAGAAGGTGAATATAGGTTCAGAGGCTGAGCCAAAGGAGGTCATAATTGGAGACTATTGGTTAGAATCAGAAGTGGAAAATATCATTGAGTTACTCAGGGATTATCAGGACTTATTACCTCGAGGGTATCATGAACTTAAAGGCGTGCATGAATCACTTGGGAAAATGAAGATAAATCTTAAGGACGGTGCATGCCCAGTTAGAAAGAGACCTTATAGGATGAACCCCAATTTGCGTGAAAAATTCAAAGAAGAGATTGATAACTGTACGATGGAAAAGTGACATGCGAGCATGGGAATCTACAAGTAACTCTTCCTCGCACCCGACCTCCCAAGGTCATGCTGACACAGCCGGTGGGGATGGAATATACGTGGGGTGTGGATAAACTAGTTAGGTAGTCTTATGTCTTCAACATGCAATAAAGGGATCTACGAATCTAAGGCAAAGAAGGCCCTCCTAACCTGAATCAGTGTGATAGATCGTTTGGTGAGGATAGATGCTCGAAGGCTCCAATCAATATTGAGCTCTGTCGTGATCTGATCTATGGGTTGTGGGATACGTGGAAGATGACTTGTGGGTGCTTCGTATATATCTCCCAACAAGGTCGTGAAAATGGAATGGCTAAATGTGTAGTGGATCTTTTGGTGTTTTATGGATGATTCTCTAGTCTAGTCCAAAAATATTTATCTTAATTAGTTGCTATGTTTAATAATGATAGTTGTGTGATGATGTCTGGTGGAAGTGGAGAGGACCTAAACATCAGCGTTCACAAACTGGTGTCAATATTTGATTGATTTGTAGGCCCGTTGGGTATGGGACCTGTGGATCACAACCGTAAGTTCATGGTTGTTGTTGACCTCCTATGGTCATATGAATAGTCAACCCCTGATTTTGAGTATCCAATAATCATATGCCTTTTCAGCCTCTATGTTTAGAACTAGAAGTTGCATGATTTTCTCGGAGTACCTAACATATGTTCTGGAAACTTGGATACGTAAGCTAGTGTCTATATCAACAAGGAGGCCTCCTGCATCTGGCTATGGGACTAGTGGATCACAACTGAATGTTTACTCTCTTTCAAGTCCTTCTACAGTCATACGGATATCTATCAAGGTAGTCTATAATTTGGCTGATTTGACCAGAACATGTGTGCTTTGTCATCTTCTATGTTTAATCCTCTTAGCTGTGTGCTGATTTCTTGTAGGTTTGTTTTTGTTTGGAAGACCTGAATTCTGAGATTTTGGTTTATGTCAGTTAATGCTACAACAAGATTGGATTGAGGCACGATTTTCTCAAAAACGTATTCCCTGGGCTCTCTAGGTCCTGTGATTGTCATACAAGATCAAAACCTAACTGAAATGAAATAAACTAATTATGTAAGATATATCTACAACATATATATATTCCTCTATTTTTTGTATTTTTGATAGAATTTTGAATAGAATTAAAAGAGTGACTAATCTAATATATTCAGAAAATGACAACTAGTCTAATTACAAAATTAAAACAAGCAAAGTAGCCCGGTGTAGCTACTTGCATGTGAAGTTGTGAGTTTATCCTAAATAACTAAATAGTTGATTAACTTAATTAAAAGATTCTCGATCCTGCCTCAGAAGTGAGGAATGAATCATGGTTTCTGAGAAACTATCAATCCCCACAGCTTCCCTGGCAATATCGAAAATGAAATTTAACTGAAATGAAATATTCCACTACTCTATTTGATATGTTTTAACTAGAACTTTGATAGATAAAACCTAGAATTTGCATAACAGTGGCGAATCCAGTAGTGTATGACTTTGTCCCCTCAGAATGATCCTCTCGTTCCTTCGTGTTCACGTGAATCTAGAAGAGCGTGTATATGCTAGCATCAACAGAAGAAGGTATTTGAACAATCACAGCTTTGGATATAGACCGAATATAATGCGAGTAGGAGAGGGACAATGCAAGTGACAGAGCTTGGCGTATGTAATTCCTAGCGGGATTTATTGTGGGAATACAACACAAGTGTACTAAGAGATTCTGGAATCTACCTTCTATGAAGAACACAACCTACAACTCTAATGGATTCAATCTACAAATGACACTACTATGCTCTAAACTAGTTTTTATGAACAACAATGAAGAAGACTAAAGCAAGAAGATCAAATGGCTTCTAATAGCAAAGGAAAAACTAGTATGAATGCAAACATGAAAAAAAATGAGTTCTAAGAAATAAATTGAAAGACTAAACAATGGAAATGAGAAGTTGAGGGGCCATTTGCTTAAAAACAAGCTGGCTATTTATAGATTTCACATTCACCCAAAGGTGATCCCTATTAGAACTCTTTTACCATTAAACAATGAAGAAACACTATTCTAGGGAACATAAAACATTAATATGAGCTAAGGTGGTTGAGAAAACTGGTAAATGTTGAAAAATTACGCAAGTCGCAATCAAAGGAACATGCTGGAAAATGCGTGAAGGACCGCCGCCCTGAGCAGGGCGGCGGTTACAGGACCGCCGCCCTGACAGGGGGGTAGTCACAAGACCGCCACCCTGGCAGGGCGGTGGTTTCGTCACAGATGGTCAAAAGCGTTTAAAAAGGGGGGTGAGGGATAAAACAAAGCACAAGGAACTTGGATAAAGCATTTGGGATGCTAACATATACTTCATGAGCTTCTCTGGATCCCGAACACCTTGCGAGGTGACCTGTATCATCATTGGGGCATGTGTAACATCATTCTGGTGGTACAGTACCCTATAATTTTGGGTACGTACAATGACATGCTAAAATATGGAATTATCAAACCCCTTGACGAGTCAAACTGGGTTAGTCCAATGGTGATCAATATCGAGAAGGATGGACGAATTATAATATGTGTGGACTACAGGGAGCCTAATGTTGTATGTGTAATACATCCATTCCCTATGCCTTTTACTGAGGAAATACTAGGAGTTACAGGGCACAAAATATATTCCTTCACAGATGGGTTTACCGGGTATCATTAGGTTAGGATTGCTCAGGAGGATCAAGAAAAAACAACTTTTACTACTAAATGGGGCAGTTTTTCCTATACTGTGATGCCTTTTGGAATGAAAAACATGTCTATTGTATTCTCGTGGATATATTTTTAGGCATTCAAAGATTTTATTCATAACTTTTTATAGGTTTATCTAGATGATTGGATAGTATATGGGCTTATGAAAGATCATTGTGACAATTTTTGCTTAATGTTTGAACGGTGCAGACAATTGAGTATCTCTTTGAACATCAAGAAGTGCATATTTGCTACACCTTTGGGAATACTGTTAGGACATATAATTTGCAAGGAAGTTTTTTTGGTTGATCCAGCTAAGGTTGTAGTCATTCTAGGCCTGGAAGCGCCTACCAGTTAGAGTGAGGTGTGTGGATTTTTGGGTCACACAGGATATTATTGGAAGTTCATCAAAGGGTATGCCAAATTTGTTGCACCCTTGGAAGAATTAATAAAAGGGAAAGGTGCATTTTATTGGGGAGAATTGCAGCAACGTGCATTTGAGATATTAAGGGAGAAACTTACTACCGCGCCCATTCTACGCTTTCCCTCATGGGATAAACCATTTCATGTGCATGTGGATGCCTCTGACATGGCCATTGGTGTTGTGTTAGCTTAACCTAGCGAAGGTATTGTAGATCATCCAATTTGTTTTGCTAGTAGGAAGTTGAGTCCTGCTGAAAAAAACTATACAACTACAGAGCGCGAAGATTTTTCAATGATCTATGCATTGCACAAGTTTTGAAAGTACTTGTTAGCAACCCCATTTGTGTTTTATACAGATCACATGATATTGAAGTATTTGGTGAAAAAAATCATCTTACAAGGGCGCATATGCTGATGGGTACTCCTATTTCAAGAGTTTGACTTCATAGTTGTGGTGAAGCCAGGGAAAAGTAACTCTGGACTAGACCACTTGTCTAGAATTCACTCAGGAGAAGAAGCACAGAAAATTGAAGAAACCATGCTAGATGCACAATTATATAGGTTACAACGCACACCATCAGAATTAGAAGACATTGTTGTATTTCTATGGACTGGTATGGCACCAAAAGGAATGAAGGCATTAGAAAAGAAACAACTTGCTATACGTGCGACACCATTTATGTTAATCAGTGGTGACCTCTACAAGTCAGAAATAGATGAAGTCTTACGCCGTTGTGTATTAGAGCATGAGCGTAAGGGTATTATGGAAGAATCCCATGGTGGTATTACAGGAGGCCACTATGCAGGTGATGTACCTGCCTGAAAGATCCTACTTACTGGATTATGGTGGGAGACAATGTATAAGATTGTAAAGTGTATTTCAAAGCATGTGACCATTGTCAGCATCTATGTAAACCAGGGAAAAGAGATGAGATGCCTTTGAGACCAATTACTAGTGCCAAACCATTTGAGAAATGGGCCATCAACTCTGTAGGACTTATTTCACTAGCCGCACGTGTAGAACTGGGTCGTGCTATATCATTACTTGTATAGATTATCTCACAAGGTGGGTAGAAGCAGTACCTACGAAGGAATGTACAACGGCTTCAGAATCTAGGTTTCTATGGGAGAATTTTCTTACAAGATATGGATTTCCTTTAAGTTTGACAAGTGATAGGGGTACACAATTTTTGAATGAAACAATCAGGATCCTATTAGTTGAGTTTATGGTTGCACACCATAAGACTACACCCTATCATCCTTAGGAAAATGCTGCTGAGGCTTTCAACAAAATTTTGAGCTAGACATTGACAAAAATTTGTGATGCTGGAAGAAAGGATTGGGATGATAAAGTGTCAGCTATTCTTTGGGCACATAGAAAAATTTATAAGAGATTGAACAAAGCCACACCATTTTAGTTGGTGTTTGGCACAAAATCCATTCTCCCTATAGAATTTATGTTACCTTCTTTTCACATTGCACACGCTGTAGGTCTAGCTGATGAGCAGGCTTTAGATGAGAGTATTGAGAAGACGATTCAACTAGATGAGTGACAAGCATAGCACGATAGAGTCATAAGCAGGCAGAAATCCTGGCATGACAAAAACATAAGGGATAATAAGTTTGAGATTGGACAAATGGTACTTCTCTATGACTCTAAGTTCTTGCGCCATCTAGGCAAACTTAAGGTAAATTGGTTAGGGTAGTATGTTATTACTTACATCCTTGAAACAAGAGCTTGCCAATTAGAAGCACTAGATGGAACACGGTTACTTCAATGGGAGTAGGTTAAAGCCCTACTATAAATAAGTCTTCTTGGTGTTTGTAATAAGGTAGTATTTCCATTTAGATTAGGTTTCCATTATGTATTTCCTTAATGGATTTCCTTCATTGTCGTTATGTTTTGTCACTTTAGTGTTTGTTCTTGTGAAATAAGTGTGCTTGCACGCATGAAGCTACTTACTACGTGAAGCATGTGTATGCATAGAGGACTACACATCCTTTTAGTGTGGGGTGATTTTTGGTATCTAGGTATAAGATTTTGGGAATTGAAAGATGAAAAGAATAAGCTGCTATGGGTGTTTGTCAAAGTAGAAACATTGCTTCTCAAAAGCGACCAAGGATGGAGATGAATGAAGGAACAGTATAAAAAGAGGTAAGAAGAGGCCATGATAACTACCGGGATAAGGTATAATGATGAGGTACTCAGGTGCAAGGATGCGCGCTAAAGAGAATTCTATGTCAAGAGGGTAGGAAGGCATGCTGGTAGGTTATAGCTAGGGCGCATGAGGATGTAACACGTAGAGAAGGATGGAATTGGTTAATTAATGAGAGGATATTTGGTAGATGAAGGAGCAATGAATGTATCAAAAAATTTGAAAATATATATAAGGATGGGATGCAAGTTCATTTTTACCATTACGATTAAGATTATTTGAAAGAACCCAAGTGTGAAGAGCCGAGTGATCATTTTAAGGTGCGAGAGGTGTGTAACTAGTTGCGACAAAGAGATATGTGCACAGAAGGAGCTTGTGTCCCCAGAGGTAAAGGGTTTGAGATAAGCAAGGTGAAAGAGATGAGCTAGGGCATGTAATTTCACCTAGGGCATGCTGAATTAAACTAGGGTTTGCTTCACACCATATATAATTTGAGCGGCAAGGATCTATAAAGGATTGTAAGGTAGAAATGACACCCAAGAACGTAGTTGTAATAGGAGTGAATGGAAAGAAGAAGGTGGTAGAAGAAGAAGAAGAGATGAATCCATAAAGAAATTTTTTAGAGATGTAATATCCAGAAGGGGTTATCGTCGGCCAGGAGTGGGATTCACACCTAAGGAAAATCAAAGTGAGTGAGTATAATCACCGTACCATAGAGAATAGAAGGAGCTTGACGTGTTTCTGAACACGAAGAAAAATAAACGCATGATAGAAGACATGCCGGTGTATGAAAATGCTAGTGAAAATATATTGCAGAGGATAGGAGATTACCAACTATATGAGCTCCCTTACTATGGGAAATATGAGCCCTTGTACCAATGGCTCATGAGCAGAGTGCACGAGGACTTTTTCTACTTTGCAAGTCACAGAGTTAGAATTTCAGCCGCGCTCATCTCCATGGTAATGGGGTTGAAGGGCACATGAGACAATTTGCAAGATGATATGATAGAAAAAACCACAATATTGGAGACTAGAAAGGAATTGGGATATAAAAAGGGTCTGTGCGGTATGGACATTGAAAAACTGAAGAAGTATCTAGTTGTAAAAGTGGTTGCACATCTTGTTACAAAGCTCAATGACAAGGAAAGGTGGTCACAAGTGAACACCATGTGGCTACACATTACCAAAAAGATGTATGAAGGAGTAGTCTACAACATTTCACGTTATATTGTAGAGACAATCGTTGAGGAAGCACATGTAGGAGGAAAGATCAAATTTAGAGCTGTTCTATTATCACTGGTGTTCATGGAGATCAGAGTACATGATGGACCAAAAGAGAAGGTATGAAAGTATCCAATGGAACATAAATCACTTGCAGAATGCTTCAAGAAGTACTTATGTGAGGGATCCATGATAGAGCAGGTTAAGTAACGGGATGATAAGTGGTATGATAGGCTCCATGCGGCTTTTGAGGAAGAATGACACATCCCCAAGGACTTGCCTTTGGTGGTTGGAAAGGCAATTCAGTTTGTTGTATACCAGCATTTCTGTATAGTGCGGTTTTCCATGAAAGATGGAGCATGGAGCCCTTGGTGTAAGTTTCCATATGTATTCACAACAAGGTACTTCTAGGTGTCAGTACATAGGTTTACAGACATGTGGTGACTGACATTCAACGCGGATAAGGTAGATTGCAACTACCACACACTAAGGAAGAAATATGTGTATCCAGGGTAGGGTGCATATGTTGAAAGACTTATTTTAGATGCATAGAGCATTAAACCAATAATTTTGGTGGTGGGAGATATTGGAGCATCGTTGGTGTATCTCTAACTAAAGCCAAAGATGGAGAATAACAAGTATGTGGAAGGTGAGTTCACACTTCCAGCACCACCAAAGGGAAAGCATACAATGGAAAACATCCCAACACCTAAGCCCACAGAGCCAATTAAAGTGGAGGATGAGGAGGATGAGTGCGAAGATAGTGGTGGTTTAGAGCATAGAGGTAGAAGACATCCTACAAATAAGGATGAAGCTAAGCGCGCCACTACACCACCTCAGCCACAAGCAGGGGATGATGAGGACTTGAATGTAGTCTAAAGGGAGCACACATTTAAAAGGGTGTTCAGGAGAACAAGAACCCAAGGTGCTACTCCACCAACTATGTGCAGATCACCAAGACTCTCTCCACAGAAGGAGGCAATCGTGTAAAGAAGGGGGGAACTGAAGTTGAATGAGGAGGTGGAAGAGTTAGAGGAAAGTGCACCTAATTCTCCTATACTTCTAGAGAACATAGAAGAACAAAAGGATGAGGAATCGAAGGAAAGAGGAGAGGAATAAAAGGGACCAGAGGATACAACTGCAGATATTGCTCAGGACACAAAGACACAAGTGCCAAATTTGGAAGCTAAAGTCCCTAAGCAGCAACGGTCTAGAAGAACAAGTGGAGAACACATTCCACCAGCTATGGGATATGTAGAGGATGCAGGTAAAATTTTCCACGCCCGTTTCTAGAGCACACTGACACAGAAAGACTTATATGGCTGGGAGCTCATGGATAAAGATATGGCCATAGTGCACACAAGGAAGCAGTTGTCATGGTTGATGCACACACACATGGATGAGCCATATTTTGATGTATGTGATGAGTCATGCATATCACGGAGGTTGAAGAAGATACCTCAGGCAAGACACATGACAGTAAAGCCTACTATCATGTCAGATGAACAGGTGAGTAATGTATTGGTCAAAGTATCAACAGAGGTGGCAAGGAAAAATATGGACAAGGCTGCCACAATTAGGGCACTTAGAGAAGAGATTAAAACTAAGGATGGAGAAATAGTGCACCTAACGTAAGAGAGGGACTTGGTGCAGAAGACAAAAGCTGTATTTATCAACATCGTAGAGGAGATTGGTGACAATGTCATAAGAGCTAGGCCACACTTGGAGACCAAGGTACCACAGACATTTCCCTCAGCGATACATTATGTAGGAAAGTTAGTGGACCTATTACTTGAAGATGACCCTTTGCACATGCCAACGCCAAGGGATCTAGAATAAGAAACAAAACGAGAGAAAGCTTTGGTGATGCGGAAGATTACATCCTATGAAGGGTTGCTACAAGTGCTATAAGAAGAATTGAAGAAAGCAGACTAGGATTTAAACATCTACACATCTCCAAAGGTGCTTATCAACATAAAGAATATGGAAAAAACCAATGAGGTCTAGAGAACAAAGAATGACGAAATAGTGGGCCGTCACGCAGAAATATTGTTAATGGTTAAGCAGAAGTGAAGGCCCTGATAGCAGCACAAGAGCTGCACAAGACTCGGTTGGAAGAGCTTGGGAATCTCATTGCGCAGAAGATGGATTTGCTAGAGGGAAGAATGACCTCAATGTCTAGCATTGTGTTAGTATTACAAAATGAAAAAGGGGAGATTTCGAGGGATGAATTGGAGTCCATTGCTTTGGAAATTCCAGAAAAAATAGAACAAGCACTCACTGAATGGCAAACCTTGGAGGCTGAAATAAAACAAGAATATCTTAAATTAGTTGTTCAGGTTGAGGAAGAAACTACAGGGTAAAAAATTATTTCATACATTCGTTCATTCTTTCCATTCTTCTATTCTTTACTTCAGTATTTTGGAGATACCCATTGTTAGGGTGACAATGAGATTAGTGTGGGGTAATTTTTTAATGTTGATCAAAGAACACTTGACAGAGAAAGCACACAATAAGTCCGTGTGGGAAAACAAGTCACACGTAAAGGCGTAAATGGATAGGAAGAACGCATGCGCGGAACAAAAGTTATGTTTTCAAGAATTAGCTATTTTTGGGCATGAAGATCTATTTTTAGAAGATGGCATGCAGAACACCCCAACGATGCAGAGACGTGCACGCCACGCATTTTCTATTTCTGGAGGATCAGATTCAGAGTGTTTTTGCATGGAAACAATCTAAGAATAGGATTTTCACCTCAGTTAACTATCAGTAGTACATAGATAGCACCCTTACATGTGTGGCTATGCATAAAAAAGACGTGTGGCTACTAATAGCATGCGGCCTATTTTTAGAATAGATAAGCGGTGAAGGGAAAGTCCCCACCCTATATATATGTAGTGAATTACCTGGTAGAGAGATGATGGATATAGAGAGATAAATAACATAGTGTAAATTTTTCTGGATTACCATATCAGATCCATGCGCGCATCGGCATAGAATGCCAGTATTGTAAGAAGCTTCTATGTTATTGTGATAATTAAGAGATGGAAGATATTAACTGAACCTAAGTGTTATTCCTATGTATAATTAGGTAGTGCATGTTCTTACTTCTATCATGATTTTTTTTAAACCTATTCTTTCCTAGATCTAGATCTCTTGTGCATTGTATAATGATGTATTAGTTATGGATCTATATGATGTAAGTCTTCATCATGTTAACATTTTTCTACAACAACCCTAAAGAAGGACCCGGTACCTTTACGTGCTTCAAGTGAGCACTCAGTCTAGGCTAAGTGATGTGCCAACGCGTCTAGGGTGTCATCTGGTGAATTTTAGGCTGGATCAGCTCCCTCAAAGGACAAATATAAAAAGGTAGCCATACTATACTTAGTCTATCATTGAAAGAAGACTATTCTTGTAAAAAATAAAATAATATATTCAGAAGCTTCCCGCATCGATCAGCTTCATGAAGAGCTCAAGGAGATAATGTACTAATCCCACATAGACTTCCCACATCGACCAATCTATCACAAAAAAAGAAAAAAAGAAAATATAATTTTTTTGTCATGGACTTGATTATTTTGATCTTGGGTCTCTTGTCAAGTAGGCATGCTGTCTCACACCAGGTTATGATAAACCAACCTATTTCACCTCATTGAATTTTCACTTTAATTTCCTACCTGCTCAAGGGACGTGCCACAACTGTGACATTTTGTGATCATGTGACTTTCTTCACCCTTAGAATAAGTCAATCATGACATGCTTTTAGAGTTTTACATTCATACGCTCATCTTAGGTATGATAAACTCGTTATGTTTCTTATCAAACATGCGGCTCTTTTTGTCACCTCTTACCATTCACCTTCTCCATTACTTGTTGATTCTCCTATACAGGACTATACCATCAAAATCTACATCTTAAAAATTCTTGTTTCACCAACATCATAATGCATAACTGACCTAAACATCACCATGCCGAAAATCACCTAAACATCACCATACCTAATTGACCTAAAATTAACCATGCCTAAAATCATCTAAATTCAACCATGCCTAAAATCACCTAAACTCAACCATGCCTAAATGACCTAGACCCAAAACATGCCTAAAACCTACCGACCCATTCATCTATCCTCATCATATTCTTCCCTAGCTTACGAGAGAACTACATCGGCCTGAGGCCCCTTTTTACCGGGGCTATGTAGGTAGCACTCTGAGGGCATGAGGTCCTTGGAGGTTAGGTCACCCACTATTTTCCCTCATTTCAAAATTCATATTCCCACCAAAATTTCTTCATTTTAAAGCATAATTTAATCAAATAACAAGTAGGAAGAATGCCTCCTACCTCATCTCAGTGTCGTCTCCTCGGTGGGACGTCTGGCCGATACGCCAGTGGTCCACCCAAACCCTCTCCCACCTCTGTCATGCCAAAATATAACTTGAATCTCTCAAACACTCAACTCGATCCGCTTGATCTCTAGACCTGCCTGCCAACACCAACTCTCGTACTTGTAGCTGGCCAACTCAACTCGACACTTCGCAATGTCACTTTCCATGAAGGCACAAATTATTTTTCATTTTCACAAATGGAAAACACATTAAAATGAATCCGTGAAACATAAATTTTTCTTTTTTAACCCTAAATCGACATGACCGGCATCGTTCATACCAAACCGACATCAGTTACCTTATAACCGGCATCGGTCACCTGTCGGTACCATTTCACCTACATTTGGCCCATTTTGACCTAGAATCATTACTGCCAAATACCTTTTTCCCTTACCAACACTTATTACACCCTACCCATAAGCCTAAATTACCTATACATTCCCTTAATCATGCTTAGGGACTTGTTATTTACCTATACCTTGGCTTTACCCATGCCATGACCTACATACCCTGACCAAAACTACTTTTTGTGACCTTTGAACTCATGTACTTGCTATACCTTGTGATGTTGTTACCTGTGTGTTTTAGCTTGATGACCTTACCTTTGCTATTGTCATGTTATTTATCCCAACCAAACCTTTGGTGTATCAGATCATACCTAAATGGTCCTGCGCCTAACCTAAGTTGTGTTTTTAGACCATATCATGTACCCTGGATACCTGAATCACTTCACCCTCATTTGGATAAACCTATCCACCTTGGATGTTGTAGAGTTTGTAAGCTCTTCAACTTGGTACCGTGTCACATTCTATACATGTGTGTGTGTTCAATTATCATTACCTATTACCTGATATGACCATTACCCACTACCCAAAGTGCCAATACCCTTACCTACAACCCACCTATCTTCACTTTCATTACCTACACATTTATCAAACCACTCACCAACTCTGTATCACACCTCATTAGCTCCTGGTTTGAGGGGGATCACCTCCACCCATCCTTGGGGAAACACCACCCTCATTTATATTTGGGGTAACCACTTCCTATTTTTGTCAGCGTCACTTATGAATACAAGCCACACGTAAAAAGGAGAAAATGTAGACACCAAAATTGGGTCATACTTCCATTAAAACCCTGTTAATTAAATTAACCATATCCTACCCATTCATATCCCCTAGTGCACATGTTAATTGATTTAATCATCTTAATTAAATTAATTAATATCCTCACTTAGCCACCTCACCCAGCCAACTCACCTAACCACCTCCCTCAAATGACCCACTCAAACCTCCTTAACAACCTAAGACCAATTCTAAACCTATCCTAACTAATTAGGAATTAGTCTAAACCTAGACTTAACTCCTATTAACAAACCTAAAAGGACTCCTACTTATCTTTCTGTGATCCATCACTCAAGACTCAGAAGAAGGATTGAAGATCACGCCAAAAATAGCAACACTATGGCTATTTTTTACCAACCTAGATATTCCTGCCTTGACTGACGCTTGTTATATCTCAACCGACGCTTGTCACCTAACTATTTTCGGTCAGGTTAAATGCATTTCCAAAAGACTTTTCCTAGGTTGGTCATTTGATTCAGGATCTCATACAAACAGAGACTTGGAGCACTCAAAGTTCTTTAACACTCAGGAAAAAGAAGACACATGGGAGCACTACCAACATCGGTCACCTTTCACCATCCTCTTCACGATCACAAATTCACAACAGAGAGGCACGGAGGTTTGAACTATCATGACATGAATAAAATGACTCTTATCTCTGGATCTCTATGGTCACCATCTTCATCACCTACATTATCCAATCCACTTTCTAGTAAGTATACAATATCTCTATGTTGAATCTCTAGTTTCCTTGTAGATTTATTTATTCACCTCTGTAATTTATTTCTCTCCACACCTGTAAAAGTCCTTCCTTCCATCAACCCATCACATGATCATACCTGGACCTTTTACCCATTTTTCACCCTCTCCTCATAATCTCCGAGTCTTTAGAACCATTTTACAACCCCACCCTCATCATTTCCAACCTTTGTGCAATCAAAGGGAGTCTAAAAAACCAAATCTAAGAACTTTCTACTAATTTCCCCTACCAATGTTGGTTATCCAACCGACGTCGGTCATTCTTTCTAACCAGCATCGGTCATTCTTTCTAACCAACATCGGTCACCCAACCAACATCGGTTACTATGTTTGGCAATATAGCTCAAACCAGAGAGCTAATACCCAGTTCCCAATAGCCCAGAATCATTCCTAATTCTTACCAGACCTTACCTAGAGTTTGTACCAGGGCTGCAACCCAACACCAACCAATCAACCCTCCAATTTGAACTTAAACAACCTTTTTAACGATTGTTCTTATTTTTTTGGTATGAGATAGCTAGATTTTTTCAATTCCAATAGGATCCTTACTTCATGTATGATTTAACTAGCATTAATATTGTTATATAAAATTGGATTGAAAACCTGTTCAGCTAAACATCACACTTCTTGGATCTAGATTATGCTAGGCAGTCCACTCGTTGTTTTGTTTAACTCTATTTGGTGGTATTTTTTTGCATTTACAGGTAGTTCCTTCTAGCAAAAAGGGAGCTCTCGCAATCAAATTGGATCATGAAATCAAAACTCGCGTAAAACCTTCAACTGACATTACAAACATGTATTCCTCCTTGGCCTACTACCTTTATATGTTTCATTAATTTGCTAATAATCCGGTGAAACACTTCCATCCATTCCTTTCCATGTATTTTCTTCATTCCATTCCATTTCCCTCATTCACACTTCTTTCCATTTGATGTCCCAAAAAACCCCCACATACATTTTTGAATGTATAGATGTAAATTCAGTTTTGGTTTTCACTTTTCACTAAAGGCAACCTCACCTTCAATGAGAAGGAAATTTGTCCCCTGACTGTTGCATGTCATCTACATGCGTGCAAATCCATTTTATAACTATTTGAAAATATGAGAATGAGAAGAGTGTTGGCATGTTGATTCAGATGTGTGGACAAATTTTTAGATCCTAGGTTGAATAATTAAGCAAGATATTGCAATTTTAGTCCTATCGAGTTCATAGAATGGTGAAATGCCAGTTTGAAGTGATATTTCAGTTTCTCATTGGTATGTTAATCCTCTATATGGGGATAATGGGGTGGGAGTGGTGCAGTCAAGTCACATGGTTGTGTGCTTTCCCACCCGATTTCAAATCCCCTCGAGGCACAATCCTCCTCGGAGGTGGTTTCACCGCTAGAGGTGGCATCTCTACTCGTGTTGACATTGGTGATTACTCCTCACTGCTGACGCTAGTGGCTACTCCTCTCATTGTCGACGTTGGTTGATCCTTCTCCTCTCACTGCTGACACTGGTGGCTACTCGACTCACTGTTGTTGCTCCTCTCGCTGCGGTCGTGGCTGCTCCTCTCGATGCTGACACATGTGGCTGCTCTACTTGCTGTTGATCTTGGTGGCTGCTCCTCTCGCTGCCGAAGCTGGTGGCTGTTCTAATAGTTGTCCCACTCACTACGGTCATTGTCAATGGTCGCTAAATCTTCAATTTAGTTTCATGGTTTCTTTAATTGGGTTCCTAATAGTGGTCCCCTTCATTGTAACCAGGTTGTGGATCCTCTCAAAAATCCTCAAGTGTACAAGGATGTGGGTCCTTTCAAACACCCTCAATTTAACCTCAATCCAAAAAAAATCCTCTACATGGGAACCTAAGATATTTGGGAGATATATAGGGGTATATTATATAAGTTTCCCTGACAATAGTTTTTGAATTGAGGTCCAAAACTTTATGAACAATCATTAACACCGAAATAGCTCAAAAACCCTTCTTAAACCCCACCTTGAATTTGATAGGTGAGATGTTATTCAAACATGACCCGAATGGATTGGTTTTTATAGTTTTATGATTGGAGAATATATAAGACCCTCCCAGCTATCTCCATGTTGAATTGTGTTATTAGAAGAGTGAGTGGACTTCAAAGGAAAAGGCTTGTTTCTGATGATTTTGTTGTAACAGTAAATTTTTGCATTGGAAAAGGTGAAAATGGATGTTTGAAGATGGTTTGAACCTATAATACATGTCTATAATCATTTCTGGATATGTTTTAGTCATTAAGTGTGCTCATGAGGTCAATTTATCATGACTAGTTTTTGAGGTGTTGAGATAGTTTTGAGTGTGCTTGGAGAAGAGATGTTCTTGAACCCTTATGCTTTGATTTAAAGTGTCTAATGAACATGGTGATGTCACATAGGTCATAAAGTACCTATTCGCGAGTTTTATTTTCTATTTTTTAGGTTTTCAATGTTGTATAAGCTTCATCTTGTAAGACAGATTTTTTGGATATGCAATCCTAATAGGAAAGTCATGTTCTTAGGTGTTTTCATGGTATAAATGGATGGTGAAGAGCATTACAAGAATGTATGAGGTAAGTGAAGTTCATTTAAAATGTTCTTGAATTTTTTTTTTGCTTTTAAGAAGACATGAGTGCATGGGAAGAGTGTTGGCAAGTCAACTTGGGTAATGAGTTGGTGACACTCAAGAGGCAACAAGCCCAAAATTTCAGATCATATCAGCCTCAAAATCAACCCAATAGGCCTCCATATCGGCCTAATAGGCCACCCTTTCAAACTACAAATTAGAACCAGGTAAATCCTGCTACTAATAGGCCATTTCAGCCTTACAATCCCAATGTTGCATCCACATCTAGAGCCTAAGAAGGAAATCAATAGCAGGGAGCATCTCAGCAAGAGGCACCTCCAAATGAGACCACACTTGTCAATTGGCAGGCTAAAGATTTCTGTGGTATAAACCAAGCACCTTCTCAAAGTGTAGCAACCAATACATGGTTGAAGAAAAGGAATATTGGAGAGGGGAAATCATCAAATTCAAGTGATCCACAACCCTCTATCACTAAAAAAGGTATGGGTAATCAAAGTGCATCTCCCAATGTGTAGGGCCGACCCAAGCCACCTTCTAGACCAACTCAAGTGCCAGTTGCAACAACCCATGCACAAGAGAAGAATGTACAGGGAAAGGGGAAGTATAGAGATAGATCATCTCCATTCAACATCATTGAACAGATGAAGAAAAAAATGTAAACATCTTAATGTGGGAGTCATTAGCTATCCCAAGACAAAGAGACCTATTGAGAGATGTTATTGCAAATTGGTCAGCATCGAATCAGCCACCCAATCAACAAGAAAAGGTGCTCACCAATGCAGCTCAACAAGGATAAAATCAAGGGAGCCATCAAGGTAAGAATTTAAAGCCTCCACCATTCTACATCTCATTGATCATTGGAGATAATTTGGTGCATAATTACATGATTGATTCGGGAGCAAGTAGCTCAGTCATGCTGAAACATATAGCTGATCAATTGGGCCTTCAATATGAATTTATATCTAAAGGTGTGGTATAATTGGATGAGAAATTAGTAACAATGGTTGGGGTAGTAGGATATTTGAGCCTCACATTACATACATGTCCCAACATGACCATCTTACAATATGTATCAGTCATAGACTTGCCACCCCTCTTTGCCTTGTGTTTGTTAAGAGAATTCACTGCTAAAATTGGAGGCTATTTGTCTATTGATTGGTCACACATGCTATTCAAAATAAGGTATGGAGCTAAAGCTACAATCAGATCTGAGCCTATTGCAAAATTTCATATTGATCCTCACACACCGAGCCCAATCAATGTGAATTGTTTAACATTTGATCAAGAGGATTATCCAAGAACTCATGAAGCAGATACCAAAGTTGGGTGCATCCTGGACTTGAATCTTGATGAATGGGAAAACAAGCGACATGATTTTGATCCATACAAAGAAATGGAGGAATCCGAACTAGGATTTTATTGTTTGCATGAAGAGAATCATCCTCTCCCTAACATCACCAAGCCAGACCACAAGGATGATAATGAAGTATGGTAGTTATTATTTGATGGCTCGACGAGTAGACAAGGTGTAGGAAGATAAGCTATGCTCATTTCACTACAAGGTATAAAATATTACTTAGCTTTTTGTTTCCAATTTGCTTGCTCAAACAACAAAACTAAGTATGAAGCCTTAATTCACGGATTGCATTGGGCAAGAAAAAGAGGTATTAAAAATTTGCAAGTATTTGGAGCTAGTGAGCTGATCATGAACCAAGTCAGAGGAAAAAATGATGCCAAGAATGATCTGTTGAAGAACTACAAGAATCGGGTATGGGATCTCATTGAAGATTTTGAAGTTTTTAGCATCAATTCCATCCCAAGATATAAAAATGAAGCAGCAGACAGATTGGCGGCAATGTGGGCAACATTTGATGTTGTAGAAAGTATCAAAGGCAAGAAATATCAGCCCCATATCAAAGTGGTTGTGAGACCGGTTGTTCCAGATAAAAATACAAGTTGGAAAGTCTTTGAGAATGATCAGAAAATTGTCAATTTTCTAAAAGAAGAATCTGAGTTCTCTGCCAGAAACCAAGACAAGTTGGAACAACATTATGGTGACAAAGTGATGCAACTGAGAACTACTAAGTTACCAAAGGTTCTTGTAACCTTGGAATCAATCTTTAACCCCAATGATTAGTTTCGGAAGGAGAAGGAAAACATTCAGGTAAAGGGTGAAGATTCAAAGCCCATTTTAGTAGGTGAAGGCAAGGCATTACAAATTGGCCAAGTACCCAACAAGAGAAATTTGAATTTGTTCAAATTTTTCAAGAATTCCCAGATATATTTTCTTGGACTCATAAGGATTTAATAAGTTTCAACCCAAGGTTGGCACAACATACTATTGAGTTGGATCTAGAATCCAAGCCCATCAGACAAAAGCAAAGGTCGGTGAACCCTTACATTGAACCTCTTATGAGAAAGGAGTTGAATAATTTGATTGAAGCTAGCATCATCTTTCCTATCAAGCATTCAAGTTGGGTTGCAAATTTGGTTCTAGTGAGGAAGAGGAATGGGGAAATCAGACTATGTGTAGACTTCTATGATTTGAATAGAGAATCACTCAATGATCATTACCCACTTCCTTCAATGGAGTAAATCTTGCATGTTGTAGCTGGTTCTGAAATGTTTTCATTGTTAGATGGTTATTCAGGTTATAATCAGATAATGGTGAAAGAAGAATATCAATTCAAGAAAACCTTCACTACGAAATGGGGCACATATGCTTATAAGAAGATGCCATTTGGATTTTCAAATGCCAAAGCAACATTCAAGTGAGCTATGGATATGGCGTTCAAAGTTTTAATAAACACGATAGTGCTGGTATATCTAGATGATATCACTATCTTCTAGGAGAATGCATCAGACCATGTCTTTCACCTAAGGCAAGTATTTCAGAGGTGCAGAAGGTTTGGAGTGTCATTGAACCCAAAAAAGTGTGTATTCTTGGCACATGAGGGTAAACTTTTGGGCTATATTGTCTAAAAAAAAGGGTTAATAATTGACTCTGAAAGAGTTGAAGTCATTTGAACACTTCCATTGCCACACCACAATAAATCTCTCCAAAGCATCTTGGGAAGGATAAAATTTGTTCGTAGATTTGTACCTATTTTTCCACTCTTGTGAAGCCTTTAACAATGATGTTGAATAAGAGCCTTTTATTCAAATGGAAAGCAGAAGGAAAAGAGAGTTTTGAGGCTATCAAGCATGTAATATCAAAATCCCTGACTCTTATTAACCCAAATTTTTCAAAGGAATTCATGTTGTATGATTTTGGAGGATTAGATACAATCTCAGCTATCTTAACACAAATGAATAGAGAAGGTTCAGAACAACTCATAGTGTTCTTTAGTCAGATTTTGGAAGAGTATGAAGTAAATTATTATTTCATTGAAAAGCATGCCCTTGCTGTCATTATGAGTTTGAAGAAGTTCAGACACTTGGTCTCGAACAATAAGATTCAACTGCTAATGTCTCATGCTGGTGTCAAGAACTTTCTCCTAAACAAGGATTTGAATGAGAAGAGAGCAGGCTGGATCACTCAGGTAATGGAATATGATATTGAAATCAAAGTGACCAAGCTGGTTCATGGCAAAGATTTGTGTGAGAAGATTGCTTCTAAACCACATGATGATTCAAAAGGAAAAGAAGAGGTTGTCTTACTACTGTAGAATGAGCAAGAACAACTAGTGTTGAAGTACTCATTCCATGTTGGACTCAAGACTTGGTGGATTATCTCTAGACGGGTTTGCACCTTGTAGAAATGAGCAAAGAAAAGAGAACATATTTCAGGTTGCAATCCATCCCATATGTGCTTGTTGATGGTTTTTTTTTCAAGGACGTCAATGGTGTTCTTTTAAGATGCGTTGGAACAAGTCAAGTTGAGAAGATATTACATGAGTTCCATGACGGTGAAGTAGGAGGCCACTTTTCTCCACAAGTAACAACTCTCAACATCATGAAGGTTGGTTACTATTGGCCTGCGATGTTTAATGATTGCTACTCATGGATCAAGAAATGTAAAAAAAATTGCATTCTTCACAGGGAGGGAAAGGTTAGCAGCCCTACCTCTTCAGCCAGTTTTAGTATATCAACCATTCATGCAATGGGGATTGGAATTCATTGGATTTATCAATCCAAATTCAAGTCAAGGCCATAAGTGGATACTTACAACAACTAAATATTTCACCAAGTGGACTGAAGCAATGGTGCTTAAGGAGGTAAATGAATCCATCATCTTGGATTTCTATGAAGTGATAGTCACAAGGTTTGGTGTCCCCGCTACTATCATATCAGATAATACTTTGGAATTCCTTGACACAAAAATCACTGAATGGGCTATCAAGATGTTGCACATGAAACCTCGTTCTCGCATGGGTGAAATCCGATACAGAAAGCCTAGCAACTTCGAATGATGGAGGGCTTAGGACCTCATATGCATATGTGGATCTACAGGTGCAAAGAAGATAGATGTATGATATAAAGAAGCTAGATCTACAAAACTGAAACAAATAAGATTAAATAACAATATGCGGGGGTTTCCCAGACAGTGTCAGGTCTAAGAGGATTTTAACTCCCTCAGAGGATGTCAACCCTCGTGTCCAGAAAGATAATGATAAAATACAAGATAAATAGATAACATGCAAGGTGATGAACAAAATAACTTGACATTGCGGGTATGTAGATGATACTCTTGATCTGATCCAAACACAACGTGTAACAAGAACCACACTATGCGAACTAAGTAATCATGATCATAGTATTGTGGGGATTACAGTGTCATTACCTGGGGCACCGTGAAAATATATGATAAATAAGAAGCTTAGAATTCAAAATAGCATTTTCCCAAATTTTCTAACTTAATTCCTCTCTTAACTTTTTGCCAGTCGGTCCTTTTTTACAGGTCGGGGGTCCTTTGAAATATGGGGGAAAACCCATATTTATAGCTTGGAGGTGAGGTTAGATTGGGGTTAATAAGTAATCGGGGTTGGGTAGAGTAACCCGAGTTAACAGATATGATGTGATCAGGTGGGGCCCACGGTTTGACTTATTATATGTAGTGGGGAGCATGATTTGAATGGGTAGGTGAGATAAAAGATTCCATTTGAAATTAAGAAAAGGGTGTCGGATGGGTATATTAATACCCATGGATTGAATAATTTGATATGGGAGAAAATGCCAAAATCTTAATTATCAAATGGGTCCACATGGAGCCCATTTAATAATTAATTAAATAAAGGTGAGTAAATGGATGGGATTTATTTAAATTTAAGAAAAGAGAAAGGTGAGAGGGGAAGTTGCATGAACACGAGATGATGGAGGGGCGTTATACCAAAAAATTGGTGTCTACATTTGCCCCTTTTTGTTGAGTGGTTTGCGATAGCAAGCCACAAGACAAAAACAAAAAGGGTTAGATGAAATATGTGTCTAAGGATGGATGAAGACATGACCAAAGACAAGACGCCCCAGGTAAAAACAAGGATCGTAATAAAAATGAAAAATAATATGGTGGTGACTCTAATATCACATCGGTAGAGGATAATTGTGGTCTACAACGCTCTAAAGACCAGTGAGTGAGTGAAGACCACTGCAGTATGAGTGTAAACCGTGATGACCAATGGGTCATAGGAAAACATCAAAATATGTGTAAGTAAATGTGAAATATGTGTGAAATCCTTTGTCTGTGAGGAATAGTGTGAAAAATCATGCATCTGCA
This sequence comes from Taxus chinensis, assembly GCA_019776745.2. Classification (NCBI taxonomy): domain Eukaryota; kingdom Viridiplantae; phylum Streptophyta; class Pinopsida; order Cupressales; family Taxaceae; genus Taxus; species Taxus chinensis. The sequence goes on along the minus strand of CM034155.1, from coordinate 205,038,167 downwards.
AAAGGGAGGATGAAGATAATGATGCCCCATCATGGAGCACGAGAAGGAAAAAAAGTGATTTATATGCATTGACAAGGACAAGGATGAAAAGGTGCCCCTAGATAAGGCACAAAGATGACATAATGGGAGATGGATGCGTAAATAGAAATGCCCCAGGGGGAATAATCATAAATGTGCACATGATAAGCTGATAGGATAAAAGGGTGAGATAAAATGCCCCTAAAAGGGTGATAAATATAATGGTAATCATGTTTCATAGGAAAGATGCATAAGTGTTAGCAAATTAGAAGGTGAAAAAGATAAAGCAGTCCTACTTGTTTGATAAGTAGGATAAGAAGTCAAGATACTTTTGCGACAAAACAAAAGAAGAGAAAATATTCATGGAAGAGAACAAGATCAGATAGGTGATGGCCGTTATGGTATCTTCCAAGACAAAAATTTCAAAGGAAGATGGGAAGAGATTCTTAGAAATGGATATGATGATGTCCCTGCGAGAGGACTGGTGAAGATAAAAGATGTGACAGGGTTCTCAAAAAGAGAAGAGGTCAATGTTACAGAGAGAAGAATGAGAATGATAATGAAATGGATTGATGGCGGTACATAAATGGAGAAACATTGCCATTGACTGTGAATGCTAGGTGTGAGGGATGTTGAGAAAGAGAAAATGGAATAGACATGAGGATTGGTTGATTATGAGAAGAGTAAGAAAGACCGAATGTGAGGGTGGTAGGGGTATGGAATAGAGGGATGGAGACGAAGGAGGAGAAAAGAAGGAATGAAAGGGGAGGAAGAAGATAACAAAGAAGGATTATAGAGAAAGGGGGAAATGAAGAAGGACAAGTGAAGAGAAGACAAAAAAGGACAGAGCAGAGGGTGAAATTATGAAAAAGAGAGAGAGTTATTTAAAATGAAAGGTGTGAAGGAGGATGAAGCAGAGGAAGGTAGAGATATAATGGAAAATGAAAGAGATGATAGAGAAAATAAAATTGAAGGAAGCAAATCATAGTGAGGAAATCCAAGGCAGATAATATGGAACTGATCGCATGGAAATGCATGTGGATGGTGAGATGATAAAGGATATGGGACATCACTAAAGAGTCAGGTTATCGACAAGGAATTAAGGAGAAAGTGTGAGGTAAATTGAGGAGAAGGAAAATGTAGAGGAAGAGAAATAAGACGAGGATCAAAAAGGAGGAGAAGACTTGGTTTTTTTTTTTAACGGAGAAAAATTAGGTAGAAGGAAGGGAGCCAAGAATGGAGATATTTGATAAAGAGTGAGAAGATCAGCATAAGGAACATAAAGAGAAGCTTGAGGGGAGGAAAGACATCAGATTGGAAAATATGCATGGAGATGCATGAGATTAGGATAAATTGATGACGAGAAAATAGAGAGAGGGTGTATGATGAAGACAGTGAAAAAATTGGCAAGGAAGAATGGAAGATGGAGAGATGGCGAGGAAAAAGAAAGGAAGGGGTAGGAGAGGTAATGCCAGTGAATGGATGTTAGGAGAAACCCACTGATAATGATCAGTAGGAAAATATGGGAAAAAAGATGAGACAAGGTAGAAAGTAAATGAAGAATTAGAGGGGGAACTCCAATGAAGGCACATTAGGAGAAGTGCCTCGATAATGATCAGAGGGTGCACAAAGGAAGGAAGGAATTAAGATAGAATGGAGGAGGTCAAAAAGGATTCAGGATGTGTAGAATGGGGATGAGTGATTTTTAGGAGAATTCCACTGATAATTATTAGCACGGAAATAGAAGATGATGATGAAATAATGTTAGGGGATGATCAATGACAATGACGGGTAAGTATGGAGGTAGATATGTGGGAGAACTCTAGAAGATGGAGTGGAAAGAGTAAAGAAAGGAGGGATAACGATGTGTAGGAAGATGAAGGCGAGGAGAGGATGCAGTGGATGAGAATGAATGAGAGAAAAATGAAGAAACAAGACACAAAATGAATGGAGAAGCAATGGTTAAGTAAGATTACCCAACGATGGATGATGGAGATGAAAAAGGAATTAGTATGAGGTGGTGTTTGTGAGAGTGGAAGAGGAGGTGAGAGGATGTGATGATGGGGAATGATGATAAAATGGAGATGGAGAGAATGTGGGGTAGTGGGTGAGTATGAAAAATCATGCTTAAGAGGGAATCTTAAGCAAGATCACTATGCCGCAGAAGGAGTTAAGTAAGATCACCAAACCAGGAGTGACGATATGGAAGGAGAAAGACAACATTGTATTGGATACAGGTGTGGAAGGGTTGGTTGGAGTGGATGAGTACGATGAGAGGAAGGAGACAGAAGATGAGGAAGATATGATGGGAGGTGGAAGGGTTAGATGGAAAACCATTCTTAAGAGGAACTCTTAAGTAAGATTTCCCTGCAACGGGGATGGTTAAGTAGGATCACCAAGCCAAAGAAGAAGAAGGATGATGAAAAGACTGAGAAGTGTATACCAAAATGGAACAAGAGATGAAATGAGGTGATATCAAAGTGATAACAAGGAAACAAAGGAGTGTGACATGAGTGGATGGAGGAACATATGCAATGTAGATGGAGAGTGTAAGGGTAATCCTTAATTGGGATGCCCATGTGGTGGGAGTGATGATGCAAATGTGTCAAGCAGAAAAGGAGGAGTGGAAAGACGTTTGTGGCGGTGATTGTCATCCGCTGAAAGAGGAAATGGTGGAGAATCTTATACAGCAGGAGGATCCAAGGAAGAAGATATACCTTAACTAAGATTCTCTGGTTGTATGGATGGTTAAGTAAGATTTTCAAACTGAAAGTGGAAGAGTGAAAGGGAAACTCAAGAGGAAAGACAAGTAAGATATCTAGCATGGTGCAAGGGGACAAAAAGATGAGAAGGATGATGTGGAGACAAATGGGGATGAGTGGAAATGGGGAGCAAAGAGCAATGGATCAAAGACATTGTTGAACATGTTGAGAGATAAGGAGCTGCAGGATAACGAACCTGCCTTGAGAAGGATCCTCAAGTAGGATTTGCAAACTGCAATGGCGATCTAATAGAATTCACAAATCGAAAAGTATATTTGTAAACACATTCATGGAGATGATGGATAGATATAGAATTCACAGTGTGAAATTTGATGTGATTTTTATAAAATATGATCTGGATGAGATGAACAGAACATAGTTGTAGCAAGGGTGTACAAGGAAACTATTTTTCTAACTGGATTAGAGATAAACAAGAAAGGTTTCCACTCAAGGCATTGCACTTGCAACTAATAGTAGGTGTTAATACATAACCAATGATAGTTAGTTATACCAAAATCATGTGAGGGAAATATAGATGAAAGATGCTCGTAATCCTAATGTTGACATGAAAAAGGGATTGAGATGTAACTTTTACGTGGGAAGAGGGATCTCCAAAGGTGGTGTTCCTTAAGTCTATGCCCTAGCTCTAGGAAAGGGAAAGAACAATAGCATAAAGTTGATCAATGCGGGAAGCTTTCGGAAAATGTTGATAAAATTAAGTCTAATCAATGTAAGAAACCTTCTAGATGCCACAATAATAGAGTAGCCATCCTTCGAGGGTATGGTCTACTTTATACATAATATGGGTGGAAAGAATAATATGATAGCCATCCTTCAAGGGATTGGTCTATTTCTTTTGATTTTGCTTTCATTTTGATTTGTATGCTTTTCTGTTTTTGCATGAATAGTTGTCCTTCAAGGGATCAGTCTTGTTTTTGATAATTTTGATCTTTCTTTTTGTTTACTTGAATTTTAGCTTCACATGGGGAGGAGCTAGGAATAGCTAAGTAGACCACTTAGGAGGGGATAAGGAATGTACAAGAGACACCTTGGACCCTTTGCATGGTTGCAATAGGAGAATGAGAAGGTGACAGATGTAATGGTTATGGGGTCACATCAAAGTAGTGAAGGTAGACTGTATAATTCAGATCATTACAATGAAAAATGAAAGGGGCTAAGGATGGAAGGAATGATCTAAGGATGTAACTAAGTGCTCATTGGTAGATATGCTAATAGTAGACTGGTCGCAAGTGCAATGCATTAAGAGGTTCCGTCTCTGGTTTACCACCATGAGAGGGAAGACAATGAAGTTGCAATAAGATGAGATGATAGCCAAGCATGAAATAAAACTATGTCCTGAAGGAAACGAACATATGACCACAATGGTGGATTTAGATGAAAATAAATGATGCCCCAAGAGAGACATAAACATAGAAGGACAATCATGGCCTCAAAGGAGGACTTGATGAAATAAACAGTGTCCCAAAAGAGACACAAATATAGCCACAATGGTGGACTTGATGAAATAGATGGTGCCCCAAAAGAGACACAAATATGGCCACAATGGTGGACTTCAAGAAAAAGGTCCCTCAATGGAGAGACAAACATGGCCTCAAAAGAGGACTTTAATAAATAAAATATGTCCAAAAGAGGCATAAATGGCCACAATGGACTTAAAATGAGTGAGGATTTGGGCAGAAATAGTTTAGATTGGATGAATGTGAAGGAGGTAGAAAAAACAATGTCAAAGAGCAAAGTCCCCTAGTAACAAGGGAGTTGTATGGATGATGTGCTCAAGGGCGAGGGAAGGTTGTTCCCCCAATAAGTTAAATGTGAAGGAGTTAAAGGATGTCGAAAGAGTTTAGATGAGATTGTTTTAGATTTGGATGGGATAAATGATTGGAGACCACAAGTGTGCTTAGTAAGATAAGCGGTATTGATGAACAATGGAGGACCTTCCTTAGGAGGAATGTCATGTGTAGGAGGGATATTAAGGGATGATGTGGATGGAGGAATCATAGGAGACCCGAAATATGGGATATGAATTGGATTCAAGGTAGATGGAGAAGGAACTTTCCCCTGAATTAGGAAATCATCTTTCTCAATAATATTGTGAACGATTGTCTGAAATGCCTTACAATGTTCGATGTCATGGCCTGGGGTACGATGGTAAGTGCAACTGTAATTAAGATTGAACCATGATGGCTTGGGACCATAGGGATTAAAGTATTTAATGGGAGGAAGTGTGATGGCAGATGTTCAAGTTAAATATCAAAATATATCTGCATAAGACCCAATTGAAGTGTCATGGGGAAGGTAACTCTTGTGGGTTTTGATAGGATATCTCAGCTTGGAGTTAGGAGAAAAATTGGATGTATATTGGATAGGTGAATTTCATATTTTGGAGGACAAATCAAATTGGGTTGAAGGATTTTATTTTTTGAATGTGGATTGATTGTTGCAAGATGTTGTAGATGGAGAGACTGATCTTAAAATAGATGTTGTGGCATTAGATTGTTGAGAAGAGGGAAAACTTGAATGTTTCTGAGGATGTGCAGGGGACTGTCGCGGATGTTTTCCCTAAGTCTTAGACTTCAACCAAGAAGATTTACCTCTAGCAGGGATGATAATAATTTCAACTAGAGGATCTGATAGCGGTGGTGTGGTTATTAATGGAGAAAATGTCCTAAAACAAGACAAGGACGTTAATGGAGAGATAGGTGTTTGTATGATGTGATTAATGATATCTATGTGAGATGTGGATTGTTTCAGTTTTAACATGGAAAGAGTTGAATTTGTAGAGGGAGAAGGTAAATCATCTTTATTTGATTTAGGTGGATGTGTTGGTTCAGTAGATGATCCAAAGGGTATCTTTGATAGGGTTACAGATCGAGAGGATTTGGTTGGTGTGATAGAAAAATTAGGAAAAGAATATTGGGATAACACTGGTGATGTGGCCATCAGCGAAGATATAGGTAAAGATGCCAAGGTAGAGATAGGTGGATTTGTTGATATGTTAGATATAGGGGTAGTTGGCATAGATAAGGATGTAGGCATTTTTGGGATATATGGAGATGTGGGTGATGTGATAACCGATGGAGTAGACATTATGGGTAATGCAACAAATGCAGGAGCATTTTCGGATGTAGAAGTAGAAGGGACTAGTTGTTTCATAAATGTTTCAAGGGGTAAGAATGATATGTTTGTTAATGGGGTTGATGTCGAAGGTGGGGCTATATAGGTACATGTAGTAGAACTGAGTTTAGTTAGGATGGTTGTGAGTAATGTAGGTGTAGTAATAGGTGTGTTTGATGCAGATGTGGGTGAAGGAATAGATGTGAGAATTGTAGGGGTATGTGTGGATATCATTGGGGCTGAAATAGGTGCTAAGGATAAATATAATGGAGTAGATTGGGGTGTGTTTAAAGTAGTGGAAGTGGATGGTATGGTCAAATTTGATGTGGATGTGATCGAAGTGGAGGAAGTGGATGGTATGGTCAAAGTTGATGTGGATGTGATGAGGATAGGAGAAGGTGTAGGTTTAAGACAAATAGTAAAAGTTGTCATAGGTGTGATAGTTGTGGGTGCAACAGGTTCTGCATAAGGAATGGGCATAATGTCCATTGTAGGAACATGCAGAGTTAGTGATAAGATGGGATCTTGATTGACAGTGTTAACAGTGTAAGCATTCAACAGTTGAGATGTAAAGAGTGTGGCTTGATTTCTTGGTGGTTGATTAGGTAAATTTCGAATGGTAGAGCTATCGATTTGAACATCCCCTTGATTTATGAGTTGTTGGACATGATCTTTGAAGGAACGACATTTCTAAATGTTGTGACCTTTGACTCGATGATATTTACAATAGTGGGCCTCATGATACCAAATAGGCTTGGCTTGTGAGTTGTCCACAGGTCGTATGGGAGGAAGTTAGATGGATTTTACGGTCATCAACTTGTCAAACATGGAGCTATATGATTCTCCCAAGGAAGTGTAGTTGGCTATTGATTGAGGGGATCGTTGTTGAGACCATGTGCTTGATGTAGATGGTGACGAGGGTTTAATGACCATAGTGTTGGTTGTACCATTAAATTTATCATTATGTGTGAATGGTTTAGTAGATTCAACTTTAGGTTTGGCCAATCTGAGTTTGAGATGACCTTGCTCAATGGCACTAGTTTCAAGTTTGCAAGCCATTGTGAAAGCTTCATCAAAGGTTCAGAAAGATTGGATCTATAAAGTAGATGATATATGTTTTGCACATGAATGTGAGAATAATTTGATGAGTTTGGTTTGTGGGATAGTGAAGGATACTTGGTTCATAACACCATGCCATGGTGTGACGAAGTCGGTGATGGGCACGTCTTCAAACTGTAGAATGGTATATAGATCAACGATAGTGGTTTTGCATGCGATATTAATAGAAAATTGTTCTAAGAACAACTGTGCAAGTTGAGTGAAAGAGAATAAGGAATTTTTTGGGATATTGTTGTACCAGTCCAACTCGAGACCAGACAAAGACATGGGGAAAGTGTGAAGAAGTAGATCGTGATCATACGCAATAAGACAACATGTGTGTTTAAATGCGAGGAGATACTATTAGTGATCTTCCTTGTTGTTGAACTTAGTAAATGTAGGAATTTTCTAATGAGGAGGATAGGGTTTGATTAAAACCGGTGGATGAATGGGTTCATAGGATAAGGTTTTCTTGGGTGTTACAGTAAGGGTTTCTAAAATAGCTAACTGAGTCATTAAGGTGTGAATAGGATCATTTGACGCGATGTTAGGTTGAGATTGGATTAGTTGTGTGGTTTGAAACGTAGTGTGATAAGGTGAATGATGCGTTTGTGGATGTATGGGTGTTTGGTGAAGCGTCTGATAAGGTGGTTGATAAGTTTGTGGATATGATGTTTGCAAAATGGTTTGATAAGACAATTGATTAATTTGTGGATATGTAGGTGTGTGAGGAACTGTTTGGTAAGGACTAACATGTGTCATGGGTTGGGATTGTTGTATAGGCTGAATTTGACTAATAGGGGCATGATGTGGTTGTTGAAGTAGGGTAGGTTGTTGTGGTAAAAGATAAACGGGGATATGTGTGTTAAGAGTTTGAGATGGTTGGAGCATATGATAGGTAGGAATGTAAGTGTGAAGAGGTTGAGATGGTTGGACATGCATATTAATGGAATTGTCAAAATGGGACGTGGGTGGAATACGATCCAACAATTTAGGAGATTGGGAGGATTGAGAGATTGTAGGATTTTTTTGGAGTAAAAATTCATATATGGGGTTAGGAGGAGGCCCAAGTGTCTCGAGAGGAGCGAAATATGGTGGTGCGATCGATTTAGGAAGATTGGCTTGACGAGGGATATGAGGGTTGGTGTCAAGGTGGGGACAATTTTGGATGACATGGTTCTCATGAGGTGAGACCATGGAGATTGGAGGTTGGGTGATTGATGACGTGGTTTTGAGTTTAGTATCTTCTTGGGCAAGATTGTCAGAAGAAGTAATATCATTGGATAGAGTAGATTGTTTGTTTATCTCGATTCGAGAGAGAGAGAGAGACAATAGGTGTGAAATAGAGAAACATCTGTTTATGTATGTTGTTGAAAAACAAATCAAGCAGTAAATTTTTTATCATCATGATTAATTTCGAGATGTATAGAAAAGGTAAAACAGATAATGAAGGTGCCTAAAGAATTCTAAGGTTGGTTTTAGATAGTTTTGGCCTGGGAGATGTCTAAGATGATTTCCTATTGGGTGTTTAAGTCCCAATCAGTTAACCAGGTGAGAGGAATGTTTCGATGTATTGATTTTGTTTGTGAAGTTTCAGGCAGTGTGTGATAAGTGAAATGCAAAAAGTTATATCTCTTATTTCGACTATGTGATCAGGAAGGATGCAGAAGATTTTTTTTAGACCAAAATTAAATGTGACATTCGATCTAGACAGTCACTCAGAAAAGGGAAATTTCAATGCAGAAAAGAGAAAATAAAGAAAAATGAGGAATACCTGGAGAATCGCTTATCATTTTCCTTCGTGATTAGATTGCAAGTGATAATGGTATTACTCACAGACCCAGAATGTCCAGTGACCTTAAAAGTGCACCGTTCGCGACTGGATGAGGGATCTGGATAATAATTTTCTTGATTATTTGATTGTGTGTGATAGTGACGTAGTTTGAGAGTGCCACGCAGTAGTCTGGAATGCCCGGGTATTCTAGAATGACACCGTGCACAATCGCAGATGGAGTCAGTGAAAGGATATTTGCAACGTGTTTATGGGTTAAAAATAATCATCTTTGACAGCGCAATTAGATGGTCGTAAGTTTGTTGATGCTACCCTGCAAAATGAAATAGAGGTTATTAGTGAAGACGGTTAAGAAGAATGATAAAATATTGTAAATAGTTTACTTATAAATAGTACCCTTGTAAACAAAAGAATTTTAAAAATAAAAATAACTAATGTGATAGATTAATAAAACATGCAACGTTCTTATTCAAATTATTAAATAAAATTGATACAACTCATTAAATAAAATTGATACAAATCGTTAAATAAAGTTGGTACAAATCATTAAATAAAATTGATACAAATTATTAAAGAAAATGAATGATACAATGATGAAATGTGGACTTTAGGAGGATACGAAAAAACATGGGTAGGGAGAATAGAATTTTAGGATGTCAAGACGAAAAAAGTGGGTGGAAATTTTAGATGTTTAAAACAAAAATGTAGACTTGTATGACAAAATTGTGGACTTCGAAAGAAGACAAAGAAAAATTGGATGGAAAATGCTATCCTAATGTCAAAAGCCAAGTGGGAGAGGAAGCATGAACAAAGCTATTAGATGTGAGTATAAGCGTGACTGTTGCCGACTGAAAACATACACAGAATGGTATAATAAAAAAAGTGAACGGAGATGATATATGTGGATGGAAAGAAAAAAGCTAAATGAAATAATTGATGTGATATGAAAAGACTACTCAAGAAAATAAGCAGCCAACTGTGGGAGATGGCGTGGATGGCTACAAATGCTAATGTTCCATATAAAACAAAGAGAAGACGTTGATTTTTCAGGCACTGCAATTAGGCTATAGCTTATATATGCACGTATTTCCTCAGGCAGGGAGAGATAAGATTTTAAATCAAGAGAGATAAAACTGAGTGGTGAGAGGAGGGAAGCGTGTCCACGTGGCCTGGGATGGGGGGAATGGGTGTCATGTAAGTCATACTGCTCATGGACATAGTTTCTCACTTGTACGATGACATACTGAGAATCACAAGAATTTTAAATGTGAAATATATATTTGGATACAGTGCTGCATGCAATGTAGACTAACATGGTGACAAATTGTCAGCTAACTGCTGTGAAGTAACACTAGAGTCCTGTCAGAAAAGCCTGCGTGACTTGAAACTGAATTGGAAATAGTTGAAAACACCACGCTTCAAAATCTTGTGAGTCTATTTTGATATTTATTTGCTTGAAATATTGTTGATCTGAGGGTGATTTATAGTAAAATTTCTTCTTGTTGTAAGTCGCTAAGATTGACGTATTGTTTATGTCTGTTCTCTGTGCAGGGGGAAGCAAGGCAAGTAATGTAGTAGCTTGGTGAACAAGAAGCGCTGGGATGTTGGGAACAGACTAAGGGAGGTGGGAGTGGGAGATGCGGTGGTAAGTTGGAGCGTTGAGTGCGTTGTAGTGTGTGAGAGCTGAGAAATATTAGATGCGAGGGTGGAGCTCGGGTATGGGATGTAGGGTGCATGCGCATGAGTCAGCATTGAAAGGCAAGCATAATAGATTTAGGAGGAAGGGAGAGGTGAGATGCATGCATCATATGGGAGCCTGAGCAGAGGAGGATGGCGAGCTGAGCGTGTGAATGGAGTAAGGAGTTGCGTGGTGAATCGGGTGTGGACGCAGTTCAATTTGGGTGTGAGATAGGTAGGTGGATGAGTAGAGGACTCGATGGGGGAGTCGTGGGGAGAGGTAGATGGTGGAACGGAGATGTGGGATTGGTTGATTCGGGAGGATGGTGGGAGCTCAATGTGTGTGTGAGCCCAAGTGGAGGGAAGTCAAATGGGAGCTCGCGGGGTGTGAGCCCGTGGGTGGCTTAGCGGGAAGGAAGGAAGGATTGAAAGGAGTGAAGGGAGGTATGGCTCGGGTCTATGGGGAATTGGATGAGGATGAGATTAGAGAGAGGTAGACGGTAGAGCAGAATAATAATATTATATTGTGGTTTTTTTATTTTCTCTTTTTAAAAAGTATAAATTATATTTATTTATTATTATTATTATTAATTAATTGTTTTTAATAGCAATAACATAAAACTATTGATTAATTATAGACAACTAAATTAAAAAAATACTTTTCTAAATAACAAGACCACGTACCTCATGACAGAGAAAGAAGACAAAGTGTAAGTAACACACCAAATAGACAAAGGTAATACTAAATTCCATGAACATGTGAATCGGAAAAATGAATGATGCATAATACATATAATGCGACGACAACTAGGAGGATAAGGTTAATTTCCGGATTCATATCCCATGTGGGTAGATTTTAATAGACAATAAGAAGAGTACGTACCTCCTGGTGATTTCAACGCGTGACCATACTGAACTGAAAAAAAAAATACTAAGATATTGCAAGTAAGAAAGTTAGAAAAGATGAGTAAAATAACAAACAAAACGACCAGATCTAGGATCTAGTCCCACTAAGCATGCCAAATATAGTATAGGAAACTTCATTCTCACGCGGGTGAAAGCTGATACAAGAAACCACTAGAAACTTTGAATGATGGAGGGCTTAGGACCTCAGATACAGATGTGGATCTACGGGTGAAAAGAAGATAAATGTGTGATATAAAGAGGATAGATCTGCAAAGGTGAAATAGATAGGATTAGATAACCATATATGGGGGTTTCCTGGACAGTGCCATTTTTAAGAGGATTTTAACTCCCTTGGAGGACGTCAACCCCCGTGTCCAGAAAGATAATGATAAAATACAAGATGAACCAAGATAACATGCAAACCAATAAACAAAGGAACTTGACATTGCGGGTGTGTAAATGGCATTATTGATTTGATTCGAACACAATGTACAACAAGAACCACGCTACGTGGAATAACGAATCATGAGCCAAGTATTGTGGGGATTACAGTGTCGTTACGAGTACATCATGAGGATATAAATAAAAAACAAGAAGCTTAGAATTCAAAACAAAATTTTGCCAAAGTTTCTAACTTAATTCCTCTCTTAACTTTTTGTCAATCAGTCTTTTTTTTGCAGGTTGGGGGTCCCTTGAAATATAGGGGAAACCCCATATTTATAGCTTGGAGGTGAGGTTAGATTGGGGTTAATAAGTAACCGGGGTCGGGTAGAGTAACCCAAGTTAAGAGATATAATGTGATCACGTGGGGCCCCACGGTTTGACATATTAGATGGAGTGGGGGAGCATGATTTGAATGAGTAGGTGAGATAAAAGATTCCATTTGAAATTAAGAAAAGGGTGTCAGATGGGTATATTAATACCCATGGATGGATTGAATAATTTGATATGGGAGAAAATGCCAAAATCTTAATTATTAGATGGGTCCACATGGAGCCCAGTTTATAATTAATTAAATAAAGGTGCGTAAATTGATGGGATTTATTTAAATTTAAGAAAAGAGAAAGGTGAGAGGGGAAGTTGCAAGAACGTGAGATGATGGAGGGGTGTTATACCAAAATTTGGTGTCTACACAAGAATGGTATATACCTCAACACTTCATCAAACTATTACCCCCAAGGTAATGGACAAACAGAGTCTACAAACAAGAACCTACTAAGACTCATCAGAAAAACTCTTGATGAGAATCAGAGAACTTGGCACACGAAGCTGAAATCAGCTCTATGGGATGATACGATCACACCCAATAGGTCTACAGGTAGCTCTCCATACAAGCTTGTATATGGAAAAGAAGCAGTTCTACCTATATCTCTTGAGCTGCCAGCATTGGAACTCGTGAAATAGTTGGAACTAGCTGAGTTCAAGCCTATGGAAATTGGGTATGCAGAGCTAATGGAATTAGAAGAAGTGAGGGAGCATGCAGTGTAGACCATGGAGAAGGATCAAGCATTGATCAAGAAAAGATTTGACAAGAAAGCTAAAGCTAGGAAATTCCAAGTTGGAGACTTAGTGCTGAAATGGGATGTTGATCGTGTAAAGCCATGCAAGCACTCCAAGTTCGATGCCATATGGAGTGGCCCATACATGATAATTGAATGTAAAGGTATCAATGCTTTCTGGCTGGCTAAGTTGGATGGTGAGGAATTACAAATTCTAGTCAATGAAATCTATCTCAAACATTGTTATTAGAAGGAGATTTTTTCACCCTTGTACATATTAATAATCTAGGATTTCTAATTCTTCCAAGTGCTTATGCACATTGTTGTTGTTGTTAGAATATGTTTCATTTCCATAAGTGCTAGTGCATATGCTCTATTGCTTCTAGTATATGCCTTGTTTACAGTTCATCAAGCTTTCGGTCAATGAAGGGGATGCTGCAGTGGGAAGCTCATGGTTTCCTGCAATAGCCGCAAAGTTTAGATTCCAATAAATTCATAGCAACTAAAATCAGAAGTTGAGGTAGTATTCATAGATGCTCATCATTCAGCCCCATGGATCACAGTTGCAGGAATGGGTGAGATCTGGTTTTCAAGAAATTCTCTACTCTCACAAATCTTATTCTTTTGTCAAATTGAGAGTGCAAACAACGGAAGGTAGCTCCGGGATCAAGGAACAACAGTGTTTTAGTGACTCAAGGATGCAGATCTTTAAGTTCCAAATAAGATGTGAGATTATCAGGAAGACTCCATACCCAATAGATTGTTATAGGCAGTTGGACATACTTCATCTAGCAGGCAGAGAACCCCGCTGAGTCACCAAAATTGTTATCCAAAATCCACCCCTCAAGTTAATTTTGATAACTTGCATCATTTCTTCAATCTTGAGTATGAAGAAATGGTAAAAGTTGAAAAAATCAGGTTTTGAAGGTCCCTTTGGCTCTTTTCTAACCCCCCATCCAAAGAAAAAATTCAAGGAGTTAGAAAAAATGGAAAAAAATATGAAAAAATGGCATTAGACAGTGTATTGCAGATAATTCAGATATTTATGTCCCAGACAGCACAGGTACGCACAGGACATCCGAGACCCAAAAATCTAAAATGGCCACAGGCGGTTCAAGTCAGCAAAATCGGATGTTTTTGTCCTGGGCGGTCCGCGGGACGTCAGGACAGCCGAGACCCGCAAAGCCGATTTCGTCGATTTTCAAAGGGTGTGGAAAAGTGGGCTAAACCAGGCCTGGACAGTCTATGGGTTGTTGGGACAGCTGGGACCCAAAATACCGAGATAGCTGATCACAGAGGGATGCGAGTAGAGTGGAGGTCAACAGCAATGACGGCCCGGTCAACGAAGGAACAAGCAGGACATGAGTTCCCCGAAAACCTAATTTTACCGACTTGTCTGATTTACAAGGTAGTTCGAGATTGGTGTGGATGAAGTGGAGGTTTTTGGCCCAAGTCGTACAAGGGACATCTGGGAGACCCGAAATATCTGAAATTTCTGCATGCAAAGGAAAATAGTGCAAATCAGATCCCGAACTTCAAATAGCCATAACTTTTGACCCCGAGTTCTCATTTTCATGAAATTTGACTTTCTGGAATGAACATAAAAATAAAAATAAAGGAGACATCTTCAGCCCTAGTCAATCAGATGCTCATCCTCTCTAAATGACATAAATGCCTGGCAGACCCAAAATAGCTGCCCGCACTCAGTAGGCCATAACTTTTGCAATTCTCAACGAAAACACACAAAATTGGCACCTTTGGAATCGTGGTTTCGATTCCAATGCACAAAAATCAAGAAATATAGAATTTGGTGGGTAATAGATGGTGATTTTGTAGAAAATGTGACCAGTTTAGAATAATGCTTTTATTTGGTAGCTGAGATGCATTAATGAAGTATGGGCTGACATTTATCATTGATGCAAGTTATGGGACAATATGGGGGGAATTTTGAAAGAAACATACCATAATTTAAATCTATTTACTACCTTTTATAAGTGGTTGAAGGAAAAATTTCTAGATTTTCATTTTTCCTCTCTCTCTCCTCTTAGAAATCTATAAATTGGAGTGTTGGCCTCATTGTAAAGGGAGATATTTTTTGAAGTAGAAAAACTCTGTCAAAATTTTTTTTGAATCCAATGTGTTGTAGGCCCTTGTAGTGGACTCATTACATGGTGATCTATGCCCTTATTCTATAATAGATTGGATTGTGCATATCAATGAAGCAATAGATACAATTTTTTGGATACTTATTCCCCTGTTGTGTTTGTTTGCATTCTTCTTGCCCTTTCAAACTCATCGCAAATATATTGTGTCTATTTATACTCTTACAGGGATTCATTATCATTATGCATGGATGGAATATTGTTGTGAATGTATTTTCTAGACTGTGGAGAACTATTATCATCCCTTATAGTATGCAATTTGTTCTTATTTTCACACATTGGAAACCTATTCTCATCCCATCCTTTTCTGGTGTATCACTTCTTTAGTGTAGGATTTGTTTTCATGCACTCTCTCTCCCTGGTCCCTTGGAAAGTTATATTAGGATTAGATAGTTTTGCCTGCATTAGAGTAGATTGTGGCAGGTAGTTTAGGAGCAAGAACCAACTTTCTCTGGAGGTCAATCTCAAGTAGCAAGTCCCACAACTTGGAGATAATACCCATGTTATCCAATCACACTGTGAGCTCAAGCACACACACTTGTGCAAACAATAGGGTGTTGTGACTCGGTGATAACAGAAGTCGTGATGTAAAGTTATTTTTGTATACCTAGTTGAAGAAGGTTTTAAGAGTTCTAAAATGATGTAATAAGCTAAAATGAGTCATAAAAATACATAACAAGGCTATGATGTAATCATTCTATGTTTTCTAGATGTTTTTAGGTTTTGGCATGGCTGAAATAAATCTATTTTTCATATGTATGACCGACCTATGGTATATGTTCAAGTGTCATATAAATAAAGGCAAGACACTTTTAAGCCTAGCGTATGTGTGTGAAGATAAGCGAGCTATATAGACTTGAGACAGTTGTATGAGGTCTTAAATACCATGCACAATGTATCTACATTGAATATCTAATGGTTTTCAGTTTGTAAAGGTAAATTTTTCCATGCCCATGTCAAAGTGAAGAAGAAGAAGAGAAAATAAACACACCATAACAGTTTGAGGAGAGAAGAATAGCTAAGATAGTGTCATCATCAGTTGATCAAAAAAAAGTTAAGGTGAAAAACAATATGAGGTAGTTGAATTGGTTTTTATTATTTATTTTGGATTTGGTGCTTCACTAAAACCTGGGAAGTATGTGCTTCTTTTTGGAGTATGTGCTTCACTAAAACCTAGGGAGTTGGTGATTCCTTGTGAAGTTGGTGCTTCACTAAAACTTAGGGGTTGGTGTTCCTTATGGATTTTTTACTTTAATAAATCAAGGGTCTGTAGCCTCCTTGCAAGTGGGTGCTTTCTAACGTCAAGTTGGTGCTTCACTATATATATATATAAAGATCAGTGGATTTTCAAATATTAGTGGATTTTCTTCCCCTTAATGGTTTCACACATAAATGATGTGTTCATGTGTTCTCTATTGTTGCATGTTCATGTGATGGTTGCTATATTGATTTGATGGTTTGATAAACTAAGTTGGAATTGTTTAATAATGGTGGGATGGTGAATGATTGAAGTAAAAATTGTAAAAGTTTATAAGAATATTAAATCACCCCCCACTTAGTGAGTGTTCTTCTAACATAGAAGGATCTCCTAATTATATGCACATGTTCAAATGTACATGCACTATTAGGTATTTAAATCAAACAAAATAAACTACTCCCAAATCAAGCTTAACCCCTTTGTGGGTGTGAAAAGATCTCAACACCAATTTGGTTTAGAAATAACTGGAACCACCATATAATGTGAACATGCACACTCTAACACCCTCCCTTAAGCGTAGATTAGGGAGTAATAAAAGATAAAGTAAAGAGGCTAATGAGTCCTAAATACTAGGCTTGATCAAGTACCCAATATACATAATATATGTCTTTGTTCATGTATATATGTTCTATTTTACGATGGGGTCCCAAATTTATAGCTGGGAAAGGTTTATTTCTTGCAATAAGAAATTTTTGTGTGAAAAACCATAGTAATGTGAGGATCTCTTAATTATGTGCACAAGTTCAAAGGTATGTGAACTATTAGGTATTTAGATCGAACAAAATAAACTACTCCAAAATCAAGGTCAATGCTTTTGTGGTTGTGAATACATCTAAACACCAAGTTGGTTTGGAAATAATTGGAACCTCCATCCAACATGAATGTGCGCACTCTAACACTCTCCATTAAATGAAAAATGGAGAGTGAGAATAGAGGAAGCAAAGAGACCAATGAGTCCCAACAACTAGGCTTGATCAAGTACCCAATATACACAAAATATGTCTGTATTCATGCATATATGTTTGATTTTACAATGGGATTCCTAGATTTATAGTTGGGAAAGGTTTGTTTCATGCAATAATAACTTGTTGCGTGAAAAACCATAATAATAGGAGGATATCCTAATTATGTGTACAAGTTCAAATGTATACTCACTATTAGGTATTTAACTCTAACAAAATAAACTACTCCCAAATCAACCTTAACCCCTTTGTGGGTGTGAATACATCTCAACACCAAGTTGGTTTAGAAATAACTGGAACCAACATCTAATGTGAACATGCACACTCTAACACCCTCCCTTAAGCGCAGAATGGATATTGAGTAAAGAGGAAGAAAAAATACTAACGAGTCCCAAAAACTAGGCTCAATCATGTACCCAATATACACAATATATGTATTTGATCATGCATATATGTTTTATTTTACAATGGGATTCACGGTTTTATAGTTGGGAAAGTTTTGTTTCATGCACTAAGAGTTTTTTGTGTGAACAACCATAATAATTGTAGGATCTCTTAATTATGTGCACAAGTTCAAATGTACATGCACTATTAAGTATTTAACTCAAACAAAATAAACTACTCCCAAATCAAGCTTAACCCCTTTGTGGATGTGAACACATCTCAACACCAAGTTGGTTTGGAAATAACTGGAACTGGCATCTAATGTGAACATGTACACTCTAATACCCTCCCTTAAGACCAAAATGGGGAGTGATAAAAGATGAAGCAAAGATACTAATGAGTCCCAACAACTAGGCTTGATCAAGTACCCAATATACAAAATATATGTCTTAGTTCATGTATATATGTTTTATTTTACAATGGGAGTCCTAGATTTATAGTTGGGGAATGTTTTTTTAATGCAATAAGAATTTTTTACAACCATAATAATAGGAGGATCTCCAAATTAAGTGAAAAAATTCAAATGTACATGCACTATAAGGTATTTAACTCAAAAAAAGTAAACTACTCCCAAATCAAGCTTAACCCCTTTGTGGGTGTGAACACATATCAACACCAAGTTGGTTTGGAAATAATTGCAAACACCATTCAATGTGAATATGCTCACTCTAAGACCATCCCTTAATTGAAAAATGGTGAGTAAGAAAAGGGAATCAAAGAAACTAATGAGTCTCAACAACTAGGTTTGATCAATTGCCCAATATACACAATATATGTCTTTGTTCATGCATATATGTTCTATTTTCCAATGAGAGTCCCATATTGGGAAAGATTTGTTTCATGCATTAAGAATTTGCTGCATGTGATTTAACAAAAATAGAATTTTGTAAAACCCTATATTATAGAGTCATATATGATAAATAAGTAATAAAGTACAGATCTGAAAAGAGTAATAAGCTAAAGAAATATAAAACCCTGGATGCAAGAGAGACAGAGAGTAGAAGACTTATCTGATTTCACAATTGAATTTAAAGTAAGTTGGAATGAAAAATTGGTAAATAGGAGGAGGATACTGTCGCAATTGTGCTTGGTAAATTTTTGAGTTGTCGGACCTGCCTAGAATGGGGCGCTTGGAATGGATCAGGGGCACCTGGGTGTTGGATACTGCTTCTGGGTGCTCGTGACTGCAAAAGACCTCAGAAAATATATTTTTCATGTGTCGCACTAGATGTTGGGTGACCTTCACTGCTTGGTTGCACTATGTATGTCATTGGATTGATTGTTCTAATTCGCTTGTAGCCTACAAAGAAAGAGATATCCTATGCAAAATCCCAAAACAACATCAAATTCTAAAAATAAAAATATGCAAATGGGGAGTCAAACGAACCCCGGCAGTCACTTGACTCGAGTGATCTTATAACTGAGTGATGCACTACATTTCATACTCCATATATTTCTTGTGTGTTTGTATAGAAATCATGTCATAGGTAGCTCTTGTGCAAGATGCACTTGATAACGAGTGATAGCTAGAGTTATTAATCTAAGTAGATGTGTAGATGAAAAAATGAACTTCTCCTCCTATGTGTGTATGTAGAAAATGCAGTCCCTTGTCCCTTGAGTGAGTGCTAGATGGATGCTTTAGAGTGCTTTAGGTGCCTTTTGGATGCAAGCTTAGGTGATGGTAGTAATTATTAATGTTTGGTCTTTTATTTTGAACACGTAACTATGCATTTATATGATTCTATTGTTTAAATTTCGTAATTGACCACTGGAAGGTCGGCCTATAAGTGAAAAAGATGCCCAAAAGATAAAAGAGACCCAAAAGAAGTGAGTAAGGTGGAAAAGGGTCAAGGGCACCCAGAGGGGACAGGGGTGCTTAGGCGCTCTTGTCCTAGCTTGGCAGTGGTGTCTAAAGCCATAAAAGATAGATAAGTAAAATATTGACTGGATTGTAGGGTGTAAGAGACCAAATAGAAAACAAAAAACAAAGACAAAAGGCCAAGAGACGGTCGTTAATTACTAATTTTGTTGCTTATGAATGCTAGTATGTATTTAAGACCTAGGAATGTACCCAAGTGTGTGATTTTGTGTCAACACCTTGTACTCTGTTAGATCCCCTAGTTCCTCCATTCATTCCTTGGCACCGTGTCAACTACCTTTTTGAAGTCTACATAGCAGTAATAGGCATCCTCTTTTTTATCCCAAACCTTTTTAACTAGGTGTCTAAGCATGACGCAGTGATTAATGGTTCATCTAAAACATGTTTGTCCCTTTTCTCTCTTTCCTCTCTCCTTCACCCAACTACTAATCATGTGCTTTATCATACTCCCAAACAAATTAACAAAAAGAGGATTAGCCATGGTAGTTCTATAATCAAAGGGATTATTTACATCTATACTTGTAAACAAAAAATATGGTTAAGTTAGTTGTCCATTTAGTCAATGAGCCATTTTGAGCAACCTCGTTGAAAATTTCATCGAATTAAGGAGCAAGGATATCTTCTTCCCATTTTAGATGCTTTCTTTTGATTTGTATATGTCATGGGCTTTACTTGTTGCTAACTTTTAATCCCTTGTATGATGTCCTCAATTGTAAAAAAAACTTCATTAACAAAGCAATGGGAGGAGTAACTTGTTCATTTTCATGCTCATACAATTGCTCTAAATATTCCATCCATTAATTTGTTATATTGTTGTCTATTTGTGTTTTCTTCAAATGAAGCTCCCTCCAAAACCTCTTTGGTTCGTGTTTCCCTATGTAAATCATCTCTTTCCTTAGATTTATAGTATATTCTTTTGTCGTTCTTTGATGATTACTCATACATTTTTTGTTTTCCTTTGTTCTACTGACTAGTTCCTTTAGTAGTCATCAAACTACCTTGCACTCTTCATTGTACCACGAGTTTATTGGGAAGTTGTTTTTTCCTTCTTTTTGGGTTTAGATCTCTTGCATGTATTTAGGGCTTCTTGAATGGTGTGTCATTAGCCTCTTATTATTAGTGTGATCTATACCAATGTCATATTCTCCTTTACTTTAGAAAACTTGGGAGTTTTCTCTTTACTGTTACTCTGAAAGCTTGTTGATTTTCCTCTTTCAAGAGGATATTTCCTTTAAAATGAGACTCACTTTGGTTAACCTCATTATGATTATCATGTTGTTTGTCTTCTTGACATTATAGTCTCATAATAATTAGGTTGTAGACTTATTTAAGTTATACTGGCTAAAATTTTACTTATATTTCTTCTATTCAAGCCAAAACAATTTTGAGAGCATAACATAGTCATTTATGCTTTGCCCATTATAAGTCTTACACATAAAATTTCTTGATCTTTCTTGTTTGCTCACATCGTTATATATAATCAAGATTGTGAATGTTACACAAGCCTAATAAAAGACCAAATATTTAAAGATATATTATTATTTCGATCATAAGTTGATTCTCTTTAACTTGATAAGGTATTCAATGTTAATTACATAAAATAATATTTTTAGAATAGTAAATATTGACAAGAGGTGAGGTCTTTATAAGTATATTTGATTTTGTTATAATTTGGAGACATCTATCAAAAATATATAATGTATTGTAGTTCTAAACAACACGGTGAAGAAGACCCTCAAAAACATTTGCACAAATAAAACATCTTGAGCATAACCATAGGGTGTATTTTTGGCAACTGTCAAACTTTGAAAGTATGATTTGATGACCATTTTTACTTTCTCCTCAGCTCTAAAAACCTCTCATTTTTTTAAAATTAGGTGTGCACCTCTAGGAAACTAATATCTCTTCTTTCAACCCTAGTATGGCAACAACACCTTACAAGATGCAATGAAAACAAGGGACGTTTTGAGGGCCATGTGTTTTGCCTTCATTATTATCAAGTCCCTTAATGTGAACAATTCTTCAAAGGTGGAAAACCAAGTATGATACATATTAGTGAGAAGTCCAATGTAATACAAGTACCTAACCCTTATTACTTCAAAAGACCTAATCAATATAACAATATATATTAGATGTTCTTCATATTTCTTTAAATTAGATTGTGATTACTTTTGGCATAGGGATACTTCTCTCTATCAATTCTTGTTTAATTCATCTTTATTAATTTATATTTACTAAATACAATAATGCACTTATATATTTATAGACTCCTTGAATTTAAGTTAGGATCATGTTGGCACAGATATCAACACATAACAAGCATTAAAATCCATTAATAAAGACTAAGAACCCTTAGGAATCCAAACAAGAGCCATAAGGACCCAAGTAAAAAAGAACACCATAATTGTAAAGGTGTGGTTTTGATGAACCTTAACCTTGCAAGTATTATATCTTGAAGGAATGTGGCTCACCTCCATATAAACGAGGAGTGGATGTAGGGCATCTACTCAGCCATATATCTAAGCTATGGGGGAAATCCATAACAAAAATAAAATAGAAAGGAGAGAGAAATGAGAAGAAAAAAGAGAGTGTGCCAAAAAGAGGACCTAAAACAAGGAACACACAACTGATAATTAACAAGCAAAAAAGGACATTAGAAAGATGTATATTTATAATAAATAGCTAGTCTCGTACCTGTAAACACTAAGATCTAGTAACTTGTCCTTGTGTGATGCCAAGTTTGACCTTGTACATCCTTGCTAAGAAAAATGCTCACATTCGAGATCATATCTCATCATCTTATTGTAGACTCTAGAAATTGTACCTTGTGTATAAGGTCACATAGTTAAAATACCAAAAATAATATAAAATACAATAATCCCATAAAATTATAAAACACTCAAATATAACTAAAAATCATAAGATGAAGGTTGATAAAACACATCATACCCATTTAATAATCTTTGTATGCAAACATTAAATCATGCCATACTTATCTCTATGCACCATGATATTTAATAATTCCAATCGATGTCATGTAATCATTTACATCACTAATGTATTATGCACCCATTACATCCCACCTACTTCCATCACCTAAAATCTATAAAAGAAGGCTCGTAGCCTCATTGTGACCCACGATTCTTTATTTCCCTAGCTCTTTACACAATAAAAATCCCTAATCATTGTTTTATATTTTGCACATGAACTTGTTTAGCCATAAGTTTTCTTGAAGGTGAAGGAGGATCACTTTGGACAAACAAATATCCTGACATAATAATTTTATAGAATTTTTACATATGTCCCAGTTTCCCGTGCAACTGGTCTGGAATTCTTGCGTGATTTTTAGATCATTTGCTTGGGCAACTCTATCGTGGTCTCTTTATGATTTTATATTAGTCAAAAATTATCATCTATTAAACATTGCATCACATCTCAGATCCCCTCAAGCCTCCGATCAAGTATACTTTTTCATTTCATCATTTCATTTATTATATCATGTCTTCTTTGTCTTCCTTGAAAATGTTAGGGATCTAACCAAGGCATGTCTTGTAGCCACCAAAAAATACTAATATTTCCAAAGCTTTTATGCAGATTCAAAGAAAGAAAATTATATTGTTTTATGCGAGTGTTGAAAAACTAGACATAATTTCCTTGACACACAAATAACGACTCCGTAAGCCCATTTTTCATGCGTAGCATAGAGTTTGAGTCTTACTTGATATATTATCTTTTGAGCTTGGTGTTAGAGGCAGTGAAGGGGATTTCGTGTTTAGTGGGAGCAAGCCATGGTTGTTGGCATTGCAAGATTGGATACATGATGCACATGAAGAGTGAGAGAAGAGATTGCTACTTTTCAGAGTGGTAGAGGCACTAGTTGGTTTTGGAGGGAAGTCACAGATTTGTAGGTATATTGAGTTTATTTCTTTGTGATGTCACTTCTGGTTTATTTTGTGGTGTCGGGATATCCTTATGGGGTTATAATTGATGGTTAGATTCAGCTGGGTGAAGATGATAGAGCAATTTTTCAAAATTTTAAGGGTTAAAAGAGAAAAATATGCTAGTTATAGAGACTGGTGTCGGTTAGAACTGTGGTCAGTCATCTGGTAACCGTGGTCAGTTAGGAATTGACCGGTGTCAGCAGGGGAAACCGTGGTCAGTTTGGTTACAGGTTTGACATTATTGTATATTTACCATTTTTAGACGGTGCCCTTGTTTTGCTTTCGTCTTGGTTTGGTTTGTGTAGTATGTTGATGACATGTTTGTTGGTATTTGCACTTAGTATTAGTTGCTTGGTTTAGCATGGTTGTTTGTTATTAACATTGATCAGCACAGGATTCATATATTGCTTTGGAGTTAGTCGGTGAGAGACTTGGTGCTTATAGAGAGCCTGATGATATGGATGGATGTATAGGTGAGTTTATACATGTGGATAAATTCAGTTTTGTCAGTCTATGATGATGCAAATGTTTGATTTGCACATGGATGCCTATGAGCACACGTTTAGATGCCTCGAGCATGAGTAGGGGATGTTTTTTATTTCCTCTTGATTACTATGTTACTCCTTGATAGGTATGTTATCTACAAATGAATGTCTTAGAAATGCTAGTTGTTTATGCAGGGTTGGAAATGCATATTGTAGTATTTGGATTTCTTTGAGTTATGCAAGTGTTTATGGATTGATCACCCAATGTTGCATGTAGAACTCATTTAGGGCTATTTTTACCTGGGATCTTGTTTTACTTTTTCATATTCTAGTTTGACTTGTCTTTGGACAGTTGCATTGGTGGTTACATGAAGACATGGATAGATGGATGGAGAACATGGTTGGTTTTATAGGTATGGCTATGGTTGCAGTTGAAGCTTGTTACTTCAGTTTGAGTGGGAGCTCTTGCAGGTGTGTTAGTCATGATGGCTTGGTTGCATGAGAGGATTTGTGTTATGATTTAGTGGGAGCTTGATGTATAGATAGCTAGGTTATCATGGATCAATTGTAGCTTCGTGGTGGTTTGGTAAGTCATGTTTTTATCTTCTTGGTTTGAGAAGATGGTTTGATCTTCCTAGTTTTATTTTTTGAGAGAATTGTTGAAGGAAAGAATAGATGGTCTTCATGGTGTGTAGAGGATGGTGATGTACAGGTATAGGTACAGAGATTTAACAATTTATCTCCAAGTGGGAGATTGTTAGGATTGTGGAGTTGAATTGTTTCACAAATAGCTTGTTTTACACCTTGTTGTTTTACATAGTAACCGACATCGATCAACATATTAACCGCCACCGGTCAGCATAAGAACCACTATCGGTCAACATAATAACTACCATCGGTCAGGCTAACCGTCGCCGGTTACCTGTGTGGGAGTGTTTTATTTAACTCTCAGAAATTAGATCTATTTTTAGCATTAAAGCAGATCTATTGATTGTAATTGCATGGCTAAGTGACCTAAGTTTATAAACGACTATATAAGCATGAAAGCTAGGGTTTATAAATAGAATTAAGATAAGGATTGAATTAGATCCTTGATTCTCCTAGATTGAGAGGATGAAGACGAAGAAGAAGAGAAAGAAAGAACAGGTTACATGAAGACAAAGTCTTCATGGAGAGGAGCTGGATAGAAGGAAATAGTAGGTACATCTGAATAGTGAGAAGAGGGTAACATCTTCTGCTATATTTCCTTTGTATGGTTATTATCTTATTGTAATGGCTTGTATAGTATACAAAGCACATAGAGTTTATTCTTGTAGATCCACATGTTGGTGAGATCTTGTATTATAGATCTATGTAGATCTAGTTTTGTATTGTAGATCCATGAGATCATCTTGTATTGTTATCCATGCATATCTAGATATTGTAGAGGAGGTTGTCTTCATGTTTGCATAAGTTATGCATGCAATGATGGAGAGAAAAACTTGATTCTTGGTGCACAGTTATGGTTGCACATTGGTAGACCCATGTGAGAGGTCTTGTTGCAGATCCACAGAGAACTTGGTAGTAGTTCAGAGATGTAATAGTTCCTAGTTATGTGAGATATACTGGTGGTGTTTGGAGGCATGGCTATAGTGCACTCATGGAGATCCATTTAGAGATCTAGAGGAGAGCAGATATTCTCTTGGAGAGATGCATTGTACTCTTGTATTGAAGAGTTGGTTTGTACTCTTGTTGTATTATATATATGAGATCTCTATCTTTGGTGGATGTAGCCCACATTGGGTGAACCATGGTACATGTTGTGTTATGTGTGTGTACTTTTTCTTGATTTGGATTATTCTAGTTTATACTTCAACTGTTGTAGATTTTGGGGAATTGTTTAGATCATGTGTGCATGATTTTGCTTGTTATTAAATCATAGCACTATTCATATGAAATTGTAGCCCTTCATAGGTAAGGAATGTGCATGGTAGAAACCAAGGCACTTTCAAACAAAGTGGTAGGAAATATGTGTATTCACAATCAAGACAAATATGCATATATAAGACAATGTGTAATCTAGCAAACAAGAAGACAATATAGACTATGAAAATCTGGTTTAAAACATGGGACATTGCTTAAAATTTCACAAGAGAATCAGGGCCAAAGTGGCCAAAAGCATACAAGTAATGGACAAACAAGATGTAGGGCATATCCCACAAACAATGGCATATAATAGAAGACAAGAGAAAATAAAGTGTTAGACATTCATGGTGGCAAATAGTTCCTACAAAGTAAAGGATACACATGAAGCACCCGTTAGCATGTTAGAAAGATAAAAATTATGTCAAGACGTGTATATATCGATAGAGTAGTGTGATATTAAGAATAGGAAGTAGTATAAAAATAAATAATATCACCTATGATGTGTACGGAAGTAGTTGACCCCAGGAGCCTTGGTGGGACTGGTAAGAGGTATAGTTCCAAGCATCCATGTTGTATGTAGGGATCTATAAGAAGTATTCATTCACAACTAGAGAAAAAGTGAACTCGCACGTGTATATGATAAAAATAATGACATACAAAGTATCTATCTAGGATGTGAAACAAAGTGTACATGTAGGCATAAGTAAGAATAAATGCAACAAAGATATGTAGTATGATGTTAGTGTAAATGGATCAAAATGTAAAGCAAATTTGATAGGAGTAGTGTGCCCAATGAGTGAATGTAAATGAGTGTGAAAGGAGATTCATTTATAAAATACCCCTCAGCAGTCAAGAATAAACCATAGAATAAGAGTGATTCGTCGGGAAATGGTTTGAATTGTGTGCTATAAAGGTATTATCTATGAAAAATGGATCCTAGAGTTTGTATGTGGTGATTTTCATTTCATATTTATACCCTTAGTAGTCGATTATGAACCATGGAACTAGAGTGCGTCATAGGGTAGTGTGATGTGTGTGAATGTGATGCCAGAGAGATGTGTCGTGAACGTGCAGAGTGTGAAATGTGTCGTATGCATGATGTGAAGTTCATGGATGTAGTATGCCCTCAATAGTCAAGTGTGAACCTTATCATGAGAGTGCATCATAGGATAATGATGAGATAGATTGTATCAATATGTGTAATGATGCGTGAGAAATACTAGATGGGAATCAAAAATCATAATGGTAAAAATACGATACCCCTGATAATGCTAGAAAGGGGGGAAAGTAAGCATGATGCCCCACAAGTGTATGATGATGTGTAAGCTATCCAACGAAAGTGAAGGGAAAGGGTCCACCACCCGATGTATGAGGAGATGAAGGCATGTTACCATGCTCTGAGATTAGTGAGATATGAGACAGATGATGTATTGATAAATGATACCTATATGCATGAGACCTAGGAGGTGATGCAAACCTATATGAAGGAGAACGTTGAGGTGATGTACATCTATGTGAAGGAGACAAAGGAGGTGATGTGTACTTATCTGAAGGAGACCGAGCAGGTGATGTGCACCTATGGGAAGGATCCTTTTGAGTGGTGGACCTAGGCTAATGAGATGGACTAGTGGACTAATGAGACTAAGTAGGTCGTTTGCGAATGGGTTAAATAGGTGTAGAAGATGCCTTAGATTTGAGAGGTCCAGGGCACCTATATGCTCTAGTGAGTGCAATAGTAACCTCAAGAGGAGGTTGAGGCAATGGAGTGGATGAAGGAAAACTTTGGATAGAGACAACTTTCTTATCATGAATGAACTTAAGACACAAATGAGCCATGGAAAATATAGCCTGAGTAGCGTGGAGCCAAATGAGACCTAAGAGCAAGTCACATTCGTCGATTGAAGGTGCCACAGTGAATGGAACAATCATGGTGAGAGGACCAAATGTGATTGGAAACTTGATATAACCATATAATTTGGGAATTGTATGTGAAATTTGTGAGAGTGGATACTTGATAGAAACTAAGGAGTGCAATAGAACACACACAAAGAGGAGACAATGAGCTAATCATACTGTTGTTAATAGCATAAAATTTTATAGAAGCATTGATATGAAATGTATCAGAAGAAAAATTAGCATGAAAATCATGATCAGAGAATGTGATGAATGGTAGATATGCCTCAATATGTGTAACTAGAAAATCAAGGGGCCCCGATGAATGAGGAGGAACTGCACAATATGTATGATCAACTATTTTCTTGTTATGCATAAGCAATGGATCATTAAAAATTTTGAGCTTTTTGTTGTCATTGACCAGTGTAGGTATTGAAGGCTCTAGAAGCTTGATTGCATTATTATTGATGAGATCTTGAATAAGATGTCAGAGTTTGAAACATTGATATGTAGAATTCCCAATGCATTTATGATAGTCACATATGAAATTTTCATTGTAATTTCATCCTTTAGGTCGAGATGGATTTAGATTAAGTGGAGGAGGCAGTGCAATAAGATTTATCTCAATAAGTTGTGGCAATAGAATATGCGGAGCACAAGGAAATTTTGTGAATGTAAACTTTAGAGGCTCCCATTGAAGATTTTCAGGAGTAGAGACAACATTAATAGTAGCTTTTGCTTCAGCTAGTTTAGTAGATGGCTTGAAAGTTGACTTGCTTTGAAATCAATTAGAAGATGATGAAGCATGATCATGATATTTAAGATTTCCCGTAGATATTAGTTTTCTTTCGCATAACTTAAGAGTATGGCAGCTAGCTTATCAAATGAAGGATATGTCTCAAAGATGACACTCTCTTGTAGAGGAGGTAATAGACTTTGGAAAATAAGATCTTGTAATTCATAGTCCACCAGTACATTAGACATCTTAGCTAAGTTGTTCTTGTATCGTAAAATATAGTCCGCTAGATGCCTATTATATCCTTGTTTAATTTGTGTCAGTTAAGCATAAGAGATCTTAGAACTGATATTGATTGAAAAATGTTTGAGAAAATCATCACTTAAATGCATAGATAATGTTACCAAGTGGACAAGTAGATCGTAGAACCAACGCATTGCATAATCTTGGAGGATTTTAGGAAAGATCTTTGCTAGTAAAGTATGATCATCTGCATGATCTAGAAATACTACATGAGATGCTCAGATATGATCTTGAGGGTCACCATGGCCTTTTAAGGTGGGTAGCTTAAGGGTGATGAAATTTTGGGGAAGTGGATAGGTGGAAATGGTGGGTACGAAAGGATTGTGAGGGAGTACAGTGGAATAAAGATATGGGGATGCACGAGAAGTAGCTATTTAAAGTTGATGAATTTGAGTATGCAAATCCTGATATAGAGAAGTTAAATCAGGAATGTTTGAAGAAGAGCTAGGTTGTGCAATAGAAGTACTAGGTTGAATGATGGGAGTGGCAGTAGTGGGAATGGAAGTGGGAATATGAATGGGTTGAGTGGAGGCCATGGTAGCTGAGGAAGAACTGACAAGGGTCGCCGAAGCAATATCTCGAGAGTATTTAGCAAAAATCAAAGAATGGAGGATATGCGGAAGTTGGGTGGGATTTCCATGAAAATATTGATGAAAATATGTGAGCTTGTTTAATTTCTCTTGATCAACATTGGTGTCCTCATCATATGATTCTTCATTATCATATGTTTTAATGTTTTTGAGAGGAAGATTTTGAGAGATAGAAAAGGGGTTATCAGATTTAGCCATTGATTTAAAAACCCTATGGGTAGATGGAGGGACCTCTATATGATCAAAATACACAAAACGACCACTCAATGTGAAGGGCATATGAAAAAACCCTAGAAAGAAGGTTGGAGCACAACAATGGGTTCACCAAATGATTTAACAAAAATAGAATTTTGTAAAACCCTAGATTGCATAGTCACATATGATAAATAAGTAATAAAGTATAGATCTGACATATAAGCTAAATAAATATGAAACCCTATGAGCAAGAGAGAGAGAGTATAATACTTAACTGATTTTGTAAATGATCTTGTTGTCATGCAAATGTGCAACAGGGAAATTAGAAATTTTCCAGCATGACAACAATACCCATGTGCCAAAATTTTCAATTCATACCCTTCCCAGGCATCCCAGGTCTACTCAATCAGTTCAATGACCTCCAAGATGATGTTAACTCAGTCCCCTAGGTGATTTAGGAAATTCAATTTACCCCTAGGTGTTTTTAGGATTTCTTGGAAAATGTAAATTTTGGGCAATTGTGGGAAGGGTTATCATTGGCCTTCCCAGGACTGGAGAAATCCCCTATAGTGGAATGAAGGAGATAAATATGACACAGAGGTGAATTTAAGTCCTATGAACATCATGGAAGTGATTTATGAAGATTTGGGACATATTTTGAGGAGTTGGGAAGCTTCAACAAAAACAGGGTTCACGGGTCTAAGTAGTGCACAGAGTCAAAAGAGCTATTGAGATTTGGGAAGTTATTTTCAGAGATTTGAATGGAATTAGGAGCCAAAAAATACATATTTTGAAATGGAATTCCAAGCCCCACAATATGGTGAAATTGTATCTTTCACAACACTTTGGCGCAATAGGTTTATAACTAGTTTTTTCCATGCACAACTAAGGAGCTAGATCAAAAATATAATTTTTTAGGGCTTAAATTGAGGAATAAATATCTGATACCCCCACCATTGGATTCATAAGGACATTTTCAACCAATTTCATATACAATTTCATCAAAAAATTCCATTGGGCGCTTAAGATATTGTCGTTTAAAGTTTCCCATAAGGAACGAGTTAGGGAGTTAGTCGAATTTGATGAGGACACATGTCAGCTTCAGGATCCTGAAGTAATTTTGTGTCCCTTACATCCCTAAAGCTAAGGGACATGAGGGACAAGAAAATCCTCCCAACCCCAATAAGCCCTCTTTTCACTCATATGACCTCTCGGATCGCTAGTTCAGCAACTAGGTGCTTGTTCGTAGCTCATTCCTTCAAGCATCCAGATCATGACAAGTGGCGGCTTATGGCGCACTGTGAAAATTGATGACCATAATTTCCCTTTGTGATGATGGACATAAAATTTCACGTAGTCCAAGGAATGTCTCATGTTTCCTCATGCGATCAGCTTTCAGCCCCCATGTCCTTCTGACATGCTTTTTGGCCAAAATACTCCACCGTTGGATCTCCGCCAAGTGTCAAGCTGAGGTGCTGCGTGAAAATTGATGTACCTCATGTCCATTAATTCTTAAGGGACATCAGGGACACAAATTTTTTCCCTAGCCTAGCTTTAAAATTTCAAAATTTGTTAACTCCTTGTTGCTTCTTGCTGCTTTTACATTGTTGTCCGTGAAACTCACTACTGGAATAAAGTTGTAGAGAACTTGCAAACCACCATTTTTGCACTCTATAAGCTCCACCAAGTACTTCACAAATTGAAATACATAAGTCTCAGAGGAAAATAATATTGAAATAATTAATAATGGAGGAGAAATGAAAAATTTCTTTTGAAAACTCTCGTAGCCACCAGACGAAGAAATTGATGTAACTCGTAAAGAAGGACACGAATCTAAGAATTGTTTTCTATTGCATTCTTCATTTTCAGATACCATAAAAACCTCAGCTATATATTCCCCATCTGCAGCAATGATATTTTACATAAATGAAATTCTCTTTTTCATGCAACAAAGACAAAAAGTAAATTTCCCGCCAAATCGCTGATCGGTTTGCAGAGAAAATTCACCGGTGAAATAAGAAGAAAAAAACCACATCGAAAATATAATTTTTATCATGATATGAGGTGGAAAAGGAAACCCACAAGTTTTGAGATCCATTAATTTCTTCCATGACATGGTAGACGAAAAAATCAGCGAGCTATCTCTCCACTCCTCAAGGTTCTAGTGGGCGAAATCACGCGAAAATCAGTGGAAACGATCCTTGAAAAATATAGTTTCACGTGATCTAGTTTTCACAACATGAAGTACCTATTTGTTAGGGATATGGAGGACTGATTTCTCATCAGAATTCTACCAAGTCACATGAATAATATCAATGAAAAATTCAGCGAGCTACCTCTTCACTTCTCAAGGTTCCAGTGGGTGAAAATCGATAGAAACAATCCTTGAAAAATCTAGTTTCGCGTAAACTAGTTTTCATGCTATGAAGTCCCTATTTTTTAGGGATATGGAGGGATGTTTTTTTTTTCAGTATTCTTCCCCCACTGATGAAAATATTCTTTTCCAAATTTTTCAGATGAAGGAATTTCTCAAAATTAAAAACGTGGAACCCTGAAATAAGACCCAGAATTTCAAGACATGTTTTGTTGCAATCTGACAGCCGCAGTGCACTTACTAAAAATAGCAGGCCTTCCTACATAGGATACTACTAATCTTGGTAAACCACTATCTGAATAGGCTGCAAAGGAGGTGGTGAACATGGAAGGAGTATCACAAGAAAAGTCGTTGAAAAGGTCATCTTGGCCTGCAATTGACACTTACGAAAAATAGTAAGTGGTTCCACAAGCCGCTGCTATAAATAGCCAATTAGTCCAGAAGGAGAGAGGAACACAGTAAGAAGAAGGAATTCAAGCTAACATATCCAGCTGAGGTTGGGAAAAGCTAACATGTACACTTACCAAAATTAGTAAGTTGCCCCATGAGTACTTACAAAAAATAGAAAGTTGTTTTCAAAGGGAAAGTTTGGCACAACACGACATAGAGGGATAATCATTAAGGTTGTGTAGACACCCCAATTTCACATCTATCCTAAATCAATTATTTCCCCTTCCTCATTTCCCACAAAAATACACTTCAAATTAATCAAATATAATTTGATTAATTATCCATTTCAAAATCCAAAAAAAAAATCTAATCCTCACCACATGTCATTATTCTCCATGTTTTTCTACTATTGAATTAAAAATTCAAATTCAAATCCTCACCCACCATTCGTGGTCCCCACTCACCTAAAATCCTCCACTTATGAATTAAAAATATAATTCAAATCCTCACCCATTCTTCGTGGTCCCCACTCACCTAATATTGCCCACATTTTAAAACCACCCACTTAATCTTGCCCACATTTTCAAACCACCCACTTAATCTTGCCCACATTTTCAAACCACTCACTTAATCTTGCCCACATTTTAAAACCATGATTACTTAAATTAATCTAAGTTAATCACTCCCCCAGGCTATAAATATAACCTTACCCCTCCCCTCTAAACACACGGAGAATAAGCTTTCATGCCATATCTAAGTTCTTGTATCCTTTGACCAAAGAAAATCCTTTTGCCTCAGTCCTAATGCCAAAATAGCCTCATAATCTTTGTTTCCCAACCAGTGCAAAGTAAGAGGATCGTTGTTGCAGGAAGGCCTTGCTCCGTCTTGAAGAAAATCACCTACATATCAAAAAATCAGGGCTCAATCCAAGTTTCCTAGCCCACTCCGAGGTTTACTACGGAACGCGAAGGAGGAGGTACAATTATTGGTATTTTATTTCCTTGTTAGTAGTGTATTTTTCATAGCATACACTCTGGTACGCCCGGTTACTTTCGATCTATTACCATTAATTTCCCAATTAGTGGTTTTATATGTTCTTTTTTTATTATTGTTCATTATTATTTCCTTTTCTGTTCCTTATGGTATTCTTTGGTTAACCATCATGCTTTGGGTAGTATTTTTGTTGTGTGGTGTCTTGTGGTGTATCTGCAGGTTATAGCAACAATGAAACTCTGAAGCTCATCTTATCTTTGATCTCCTCGGTGCTTGGTGTTTAGTTGAAAGTTTTGGATTTTGCTATTTAATCGTCATCTGTAGAAACACAATGAACTATCCATTAGTTTATCATCTTACTGTCATGGGACAACCAATCCGGAAAATGCATTTGTTTATTTACTTTTGCTAAAATAACTGCTTTGTAGGAAGTTAATCATTTTTATTTTTATTTTATTTTCTTTTAATCAATCATTTTGCGATCTAACTCTTTCTTTCTATTTATTGTTCTTTTTTAACCTTGCTGTCAAAATTTTAGCTTCTCAGGTAAAGTACAGAAGTCAGAAAATAAAAAAAACAGCTCCAAGGACTTTTTTCTCACGTTTAAAATTTTCATTCAGAGTGTTCTTGTAACCCATCTTCTGGAAGCGATAACTTTTTTCTCCCAAACTCGAAATGACTTCATTTTTTTTTAACGGAAAGGTATTGAAAAGATCTATGAAATGAAAAAATAATTTTTAGATTTATATTTACAAAAAAAAAATTGATTTCATTTCTTCTAACACCTATCTTTTTAACAAAAAAGCAACAAAATTATAGTTTTATTTTTTTATTTTTTATTTATTTAACGTAACAACCTCACACATATGCTATTTCCTAACATGCTTCAAAAGTGATCTTGGAAATCATAAACGTGAGACCACTCGGGCTCTGCACAACAATTTTTTTTTAATTTTTAATTATTTTTGCCTTACATTTCAATTTTCTACGACAACACTTCTAAGTAACGTTTTCACCCTCTTATTTCATCGTTTTTCTTTTTTGTGAAAATAATCATTATCGTTATTTTGCAATTATGATTAATTGCAATAATTATTAACATTTTAAAAAAAAAACTATTCCAATTGTATGCGCGTATGCTCTTTTCTTGTGCCTTCGAGCGATCTGGAAAATAAAAAACGGTCACAATTCTTTAGTTTCTTGTTCTAAGATTGTAGGATCCTCTAGCTTTGTTTTCCAACTGTCATTTTAATAATTATTTTCCTTTGTCATATTCTTAATATTTTTTTGATCATTGGTTGCGTATGCTCTTTTCCTGCACCTTTGAGCGATCTGGCAAATCAAAACAACCACGATCACTTTTCTAACATTTCATTTGTAGGATTAACTACTAATTTGTTTTCTGTAGAACTGCGTTGCTAGAATATTGTCAAAAACATAAATAAATACAATAAACAATAAAAATCCCACAAAAATACCACCATTAAAAGACAATTGCTGAAACAAAAAAAAAAGTACGCTCAGGTACGCAATTATTTTTTTGTTAGTAATTTATTTCAAGTTAGAAAGAACCATGCGTTTAATCACTTTATCATATTGTTTTTACATGTAGACGAGGCGGATTTCATCACCACTAAAGCTACACCAATGATGTGGACTTGACTACCACGCACCAACAGCATTTGCATCTGCATTGTACTTCGAGACCTTGTCTCATCACAACGTTCGGTATTTACCTTGCCACTGCTCTTCACTTACAAGTGATGTTGTCGTGTGGAGCATGTGAGTCACACCTAAATATCTGTAACAATGAAGTCTGGGCATCATCCCTGTAAATCTTTAGGGAGTTATAAGGACACCATACACATTCATCCCTCCATCACCTTCCACCTTTTCACAAAACCTGTTCTGGACGTGGTGATTCACTCCGAAATAGGCAAGTAAGAATTGGTGAGTCTCCTCCAGTGCTCTAAGGGTTCTCCGTACCAATTCTATCCCTGTATAGAATTAGGTATATGAGGACTAGGGTATATCGGAGGACGCATCTTCTTGGAGTAATAAGATCCTGCATCCACCATTTCACAACATACTTCTATGATTGCATGAAACAATGATCATTCTTGAAGAAGTTACCTCATAAGCCAAAACAATTAAATCCACATGACTGCTTGTTGTTTGAAAACACAATAGTTTAACATTTTTTATCATAAAACTTGGCTGATATCAATGTGTTCATTGTAAAAGTTCAGACCCTAGTTGTGTTCCACAAAAAAATCAGTTCTCGACCAATTCAATACCAAGCGAAAACATCCAAACAATCCAACAACACAGATCAAACCATCACACCAATTTCATTAGCTTACCTCATCCAACAATACATTTGTCATAGCTTGTCTTCGGCTATATCCAACTGATATTGAGTGACTAGCATTCACTCCCCATATTGTCAATTGTCAAAACATCCTTCATAGCTTGTTTCCAGCTATATCAAACTAATATTGGGTGACTTGTTTGAGTTCACTCATTATTCTCGTCCACCATCGCATTTATCCAAATCACAGCCAACACAAATCCTATCACAACCATATCACGATTAACATGTTCAGGTTACTCTCCTCGTCAATAGTTCAGAGCTTGTTTAAGCCAAATCTACACAACGTGCAACAAATCCTCTAATAACTCGTCTCGAGTTACATCATCATCATATTGAGATAACTTGTTTGAGTTACTCTCCTTATCAGTCATCACAAGCTTATTCACGATAAATCCAAAGTAATCAAGTTCTCATTTCCTCACACCTGTTCAAAATTCCTACCCATTTTCTCAGCTTAATTAGACACATTTCATCATGGTATTCACTCACAATCACAATCATGAAAATGACGACGAAGAAGTCGCACAACCAGAACTCACCACTGAAGAACAAGAACAAGTCAATAGGGTGATAGAACAAAACAAAAATGAATATCTGTTACGCATCCTAGCCATGGGGGTAAAACTACCCCCTAACTTCGGGACGGAAAATTTAAACAAACTCATCGACAATGGTGAATCAAGTTATCACAACGAAATACCAAACAATCCAAATGGTTCTTCGGTCCGAAGAATTATTCACTAAAATCCAAGATTTAACAAAGAAACTTGAGGAAACAACGACTAGAGCTGAAAGATTAAAAGACCTCAATCTAGATTCCAATACTCACGACATGTTTGATAAACCATCCCCCGCTTCTCCATTTGCACAAGAATGGAAACTTATGAAAGACACCATTCAGGGACTGCAAAAACAATCGAAACAATTCAACTTTGAAGAATTGTGTCCTTATCCATTTGATACAGAGATATCACGATTACCATTTCCGCCATCCTTTGAAATCCCTAAGTTTGATAAATACAAAAGCAAAGGCGACCCCCATGAACATGTCAAGGAATTTTACATGCAATGTCAGGAAGTTTCCTATCGAGACATGTACCTTTTACGATTATTCCCCCAAAGTTTAGGAGGACAAGCTTTAGACTGGTTTT
Source organism: Taxus chinensis (assembly GCA_019776745.2). Taxonomy (NCBI): domain Eukaryota; kingdom Viridiplantae; phylum Streptophyta; class Pinopsida; order Cupressales; family Taxaceae; genus Taxus; species Taxus chinensis. The sequence goes on along the minus strand of CM034155.1, from coordinate 205,001,245 downwards.
TCCATCTACCCAAAGGGTCGGTCACGACATTTGTAGACTTATCAGAGAAATTTTTCAAACATTTTTCTTATAACCTAGACTCAAAGATAACCATGCTTGATCTTTGCAACGCTAGGCAAAGGCCAAACAAAAATTTTGCTTCCTTTTTACAACGATGGCACGGAATTACAAGCCGATTTCCGCTGCTCAGTACCCGAGAGACAACTAGTTAGCATTTTTGTCCCTAATCTCAATGCTGAATTATCATTCCACATGCAAATGCATTGTCTGAATAGTTTCGAAGAAGTCATCGAAAAGGGGACACAAATCGAAAAAGCCCTCATTTCTAAGGGCTTACTTAAAGCACCCTTTAGAGACCAACCTTATCGAGACACTCCTCAGAACCAGGACAAATCTAAATTCTTTAATCAGAATCGAAATATCATCAACGATGGCATTACTGATTCCCGCCATGTCCGAAATGTCCAAAACCATCCCACCAACACATTAAAATCGAAACAACCCATCATTATCCCTAGAAAGGAAGTTCCTTCTAGGGATCGACAAAGAGAGTTCACTCCTCTCAGAGAAAGTCTATCTAGTGTCTTTCGTCATTTGGCAAATGCTAATATGATTACATATCCCATTGTCAGACCCTTCAAAGAAGGACAACCCAAACCAAATTGGTATAAAGACAATGAATATTGTGATTACCATCGCATAAAAGGGCACTCCACAGATAGATGTATGCAACTCCGTCATTACGTCCAAGACCTGATTGAACGTGGAGACATAGAAATAGAAAATAGTTCTGAGACAAAAACACCTAATGAAAAACTTCACATGTTCAAAAATCCGTTCCCTAATCATGATAACAATTCAAAAGATAAGGGTCAATCATCAAGTAATGTCGAGTTTGACTCAGTCATCTTGACCATAGATTATGACCAAGACTTAGTGGCAACTATAAAGATCAGAATTGACTGTGCGATCACCACTAGACAGAAAAAAATGTGGGTCCCTACAACAAAAAAGTCTACCACTTCGTCCCCGGCATCACCTCCTAATCCACCATCTAATTCCACCGCCAATTCCTCTCCACAACCTACGCCATCATTTAATATTGTCAAACAATTAGAGAAGACTCCCGCACAAATTTCAATCATGGAACTACTTAATTCTTCTCCCGCACTACAACGCATCCTTATGCAAACATTGAATAATGCTCGTGTCCCTGAGGACATCAATTCACAACAATTCCAGGCTTTAATAGCACATCTTACGGTCCCCAATCCTATTTTATCTTTTGGTCCTGCTGACCTGCTTAATCCCAACATCGCTAATAATCATTCTTTATACGTCAAGGGTTATGTAACTCATCGTAAAATCAAGCGCGTCTTAATCGACAATGGATCGGCATTAAATATTTGTTCCATGAAACTTTTACGTTTTCTAGGTTACACTGAAAATGATTTGCAAAACAATATCATAACCATTCGTGGGTATGATAATAGTGAAAGAAAGTTTAAAGGCACAATCACGTTGCCTCTCCAAGTTGGACCCATCACCTTAGACACGGTCTGTCATGTGGTAGATATAGAAGTTAGCATATAACATTCTTGTCGGCCGACCATGGATTCATGCCATGAAAGTCCGTCCCATCAACATTCCACCAATGCATTAAGTTTCCTCATTTGGACAAGGAATTTACATTACGTGCAGATCCCCAACCTTTTGAGTATTGTAGATTCCTCGAAGGATGGTATCGACATGATCACTATTGTCCATCAACAGATAAATATGCTCCACCTCATATAATCCCTAATGAAACACGCATTGATCCTGATACACTCCCTAACAATAATCTGAAACCATCATCTCATAACCAAAACACATTTTCCAATCCATTATCATCTGCTAGTCAACCACCTTCCACCAGTCCTCCTCCCACTAATCAATCATCTTCTTCCACTAATCAAGCTTCTTCTTCCAGCAACAATTATTCTTCCACCACACCATCTTCTTCTTCACCTAGCCAATCTTCTTCATCCAACCACACCTCCTCTATTAAGATACCTCCTCATGTGAATAACCAACCTTCATCTTTCAATCCACCCCCTTCTTCTTATAACCCATTCTCTTCATCTTTTAAGACTACCAAACTAACTTCCCCACCACATGAGGTACCTATTGGTCCCCCATCTCACACATTTAAAATCATTGACACGGGATGCGGTGAATATCAATTTCAAAAGATGGCAGACTCTTTTTATATCACCAAATCCCCACATAGCTATGGAAAACCTAACGCTCCACATCTGAGAATCCATCCCAATTACCAAATGGGTCAGTCAGTTTGGAAAAATTTTGGTCATCTTGACAACGAACATATTCCAAGTTCTTCAGGATCTTGGTTATATAATGACGACTTTGCTCCATGTTATGAGTTCCCTCAATTTACCAAAGCTCACCGAATAATGAAAAACATGCGATGGCAGGGTAAAGGACTCGGTCCAAATGAACAAGGTCATTTAGACCCTATAAATTGCACACAACATCACGGTAAACATGGTCTAGGTTTCAAGGTGTTTGATGTCGCTCCCATAATAATTTCAAGTGACAATGATGACACCAGTTCTGATAATGACATTAGGTCTCCATGTAGTCTTTTTGAAGACCTCGCTGAAACACATCTTGCCTTTGAACATTTTTCTATTAATGTCATCAATTTTGAGCCTACACATCCGAGTCTCATAGACCATGGCCAACCACATCATGCAGCCATGGACATGTTCCAAAATGATGAAGCCATCAAAGAATTCCTTGGAACTCGTGACCAAATACCTACTTCTGACCATAGAAAAGGATTTGAAATCAATCTAAATGAATCGGCCTATTTTGGCGAAGAGATAAAATATTCAGATCCTTCACCCTCAGAAAATTGGGATTAAAAGCGCAAACAACGGATTTCGCATAGTCAAAACCTCACCGCTACCTTATCCAATAAACATGTCAAAAAATTCCAACAAACACCCAACACTGATGACCTACATCAACCATTAGCATCATTCTCCGAAAAGGATACATCTAAAATGCTTGTAGAAGAAACAAAAGACATAAACAATGGCACCACCGAACAACCAAAAATTTTACAACTTGGCATTAGTTTGTCTGACCAAGAATGCATGGAATTCACAACACTCCTTATTGAATTCCAAGATATATTTGCATGGACCTATAAGGACATGCCAGGTCTGGACCCCATCTCTTGTAGTACACCATCTTGTGGTACATCCGGATGCAAAACCTATAAAGTGAAAACTACACAAAATGCATCCCCAAGTTGCATTGCTTGTCAAAGCTGAACTCGAGAAACTTTTGGAAGCTGACTTTATCAAACCTATTGATTATTCAGCATGGATATCTAACATAGTTCTCGTTTCCAAGAAAACTCATGGCATTAGAATATGCACAAGACTTCCATGACATCAACAAGGCTTGTCCCAAAGATGACTTTCCCTTGCCAAATATAGACATGATTGTTGATTCTACGGCAGGCCATGAAATGCTCTCCTTAATGGATGGATTCTCTGATTACAATCAAATATGTATTGCTGATGGGGATCAACATAAAACAACATTTACTACACCATGGGGAACCTTCTGTTATAAGGTCATGCCTTTCGGCTTGAAAAATGCTGGTGCCACCTATCAACGAGAAATGACTGTCGTCTTCCATGACATGTTACATGATATCATGGAAGACTATGTTGATGATATATTAGCAAAATCTAAAACACGAATAGGGCATCCAAGTGTGTTGAGACGCATTTTCGATAGATTACGTGAGTATAAGGTTCGTCTTAACCCAAAGAAATGTGTGTTTGGAGTAACCTCTGGTAAATTATTAGGGTTTATTGTCTCACGAAGAGGCATAGAAGTGGATCCTGCCAAAGTCAAAGCCATTATGGAAATGCCTCCTCCTCAAAACCTAAAAGAATTACGCAATCTTCAAGGAAAGATACAATCTATTCGGCGTTTCATATCACAGTTGGCTGACAAGTGCCATCACTTTAATCAGTTACACAAGAAAGATGCACACTTTCACTGGAACCACAATTGCCAAGATTCTTTTGCTAAGTTAAAAGAATACCTCTCTAGTCCACCTATTCTTATGTCACCAGTTGCCGATAAACCTATGTTGCTTTACCATAGGAGCTCTACTAGCACAACATAACAATCAAGGAAAAGAATAGGCTGTATATTACCTTATTCAAACACTTATTGAGCACGAAATACGTTATTCCCAAATCAAAAAAGTATGCTTAGCGGTTGCCTTTTCATTCCATAAGTTACGTCGTTACTTGCTCAATCACACAAATAAGTTGATTGCCAAAATTGATCCTCTCAAGTATTTGTTGTCCAGACCCATTCTCACGGGAAGAATGTCTAGTTGGGTCGTATTACTTAGTGAATTCGATGTCGAGTTTGTTCTGCAGAAATCAATTAAAGGACAAGCCCTTGCCAACCAACTTGCCGAGGCATCCTTCCTGGCACAGAACCACTTCAGTTCTCTTTTCCTGATGAAGATATTCTACACATAGACATCGCGCTAGCTTGGACTCTATTTTTTGATGGATCTTGTAATCTCCATGGCTCAGGGGCTGTTATTTTTCTTATCACACCCAGCAGACATGTTATCCCCAAATCATTTCGCTTAGCATTCCCATGTACCAACATTATCGCAGAATATGAAGCTCTCATCGCAGGATTAAAACTGGCTATATCTTGGAATCTTACAGAATTAGTTGTATTTGGTGATTCTTTACTTATCATCAAGAAAGTTACTGATGAATACCAGGTCAAGGACGAAAAACTTATCCCATATAAACACATGGTGGATAGTCTTCAAAGCTATTTTCGATTAATTAGCTTTGATCAAATTCCTAGAATTCGTAATAAATATGCCGATGTTATGGCAACCATCGGATCCCTATTAGAAATCACATCTAGTCAACCCCAGGCACATTTTCTCGTTGAACATCTCTTAATGCCTACCTATGATCTTCCTGAAAACACTATGGTATGTGAGATCGTGGGTCCGAATAACCCTTGGTACCACGATCTTTATACTTTCATTCGTGATAAAACATTTCATGCCGAAATGAAACCAATGCATAAACGTGCTTTAGCACAACGTGCTTCTCGTTACACCATTTTAGTAGAAACTCTTTATAAACGAGGATATGATGGCACCCTGCTCCGATGTCTTAATCGGGAAGAATCCTCGAGTGTCTTAGCTGAAGTCCATTCTGGTATCTGTGGAGCACACACGAATGGTATCGCCTTAGCCAAGAAAATCCTGCGAGTTGGATATTATTGGCCCTCCATGGAAAGTGACGCATGTCAAAAGAATGGAAATCTTATCCACGCACCTTCCCAGGCATTACAATCGATAACCACACCATGGCCCTTCTCTCAATGGGGACTTGACCTCATTCGTAAAATCAGACCAACATCTTCCGATGGACATAAGTTCATCATTACCGCTACCGATTACTTCACTAAATGGGTAGAGGCTATGCCTCTCACTTATGTTACCGATAGCCAAATATCGAAATTTATTTTCAATAATCTCATATGTCGATTTGGTATTCCATCCGCTCTAGTTGCAGATAATGGCAAATCATTTAAAAACTAGGATGTAAAAGACCTAGCCAAACGTTTTCACATCAAACTTAAATGGTCCACTCCATACTACCCTCAGGGCAACGGTCAAGCGGAAGCAACCAATAAGACCTTAAAATCCATCATGGAAAATATTGTCAACACCCATGGACGTAATTGGCATACTCAAATTTACCCCGCTCTTTGGGCTTACCGTACATCTTACCGCACACCTACCGGAGCCACCCCATTTTCCCTTGTTTATGGTTGTGAAGCCATTTTACCTATTGAGATAGAACTCCCATCCTTGAGGATCTCCCTTAAAGATGTAATTAATGAGGATGAATACCGACAGTCACGGCTTCAGGAGCTTGAGCTTCTCGATGAAAAATGACTTAATGCTCTCAATCATCTTCAAGTCTATCAAAACCGACTACAACGCAGTTATCATAAAAAGGTAAGACCCAGAGAATTCGAAATTGGTGACCTTGTTTTAAAAGAATACCACTAAAGAACGAGAAAAACAAGAAAAATTTGAGCCTAATTGGTTAGGACCCTATGTAATCACAGCTAAATTTGGCTCTGGAGCCTATAAATTTGCCACTGCATATGGTCAAGATCTTGATGAACCAATGAATGCAGTTCATTTAAAGAAATTTTATCCTTAAGATGTTCACTATTTCAGGATACAACATGTACATTGTTCCTTTTGTCTTTCTTATCTCCGAATAATTTAAATTTATTCATTTCCATTGGCAGATATTTTATTTATCAAAATCACGTCTTCATATTTATCATCATGAGACAAGTGTTAGTATAAATCCTATTAAGTTTGTGAGTGTCATACTTCTTCCACTTTCAGTCGCTTTCCTCTATGGTCATACCTAGAAGCTTACTGATGGTAATATATTCCCTTCCAATACATTCTCTCTTTCATAACAAATCTCTAAAATTCATTACCCAGTTCATTTGGTCATCCATCTCAACCTTCGGTGTTGAACCCTCGCGTCCTACTAGTCATGTGGGGTTGAGATTGGGGGCAGACGTTTCTTCCCAAATACAAAGCACTGTTGTAAAAAAAAAACCATCAATTCAATAACTTATGAATAATTCATTGTCACATATTTCATCCTTCATAGTCTTTGGTGTTGATCCCACACTTCTTACTGGTAGTGTGAGACTGGGAATGGAGGAAGGTGCCCTTACTCGTCTACGTCTTGTCTTCGGTGATAAACCCTTGCCTCTTACAAGTGGCATGGGGCAAAGCGTAGAGGGTCATTCTCATACAAGCATAAAAATATTGTAAAATATTCACAAAAAACAAAACAAAACAAAAAAAAATACAAAAAGGAAATTCACTCGCCTATATTTTGCCTTTGGTGATGAGCCCTTGCTTCTCACTAGTAGCATGGGGCAAGGCATAGGGATTCATTTCAAAAATACAAAATCTTATAGTGCTTACAAATTATAGAATCCCCAAACACGTAATTTAGATGCCTAAGTGAAGAGAGAACTATCTCTTAACATCATATCTTACCAATCAGCACATGACTCATAAAGTGAAAGTCATTTTTGAAACTGGTTCAGTATCGTTATGAAGAATGGAGTCACAATTTCCCAAAGGGATTGTCCTTAGCATTTGTCTCTATACTCATTATCTACCTCTTGCGTCTTTCTTGATTCTCGGTGATGAACCCACACATCTTACTAGTTGTGTGGAGTCAAGAATGGAGCTAGAATTCTTTTCATCATATCATCACCACCATATCCTGCCAATGGAAAGTAAATTTGTGTTATTCTGAGCATAAGTTACCACACTGAACACGCTACATACGAATAATATCCTGGTTATCGCCTCTCAAAAATAAGTCTGCACTCTGGGCCATAAATTGCCACTCACAGTGTAAAAAATCAACCAACATTTGAAAATCGTCAAAAATCCAAAAAACAGTGTAAAAATTCTAAAATCCAAAAACATTTGAAAATCGTCAAAAATCTACCAACATTTGAAATCGCCAAAAATCTAAAAACAGTGTAAAAATATCAAAATCCAAAAACATTTGAAAATCGTCAAATTCCCAAAAAAAGTATAAAAATCCCCCAAAAAAAACATTCAAAAATCTCTAAAAAATCCAAAAATATTATAAAATTCAAAAACAAACATTAGAAAATCCAAAAATCCAAAAACAAAAACATTAGAAAATATCTAAAATACAAAAACATTTGCAAAATTTTCAAAAGACCAAAAACATCCACAAAATCGTAAAAACTCAATAAGCAACACAGTTCATCCTTTGAACTATTATCCCAAATGAATGGTCCAACCACCTTATGACTACCAATTTCAAACCACTTCTCCTCGTGTGAATCCTCGCTTGGGGAAAATTTGGCTCTCATTGTTTCCTTGTTTGAGGAGACTGACCCAATCCCTTGTACCCTTGCTTGGGGCACATCTAATCAATCATCACTGTGGAACAGGTTAGGGACATGTTTACTGGTTCTTGTGTTGCATTATTAGTGGCAAATTATTAATTGCTTTCTTGTATCTTGATATATTACAGGGGGCATCTTGATTTTATGTATCCTGGTGTTCTCTGTAATATTCTTATGTTATCTGATTGCATGTCGTATTGGGGCATCATACTTTCTTGATGGCCTCTATCTATGATCTCTTCCATTTGCATATCGTATTGGGGCATCAAACCTTTTTTATGGCCCGTGTCTATGCTATCACGCATATTACAATCTATTCATCCTGATCTTTTATATCACGATGCATCCTGTTATGTGCTATATTAAAATTAAGATGCTTTTCGTCATGTGAGTATATTCCTGCATGATCAACATCTTACTTTGCACCCCATCCATTCACCCATACTAATGCATTCTCCAATTTGCGAATCCTACTTGACGATCTTTCTCAAGTAGCATTCACTATCTAGCAGCTCCTTCTCCCCCACCATGATCACCATGTATTTGATCCATTCATTCTCACTCCTCATTTTTACTCCTCCGCCGCTTATACCCATATTACCCTTCTCACCATTCATGTCCCCTCTCACCCATTGGTATTCTTTCCTTTCACCCTTTTTCTTCCCGCTTGACAATCTTACTTAATAACCCCTTCTATATGGAATCCTCAGTGGAGGTTTACCCTCTCCCTAAGATCTTCCCGCTATAGAAGCTTCTTCACCACCTGCCCTCTCATCAAATAACCATCACCACCAAACACATCTTCTAACTCCACCTCTTCTACTTCCCATTCCCGCATCATTACTCTCACCACATGGGCATCCCAATTAAGGATTCCCCTCACACTCTCCGCCCTCCACTGCATATATTCCTTCATCCATTCATGTTACACTCCTTTGTGTCCGTTCTTTCTTATTATCACCTCATCTCATTTCATATACCACTTAGGCATACCTCACTCACTCTTTTCTCATCCTTCCCCAAATCCACCTTATGCCTGGTCATCCTACTTACACACTCTCGTAGTATGGAAAAATCACTTGAGGGTTCCCCTTCAGTCCATTTTGTCATACCCTATTCCCACCAACTCTAACATCATCCTTCTTCTTCCTCAGCTTGGTGATCTTACTTAACCATTCCAGCCGCATGGCAATCTTACTTAAGACTTCCACTTAAGGTTGATCTTCCCTGTGGCCTTCCCCCACCCCATCATATTTCTCCCATCTTATTTCTCCCACCTCTCATCATGATCATCTTCTTCACCCTACCATTCCACCCCTATCCCCAATATCATTTTGTCTTTCTCTTTGCATATCATCCTTGTCAGTTGGGTGACCCTACAAAACCTCTCCAGCAATATGACGATCTTACTTAAGAGATTCTCTTAAGCATGACATGTCATCCTACACTTGCCCATCACTTTCCAATCTCACCATCCATATTTCCTCTTCATTCCCCATCATCACATCTTTTTACCACCACTATCACCCTCCTCTGCTTGGCAATCTTACTTAACCACTCACCCGGCATGGCGATCTCACTTAAGAGTCTGTCTTAAGGATGATCTGTCTCCTTGCCTTTCCCCATCACTACACACCCTTCACCCTTTATTTTTTCTCGGCATTCCCCATTATCACATCCTTTCACCTCCTTTTCAATTCTCGCAAACACCACTTCTCACTTGACCATTTGTCATCTCCAGTTTTGCTCACATGGCAATCTTACTTAACCACTTCCGTCACATGACAATCTTATGTCAGGGTCCTCCCTACACTTAACTTGTCATCGTGAACTTCTCCCCCGCCTCATTCTTCATCCACTTTGTTGATCGTTTCTTCCACCTGGTATCTCCTACTACCCACTTTTTCCTCCTACTATTATCCTTTCTCCACATATCTTCTTACACCATACATCTAATCTCTTCCTTCTACAATCACATTCTTTTCCCCCATTTTCCCCTTCTTGATCCATCATCCTTCGTACTATCTCTTCCCATTATTTTCATGTCTTAGTTCTTCATCCTCACCTCGTTCATCCTCATCACCCGCATCCTCTCCTCAATTTCACTTAGTCCCAACTCATCCCTCCCATCTTCTTCACTCTTTCCACTTCATCTTCTCAAATTCCCCCCACATTTCTACCCACACACACATTCGCCATTATTGTTCAACACTCCTATATCATTCTTTTATCATCATCTTCTCTTCCCACGCTCATAATTGTCAACGGGTTTTCGATAAAAATTATCAATCCTCTTTCGGCACGACCTCATTCACTCCCTTGGACCTTCTCGAGTTTCCCTTCATTCCTTCCCTCCTCTAAGCCTACCACTCATTGTCAAAGGGTTTTCCCTAACTTCCCTTTGTTGGCGTTACCCTTTCCAGTCCTCATTAGTTTTCTCCTTTTCTTCATTTTTTTCTCTCACCCTTCCCCACCACTCATTGTCAAGGGGATTTCCCTAACGTCCCCTCATTGGCATTGCCTCTTCTATCCCCCATTCTCTTTTCTCTCCTATTCTTTTCCCTCACTCCTACCCTTTTTTGTTGCTTCTTACCCATCTCTTCCATCTCCTCTTTGCCCTCTTCAATATCTTTACTATCTTCATCATACATCCTTTTCCTATTTTCTCATCATCCTAGTATCCTCATTTCATGCATCTCCACATCTTTTCCAATTGATGTCATTCCTCCCCTCTTTCTTCTTTGAACATTCCTTATACCGTTCCCTTTCCACTTATTACCCCCTTTCTATATTCCCTTCCTTCTACATCATTTTCTTTGTTATCCTCTTCTCTCTCCCACCCCTCATCTTATTTCCCTTCCCTTGTATTATCTTCTTCCCCTTTTTCCATCACGTTTCCTCCTTACTTCCCCATTGATAACTTGGTTGTTCAGCGTTGTCCTGTCTTTTTTATCATACCACCCTCCACATGCATCTCTATACGGTCTGTTCCATATTCTTGGCCTTGGTCTTCCTTGCAATGACACGATTCCTTCAATCTTCTCCTTGTATTTGTTTTGTCTTCCTTTCCTCTCCCCTAATTTTCACGTTTCTTCTGACCACTTCTCCTTTTCTCTACCACCCCCTACCTTTTCGTTTATTCTGTATCTGTTTCTCTTCCTTTCTCTCCTCTTTTTCACACTTTCCTCACGCCTCATAGTTTCTTTTTTTCCTCCATTCTACTTCTTCTTTCGTCCTCTTTCCATTTTCTTCCATTTCACCCCCTACTCCCACCTCATTTTCTCCTTCTTATTTATCCTTTCCCGTTTCCTGTTTTTCTCAGCTCTATCATTTATGTCACTTCCACGCATCCCTCTTTACTATCTCTGTTGCTTCCTTCATTTTGCACATCTCTCTATTTCATCCCTTCACCCTCTACTCTATCATTTTCCTATTTTTGCCTTGTTTGTCCTTCATCATTCCCTTCTTCCCCTATCATCCCTCTCTCTTATTTCTACCTCTTTCATTCCTTTTTTTTCCCCTCCCCTTACTCTTCTCATAATCAACCCCCAATCCTTTCCATTCCCTTTTCTCTTTCCCACACACCCTCACACCTAGCATTCAAGGTCGATTGAATCCTTTCTCCATTTGCGTCGTGCAGTCATTACAGTCTCTTCCACTCCATTATCATCCTCTTCTCCACCGAATCCATTTCCCTTATTTTCGAGAGTTTTGTCGTATATTCCATTCTCGTTAGTCCTCTCGAGGGGGCATCACCACATCTATTCATAATCACATCTTCTCATGACATTTTTGTCTTGGAGAATACTATGACATCCGTCACTTACCACTTTCTATTCTCCCCAACAAACATTCACTCTACCTTTTAAAAAGTAGATTGAATTCTTCCCCCATACCGTCTACTTTCTTTGAAAGGACACTAATTTCATAGTACCCTTCCAAAGAGGAGCAAATGTAGACACCCCCAATTTTACATCTATCCTAAATCAATTAATTCCCCTTCCTCATTTCCCACAAAAATACACTTCGAATTAATCAAATATAATTTGATTAATCATCCATTTCAAAATCCAAAAAATAATCATAATCCTCACCACATGTCATTATTCTCCTTGTTTTTCTACTATTGAATTAAAAATTCAAATTCAAATCCTCACCCACCATTCGTGGTCCCCACTAACCTAAAATCCTCCACTTATGAATTAAAAATATAATTCAAATCCTCACCCCATTCTTCATGGTCCCCACTCACCTAATCTTGCCCACATTTTCAAACCACTCACCTAATCTTGCCCACATTTTCAAACCACTCACCTAATCTTGTCCACCTAATCTTGCCCACATTTTCAAACCATGATTACTTAAATTAATCTAAGTTAATCACTCCCTCAGGCTATAAATACAACCTTACCCCCCTCTAAACACACGGAGAATAAGCTTTCATGCCATATCTAAGTTCTTGCATCCTTTGAGCAAAGAACATCCTTTTGCCTCATCCTAATGCCAAAATAGCCTCATAATCCTTTTTCCCATCCAGTGCAAAGTAAGAGGATTGTTGTTGCAGGAAGGCCTTGCTCCGTCTTGAAGAAAAGCACCTACATATCACAAAATCAGGGCTCAATCCAAGTTTCCTAGCCCATTCCAAGGTTTGCTACGGAACGCGGAGGAGGTATGATTATTGGTATTGTACTTCCTTGTTAGTAGTGTATTTTTCCTAGCTTACAGGTTGATATCACCATTTGGGGTCCAGTAAGGGAAACTCTAACACTTACTAAAGATAGTAATTTTTCCCTTCTAAATGTAGTAAAGTTCAAGGAAACATGAATTTAAAGTGCTTAGGTTGGTCTAGTTTCTCAGGTGTGATCAATCATGAAGAGATGGCAATTTTTTGTGGTTTGGAACGATCGTCTCATATTACATAACAAAACATCCATCATGGCAAGTAGTTCATCACGATGAGTGTTTTTTTCTTCCATCCCTTCCCTCTTCCTCTCTCTCCCTCTCCTTTCTCTCTCCTTTCTAATTATTTGTTGAGCATAATCATTATATTTCGTCATATTCACTTAAGTAACCTATTCTAAATTTGTAAAAGTATTTTCTCAAAATTATAAGAGAAATACTTAATTCATGGAAAACAAAAGGTCATAAATGGAATACGGAATATGAAGAGTCATATGAGGGAGCTGAAAGGATATTTGAGATTGCTACAAATTGGGATGGCCTCTCCAATCCAAGGGATTCTGAATTTTGAAGAACTCCTACTATGTAGCATTGTGAATTGTGATAACTTGGTTGAAGCTTTGTATTCATCACTACACATGGAATAAAAGCTACACTTCTTCTATTTCTCTTCCTTGTTTCCCCTCTATTTCCCTCTTGTATGCACTTTGTAAGTAAGGTGATCAAAGAGAGATTTGAATCTTCGATGAATGAGCCTAAGAAAACTTTGTGTTTATGTGGGTTTTGTTTTTCTCATTAACCACTTCATTTTTTATTTCTTTTATATTGGATGTTGAACTACTCTAGTTACTAGGTGTGAAGCTCTGTAATCTACTCACGATAATAACCTTCCTTAACTAGTTTCCCCCTTTCTCCTCAATGATGTAACTTACTCTCTTGTACCCTCATACAAGCACTTTGCCACAGGTTCAGTGGAGTTTCCATGTGTGATCCTTGGCCAATTTGGACACCCACAACATTTAGATTAGGATTAGGTTACTTTCAATAATGGGAGTTACACCATTCAATGTAGAGGGGCGTAGCCTCGTTAATGTTGGAGTCACCTAGTTTGTCCACCTGACAAATTTTCTCACCAATAGTTTTTGGTGACTCCGCTAGAGAGAGTTTTTACTAAGTGCACCCAAAAAATATTTCTGCCTAAAATATCAAAAAAATACAGAAAAAAAGTATATATTCAAAAAATAAAATAAAAATCAGATTTTAAAGGAAAATCATTTTTGAAGGCAACTCCATCAAGGAACAAACCCCTGTCACGTTTGTTTCTTGCACCATGAAAAATTTTCTAGATTGGAGTGAAGTACCAATGAGTGACAATGAATAAGAAGAAGAAGAAGATGTCTTCCCGGAAAAGGAGATCGTTGATCAGCCATGGTTCCGGACCAATCCTTACAAAAAGGAAATTCAAGATCAGTAAAATGGTCTCCTACTTGAAGCAATAATCTATAGAAAACATAAATTTCCAGTGAAGAAGAAGATAAAGAATGGTTGAAAGAGGCACAAAGAAGATACAAGATATTGTGTGCAACCCAAGAAGATCAATAATATTCCAAAGGTAATACTCTTAGTTATGCCCAACTAAATTAAAAGCTGGAAACCATGTATTTCATCACTCTCCCTTGGGATTATTTCATTGCATATAGGAAGGATAAAATGAGATTCTTAAAAATTGAGTATATGGAAATAATCATGAGCACTATACAAGGAAATTCAAGTCCCCAAATCTACCTCAAAATGCTGAAATATGCTAAATATTTGCAAGAGATGTACGAGAAACTTGAAGCAGCCCATAGAAAGGAAGAAGAAGAGGAGATTTTTTCTATGGAAGAAGATCTTGAAGATCATTCATACTATAAGGTGTTCATTCCTGAAATTTTTTTGAACGTTTCCGAAGAAAATCTTATCATGGATCCTTTTGATGAGAATCAAACCAGTCTTATATAAGATGGTGAAAGACAAGGTGGTGCAGAATCCACTGAAGAAAATTTTTGCAACCTCACACATCTCACTGCAAAATTGAGAAAATTATCTTTCTTCTGCCACTTATTAGATGACTTCCTCGCATACAATGATGAATAAATGAATGTTTTGAAAATAGAATATGTGGAAAGGCTCCAGAGCATAATAGAAGGAAATTTTGACCCTAAGGCCTATCATGAAATTTTGAGGTATGCTTTAGATTTGCAAAGGAGGTATGAATATCTTGAAACACTTGATCAAATGGAGGGATAAGATGATATGCACCCTATGGAGGAAGACCCTGATGGCTGCCCATACTAGGAGGTGTTCATCCCTGGAAGATTCTTGAATGTTCCTGAAGAAGATCCTATCCTTAAACCATTTGACGAGAACCAAAACAACATCATGGAGGATGAGATAAAAGACATGGAGATGGAACCCCCATTCATCTATTATTCTTGGATCGAAGCACATCCCATGGGAGGAGAAATGGATTCAAAGGAAGACTCTTGTTACATGATGGATGATTCAATGCTTTTTAAAGAATCCACCAACGATGAGGAAATACAAGATGATGGATTTGAGGTAATCACGTATAATCCCCTTTTATATTTTTATCTTTTGATTAGTGATGGAATGAAAGTATACAAAGAAGTGCAAGAGAACCATCATACATCCCATACTTGAAAGGATGAATTCAAAATGATCATGGATAATTTGCCTTCCTATTTTGGTGTTTCAAGTGATGTAGAGATGTTGTATGAAAAAATGGAAACAGTCAAAGAACTAGATTCTCTTCCCAATTCAACCATGGATGATATGATGGAAGAATCTCACTTCCTTTTTAAATTCAAGGAGAATGAACAGTTCAAACACAATATCTTCCCACTAAAGGAGAATAGTGATCATCTCGATGAAGATAGAGCCTTTCATTTTTCATATGAGCAAGAAGATTCAATAATGGATGATCAAGATGTAGCTGAAAAATATTTTCATACCACTGCCACAACACGGTTCTCTGATCCCTACAAAGAAGTGTATGATATGTATTTTGAGATTGAAGGAGTTCCCTTCCCACAAAGTTTGGACCTCTTCTCCTTGTTAGATGGTGTCAAGAATCAAGTATGCCCATTTTGGCAAGAAAGTGAATCTTGGGAAACGTGAAGCATGGAAGAGGTGAGCAAGGATGTTTCAAATGAATCATGGGCCCGTACAGATCAGATTTTTAACCATCTCCTGGAGGCACAACATAAATACTCTTCCCACAAATATGAAGGTGAGTATATGGAAATTTCAGAAGAATTATCTGTGCAAGACATCTTGAAGGCTATAGAAGAGACCGAGGACCCTCAACTCAGTCTTGAACTCTTGACTCGAGAAATGGAAATGTAAGACATGTATGAATCAATTTGTGATTCTCATTTTTATACACCAATGTTTGATGTTGAGAGAGAGCCAATGGATGATTTTGATGTCTTCCCCAACAACTTGTCCAATGAGAGGGAATGTAAAAATATACCTTTCTCTTTCTTGTTGTGTGAAGAAGATCATAAGTGAAAAATAAGGAAGGTTGTTGAATCTCCTTTAAATATCCTCAATATTGAAGACAATGTCTCTACCGTGGAGGAAGATAGTAGAGAAAATGTTGATATGATTTTCATTGAAGATATTTTTTTGGAACAAAATGAAAAGCTACAAGATTCTCAAGATTCTTGGGATTGTGTTCAAGATCAACTTGCTCCCACCACTTCGGGATGCTCCACCAGTGCAGAACAATATTTCATATGGAAAAGTACATTTGAGGGTATAGAATTTTTCTATAAAAAAAATTGAGGGTTACAAATTTGTAAATGAGGCCAAGATGGACTTTGAGCAGGTGGATATTTTCAATAATAGTCCCAGAAAACAAAGTGGAAATGTACTTGATTCTTGTGAAAAGATTCAAAAGCAGATTACACTCATCATTTCCCAAGATACAATATATCTTGAACATATCCCCATGTTGCAACATTTCCCAAAAGAAGATAAAGGCCTCTGATTCAATGATATAACCTCTATCTTGGAAAGGAATTATTCAAAGCAACAAAGTGAGATGTCCCAGGAGGCTGTCAAATGGGAAGAAAATCAGTTTGTTCTCACTACCTCTAATTGTATAGTTGATTCCATGATGCAATTCCAAGAGGAAGGATGTTTCCATGAAAAGATAAATCTTCCCACTCTTGAAGACATGGAAGAACAATGTCTCATGATCGCAGGGCATAAAATGGGAGCATCAAGGTACAAGAGCTCAGAGAAGATAACGAAGTATTCATTAGATGCAAGAAAATTATCTGTGCAGTATGAGTATGAAGGTGGAATTATGGTCAGCCTTATTCTTCTCAAGCCATGCAAAGCCATCACAAAATCATGGTTTGATCAAATAACATTTTCCGTGCTTCAAAGGTTAGACTTCAATCTGTTGTTTCATGATGACATGTACTTCTCTCAACCCATTTCCAGGTATGTGTATATTCTTTCCCCACCTCTATAAATATCCTTCCCATGTAACATAGTTTCCATTTTTCTAGTTTTTTTGTTTCCCCATTTCATGTGTTTCCCTTATGTTTGTGTGTGTGTGTGTGTGTGTGTGTGTGTGTGTGTGTGTGTGTGTGTGTGTGTGTGTGTGTGTGTGTGTGTGTGTTTAATAAGGAAGTTGTGTAGCCTCTCTTTCTAGTGACTCCATACATCCCAACAGATAAGGCACTGATTGATGAATAAATTTGAGATTATGGGATTCTCAAGTTATTTTTTTGTTATGCTCAATCCATAACATGTCCCCAAGCTAGAGCCAATTATTTTCATGCAAATTTGTAATAGGAAAATCGGTAATTTTCCAGCATGACAATGATACTCTGTGCCAAATATTTCAAGTCCCACCCTTCCCAGACACCCCATGTCTACTCAGTCAGTCCAATGACCTCCAAGATGATGTTAACTCAGTCCCCTAGGTGATTTAGGAAATTCAATTTACCCCCACCCCAAGTTGATTTTAGGAGTTATTGGAAAATGTAAATTTCAAGCAGTTATGGGAAGGGCTATCACTAGCCTTCCCAGGACTGGAGCAACCCCTTGGAGCGGAACGGAGGAGAAAAATATGAAAATGAGGTTAACTGAAGACCTAGGAACATCATTGAAGTGATTTAAGAACATTCAAGAAGTATTTTGAGGAGTCAAGGCAACTTCACTAAAAATAGGGTTCATAGGTCTAAGCAGTGCATAAGGTCAAAAGAGCTACTGAGCTTCGGGAAGTGACTCCAGGAGCTCTAGATGGAATTAGGAGCCAAACAATACATTATCGGAAAGGAAATTCCAAGTCCTGTAACATGGTGAAATCATATCTTTCACTACACTTTGGGGTAATAGGTTTATAACTGGTATTTTCCATGCACAACTAAGAAGCTAAATCAAAAATCCACTTTTTCATAGCCTAAATGGAGTAATAAAGATCTGAGAGTCCCAAAATTGGATATGGAAGGCTATTTCTAGTTGATTTCATATATAATTTCATCAAAAACGTCCATTGGGAGCTAAAGATATCACTGTTTCAAGTTTCCCTCAAGGAACGAGTTCGGGAGTTAGTCAAATTTGATGAGGACATGTGTCATCTCTAGGAGCCTAGAAAAATTTTGTGTCCCTTACATCCCTCAATATAATGTACATGAGGGACAAAAAAAATTTCCCAACCCCAATAATCCCTCTGTTCACTCATACGACCTCTTGGATCGCCAGTTCAGCTCCCAGGTGCTTGTTCACAACTCATTCCCTCAAGCGTCCAGATCGTGACAAGTGGCGGCTTCTAGCATGCCATGAAAATTGATGACCATCACGTCCCTTTGTTCTAAGGGAAATGAGGGACATAAATTACACCCAACCCAAGGAATTTCTCCTGGTTCCTAATGCGATCAACTTTCAGCCCCCACGTGCTTCCAACATGCTTTTTGGCCAAAATACTCCATCATTGGATCTTTTCCAGGTGTCGAGATGAGGCTCCACGTGAAAAATGATGTCCCTCATGCACCTTAATGCTTAAGGCACATCAGGGACACAAAAATGTGCCCAAACCCAGGTTTAAAATTTTAAAATTGTCAAACTCCTTGATGCTTCTCTATTGTTGTCTGTGAAACTCACTGCCATAATAAAGTTGTAGAGAACTTACAAACCGCCATTGCTGCACTTTCGAAGCTCCACCAAGTACTTCCCACATTGAAATACATAAGTCTCAGAAGAAAATAATATTTAAATAATGAATAATGGAGGAGAAACAAAAAATTTCTTCTGAAAAATCTTTTAGCCACCGGACGAAGAAATTTATGTAGCTTGTAAACCAGGGCATGAATCTAAGAACCATTTTTTTTTACGTTCTTCATTTTAAGAGACCATAAAAAACTCAGATATAGATTCCCCATCCACATCAAGGATATTTTACAGCAATGAAATTCTCTTTTTCGTGTAACAAAGACTAAAAGAAAATTTCCCGCCAAATCGGTGATTAGTTTGCAGAGAAAATTCACTGGTGAAACAAGAAGAAAAAACCACATCGAAAATATAATTTTTATCACGATCTAAGGTGGAAAAGGAAACCTACAAATTTTGAGCTCCATTAATGGCCACCATGACATAGTAGAGGAAAAAATAAGCGACCTACCTCTCCACTTCAAAAGGTTCCAGTGGGCGAAATCACGCGAAAATCGGTGGAAACGATCCTTGAAAAATCTAGTTTCATGTGAACTAGTTTTCACACCACGAAGTCCCTATTTTTTATGGATATGGAGGAATTATTTTTCATCAGCATTCTACCCTATCACATGAATAATATCAGTGAAAAAGGAAGCGAGCTACCTCTTCACTTCTCAAGGTTCTAGTGGGTGAAATTGCGCGAAAATCAGTAGAAACGATCCTTGAAAAATATAGCTTCACATAAACTAGATTTCATGCTATGAAGTCCCTATTTTTTAGGGATATGGAGGGCTGTTTTTTTTTTCAGTATTCTTTCCCTAACAATGAAAATATTATTTTCCAACTTTTTCAGATGAAGGAATTGCTCAAAATTCAGAACGTGGAACCCCAAAATAAAATCTAGGATTTCAAGACCTGTTTTGTTGCAATCTGATGGTCGTAGTGCACTTACTGAAAATAGTAGGCCTTCCTACATAGGATACTGATACTTATGGTAAACCACCATCTGAAGAGGCTGTGAAGAAGGAGGTGAACATGGAGGGAGTATCGTAGGCAAAGTCATAAAAAAGGTCATCTTGGCCCACAATCTAGTAAGTGTTTCCACGAGCCCCTGCTATAAATAGCCAGTTAGTCCAGAAGGCGAGAGGAACATAATAAGAAGAAGGAATTCAAGATAACATATCCAACTGAGGTTGGGAAAATCTAACATGTACACTTACCAAAAATAGTAAATTTCCCCTTGGGTACTTACTAAAAATAGAAAGTTGTTCTCAAAGGAAAATTTTGGCACAACGTGACAGAGAGGGATAATCATTCAAGTCGATATCACCATTTGGGGTCCAGAAAGGCAAAATCCAACACTTACTAAAGATAGTAAGTTGTCCCTTCTAAATTTAGTAAGTGTCAAGGAAACATGAATTTAAAGTGCTCAAGTTGGTCTAGTTTCTTAGGTGTGATCAATCATAAAGAGATGACAGTTTTTCATGGTTTCGAACGATCGTTTCCTATTACAAAATGATGACATCCATCATGGAAATTAGTTCATCACGAGGAGTTTTTTTTTCTTCCATCCCTTCCCTCTTCCTCTCTCTCCCTCTCCTTTCTCTCTCCTTTCTAATTCTTTGTTGAGAATAATCATTGTATTTTGTCTTATTCTAAATTTGTAAAAGTATTTTCTCAAAATTATAAGATAAATACTTAATTCATGGAAAACGAAAGGTCATAAGTGGAATACGGAATATGAAGAGTCATATGAGGGAGATGAAAGGATATTTGAGATTGTTATAAATTGGGATGACCTCTCTATTCCAAGGGATTCTGAATTTTGAAGAACTCCTACTATGTAGCATTGTGAATTGTGATAGCTTAGTTGAAGCTTTGTATTCATCACTACACATGGAATAAAAGTTACAATTATTCTATTTATATTCCTTTTTTTTCCTCTATTTCCTTCTTGTATGCACTTTGTAAGCAGGGTGATCAAAGAGATTTGAATCTTTGATGAATGAGCCTCAGAAAAATTTGTGTTTACATGGGTTTTGTTTGTCTCACTAACTACTTCATTTTTGCTTTCTTCTATATTGGATGTTGAACTACTTCGGTTACTAGGTGCGAAGCTTTGTAATATACTCATGACATTAACCTTCCTTAACTAGTTTCCCCCCTTTCTCCTTAATGTTGTAACTTACTCCCTTGTACCCTCGTACAAGCACTTTGCCACAGGTTCAGTGGAGTGTCCCTATGTGATCCCCGACCAATTTCGCCACCTAAAACATTTAGATTAGCATTAGAATTATTTTACTTTCAATAATGGGAGTTGTACCATTCAATGTAGAGGGACGTATCCTTGTGAATGTTGGTGGAAACACCTAATTTTTCCACCTGAAATGTTTTCTCACCAATAGATCCTGAAGTAGGATGGACTAAAAAACTAGTAAACATGAGGAGGAGATTGTCACAACAGTTCTAGCAAATTCTGGAGTTGTCAGACCTACGAAGACTAGATTATGGGTGCTTGGGAATTGGATACTTCTTTTGGGTGCTCATGACTGCGAAAGACCTCATAAATTGATTTTTGTTGTGTCACAAGATGGTCGCTAACCTTCGTTGGTCTCTTGTGTGTTGTTGGATGATTGTTATAGTCTCCTATAACCTGAAAATAGAGATATAGCCTACAAAACCCTCAAAAACATCAAATATTAACAAGAAAAAGATGAAAATGGGGATTCAGACTAACCCCAACGGTCACCCGACAAAGTAAAATTACAACCAAGTGTTGCACTACATTTTCGACTCCATGTATTCTTGTGCGTGTGTGTAAAAACCGTGCCCTGGGCAGCTCTTGTGCAAGATGCACTTGATAACAAGTGATAGCTAGATGTAGCAATGTAAGTAGATGTGTGGATAGAAAAATAAACTTCCCCTCATATGTGCATATGCAGTCCCTTGTCCCTCGAGTGAGTGCTAGAAGGATGCTTGGATGCTCTTGGAATGCCTTTGGATGCAACCTTAGGTGGTGATAGTAGGTGTTTATATCTTGGTCCTTTATTATGGTCACATAGTTTTTTATTTATATGATTTCCTTGTTTGAATTTTGTAATTGAAAACTAAAAGGCCGACCCATAAGAAAATGAGATGTCCAAAAGATAAAAGAGGCGAGTAACATACAAAGAGGTCGGGGGCACCCTGAGGGGATGAGGGTGACTGAGTGCTAGCGTCCTGGCTTGGATTTGGTGTCCAAAGTCAATAAAGATAAAGCAATTAAGATCAGACTGGGTTGTGGGGTGTGTAAGAACAAAGAGGTAACCAAAAAGACAAGAAAGAGGTCAAAGATAGATGTCAATTACTAGTTTTCTCGCTTAGGAATTATATGAATAGTAATATGTGATTAGGACCTAGAAATGTATCCAACTGTGTGATTTTGTGTCTATAGCATGAAAAGCCATAATAATATCAGGATCTCATAATTATGTGCACAAGTTCAAATGTGTGTGCACTAATAGGTATTTAACTCAAACAAAATAAACTACTCCCAAATCAAGCATAACCCCTTTGTGGGTGTGAACACGTCTCAACACCAAGTTAGTTTGGAAATAATTGGAGACACCATCCAATGTTAACATGCACAATCTAACACCCTCCCTTAAGCGTGGAATGGGGGGTGAGAAAAGAGGAAGCAAATAGACTAATGAGTCTCAACAACTAGGCTTGATCAAGTACCCAATATACACAATATATGTCTTTTTTCATGCATATATGTTTTATTTTACAACGAGAGTCCTAGATTTATAGTTGGGAAAGGTTTGTTTCATGCAATAAGAATCTATTACGCTAGCAACCATAAAAATTTCAGGACCTCCTAATTATTTGCAAAATTTCAAATGTATGTGCACTATTAGGTATATAACTCGAACAAAATAAAGTACTCCCAAATCAAGCTTAACCCCTTTGTGGGTGTGAACGCATCCCAACACCAAGTTGGTTTGAAAATAACTTGAACTATCATCAAATGTGAGCATGTGCACTCTAACACCCTCCCTTAAGCACAAAATGGGGAGCGAGAAAAGAGGAAGTAAAGAGACCAATGAGTCCCAACAACTAGGCTTGATCAAATACCCAACACAATATATGTATTTGTTCATGCATATATGTTCTATTTTACAGTGGAAGTCCCAAATTTATAGTTAGGAAAAAATTTCTTCATACAGTAATAATTTTTTGCGTGAACAACCATAATAATAGGAGGATCTCCTAATTGTGTGCACAAGTTCAAATGTACGTGCACTACTAGGTATTTAACTCGAACAAAATAAACTACTCCAAAATAGAGCTTAACCCATTTGTGGGTGTGAACACATCTCAACACCAAGTTGGTTTGTAAATAATTGGAACATCCATTCAATGTGAACATGCACACTCTAACACCCTCCCTTAAGCATAAAATGAAGAGTGAGAAAAGAGGAAGGAAAGAGACTAATGAGTCCCAACAACTAGGCTTGATCAAGTACCCAATATACATAATATATGTATTTTTTCGTGCATATATGTTCTATTTTACAATGGGAGTCCCATATTTATAGTTGGGAAAGGTTTTCTTTAATGCAATAATAATTTGTTACGTGAAAAACCATAATAATAGGAGGATATCCTAATTTTGTGCACAAGTTCAAATGTACATGCACTACTAGGTATTTAACTCGAACACAATTAACTACTCCCAAATTGAGCTTAACCCCTTTGTGGGTGTGAACACATCTCAACACCAAGTTGGTTTGGAAATAACTGGAACCGCCATCCAATGTGAACATGCACACTCTAACACCCTCCTTGAAGCGCAGAATGGGGAGTGAGAAAAGAGGAAGAAAAGAGACAAATGAGTCCCAACAATTAGGCTTGATCAAGTACCCAATATACACAATATATGTTTTTGTTCATACATATATGTTCTATTTTACAATGGGAGTCCCAGATTTATAGTTAGAAAAGGTTTGTTTCATTTAATAAGAATTTTTTGTGTGAATAACCATAATAATAGGAGGAACTCCTAGTTATGTCCACAAGTTCAAATGTACGTGCACTATTAGGTATTGAACTCGAACAAAATAAACTACTCCCAAATTGAGCTTAACCCCTTTGTGGATGTGAAAACATATCAACACCAAGTTGGTTTAAAAATAACTGAAACTGTCATCCAATGTGAAAATTTACACTCTGACACCATCCCTTAAGCCCAGAATGGGGAGTGAGAAAAGAGGAAGCAAGGAGACTCATGAGTCCCAACAACTAGGCTTGATCAAGTACCCAATATTAACAATATATGTCTTTGTTCATGCATATATGTTCTATTTTACAACGGGAGTCCCAGATTTATAGTTGGGAATGGTTTGTTTCATACAATAAGAATTTGTTACGTGAACAACCATAATAATAAGAGGATATCCTAATTATGTGCACAAGTTCAAATGTACGTGCGCTATTAGGTATTTAACTCGAAGAAAATAAACTACTCGCAAATCAAGCTTAACCACTTTGTGGGTGTGAACACATCTCAACACCAATTTGGTTTAGATTTAACTAGAACTGCCATCCAATGTGAACATGCACACTCTAACACCCTCCCTTAAGCGTGGAATTGTGATTGAGAAAAGAGGAAACAAAGAGACTAATGAGTCGCAACAACTAGGCATGATCAAGTACCCAATATACACAATATATGTCTTTGTTAATGCATATATGTTTTATTTTATTTTGGTATTCCCATATTTATAGTTGGGAAAGGTTTGTTTCATGCAATAAGAATTTTTTGTGTGAACAACCATAATAATAGGAGGATCTGTTAATTATTTGCACAAGTTCAAATGTACGTGCACTATTAGGTATTTTAACTCGAACAAAATAAACTACTCCTAAATCAAGCTTAACCCCTGTGTGGGAGTGAACACATCTCAACACCAAATTGGTTTGCAAATAACTGAAGCCACTATCCAGTGTGAACATGCTCACTCTAACACTCTCCCTTAAGCGCAGAATGAGGAGTAAGAAAGAGAAATTAAAGAGATTAATGAGTCTCAACAACTAGGCTTGATGAAGTAGCCAATATACACAATATATGTCTTTGTTCATGTATATATATTTTATTTTACAATGGGAGTCCCAAATTTATAGTTGGGAAAGGTTTGCTTCATGCAATAATTTTTTTTGCTTCAACGACCATAATAATAGGAGGATCTCCTAATTATGTGCACAAGTTGAAATTTATGTGCACTATTACGTTTTTAACTCGAACAAGATAAAGTACTCTGAAATCAATCTTAACCCTTTTGTGGGAGTGAACACATCTCAACGCCAAGTCGGTCTGGAAATAATTGGAACTGTCATCCAATGTGAACATGCACACTCTAACACCCTCCCTTAAGCACATAAATGGGAGTGAGAAAAGAGGAAGCAAAGAGACTAATGAGTCCCAACAACTATGCTTGATTGAGTACCCAATAAACGCAATATATGTATTTGTTCATGCATATATGTTTTAGTCTAAAATGGGAGTCCCATATTTATAGTTGGTAAAGGTTTGTTTCATGCAATTATAATTTTTTGCATGAACAACCATAATAGTAGGAGGATATCCTAATTATGTGCACAAGTTCAAACGTGTGTGCACTATTAGGTATTTAACTCGAACAAAATAAACTACTCCCAAATCAAGCTTGACCCCTTTATGGGTGTGAACACATCTCAACACCAAGTTGGTTTCAAAATAACTGGAACTGCCATCCAATGTGAACGTGCACACTCTAACACCCTCCCTTAAGTGCAGAATGGGGAGTGAGAAAAGGGGAAGCAAAGAGACTAATGATTCCCAACAACTATGCTTGATTGAGTACCCAATAAACGCAATATATGTATTTGTTCATGCATATATGTTCAATTTTACAATGGGAGTCCCATATTTATAGTTAGGAAAGGTTTGTTTCATGCAATAAGAATTTGTTACATGAATAACCATAATAATAGGAGGATCTCCTAATTATGTGCACACACTTTTAGGTATTTAACTTGGACAAAATAAACTACTCCCAGATCAAGCTTAACCCCTTTGTGGATGTGAACACGTCTCAACACCAAGTTGGTT
The DNA here is from genome assembly GCA_019776745.2 of Taxus chinensis. Classification (NCBI taxonomy): domain Eukaryota; kingdom Viridiplantae; phylum Streptophyta; class Pinopsida; order Cupressales; family Taxaceae; genus Taxus; species Taxus chinensis. The sequence continues at coordinate 204,975,123 of CM034155.1, read as the reverse complement.
TGGAAATAACTGGAACTATCATCCAATGTGAACATGTAAACTCTAACACCCTCCCTTAAGTACAAAATGGGGAGTGAGAAAAGAGGAATTAAAGCGACAAATGGGTCCCAACAACTAGGCTTGATCAAGTATCAATATGTATATAGTGAAATCTAAGTGTCTCGATGGTAACTAGTCCATTTTACTGAAATAAACAATTGTCAAAATGTTATAGGTGCCAAGTCATATAATAATTGGTGCTTTATGTGATTTTCACATAGGAAAAACCTTGATCAAAGGAACTAGGATAAAAGAGTTGTCATGGATGAAATGTATCATTGCAAGGCACACAAAAACCAACAATACAATAGCAAAAGAGGTGTGAGAACTTATGCCACAAGGTGTCCAAAGAAGTATGACTCAAAGACGGACCAAAAAGTAGAATTTGATGCACTAGATGGAGTAAGACCCATCAAACATATGTGCACTCAATGGACTCAAAATTCAAAAATATATGATGAGAACACATGATCTGAATTTATTAATGATTACAAGTGCTACAGATGTCAGACTTGTATAAAATGCCAAGTCTAAATTCACTATTCTTTTATTGAGATAAAGTTTAGCTAACCAAAAGAAATGTTTGGTGCACATGTGTTCATGTGAACTCATTTTGCACTCATGGTTTGGATCCACTATAATGCAAGATTTTATCAAACTCATTTCGATCTACTACTAGAAGATGTGGTGTACCAAATACCAAAAGCAATCACTAAAGCAATGGGCACGACACTTGAAGCAGGCTTAGCAACATACCCCACATATTGTTGAATAGGTGGAGTGATGCTTCAAATTTTTATGAGTAAAAAAAACCAACTACTCGAACACTAATAAGCTAACACTGGGTTTCACCAGGCTAGCTACGCTTTAAAAGGAGAACTAGTTCCACTATAAAATTGAAGGAGAATATAATCATGCTTGAAAGGTGCAAAATATATGAATGAATTATAACTCTTAAGAATATGGCCTTGGTGGTGATGGGAGAATCATGTTACTAAAATAGAGAAAAGTGCCCAAAAAATGCAATCGCATGAAGAAAAACTTTGTGGCTCTTTAGATCTAGAGCGACTATAGAAAAGTCTCATACAAAAAAATTACTTCACCAAGTGATGCATAGAACCCCATAATGTCATCAATCTCTAAAGAATGACATTTGAAATAGGAGATTTACTCTACAAATACAAAAAAATAGAGCTCAATCAACAAGGGAGTTGAAAAATAAAGGAGTGATGAGCGTACTGAGAAGTTGAAAAGTGGAAGATTCATGTTTGTAGTGCCCTCTTAATGAATGCTTACTCTTCCACTACAAGTGATTTGGAATATAACCCAAATGAAAATGAATGGCTAAAGATGATATCTTCATATAAGTTGGCACAAAATTAACTAATGATGCATGTAAGGAAATATCTAAATGTGTGTCAGGTTGATCATGTATGACATCAATGTCCTCAAGGTGTTCATGCCTGAGCGAAGGTGCAACAGAACCTGTGTGTAGCTCAGCATCCTCATGAAGAGTGGAGTGAACAAAAATAGGATCTATGACATCAAGTGATCCTCATAGAAGATTTATTTCCTACATTATAACCAATAACATGTCATGTCATCCAATTGATATGTTGGATGGGAGAAACATTGCCTTGAAGACTTCTACCAACATCTCCACTAAGATAACCCAATGAATGATGTGTCAAGAGCCAAAGGCGGTATTATGCTTCTCAGAAGAGCCAAACAAATAAGAAAGAGGAGTAATGGGGTTAGTTGAATGTGCAGCAACATGAGCAACAATATGAGCATCATGAACAAGGATTTACTCAAGATTTGGTAGGTCATAATCTAAAAGTGTATCAAGTGGGTCAAGTTGATTCCAAAATAACCGGAATTACAATCCAATGTGAGCATGCACACTCTAACACCCTCCAAAGTTGTATTTTGGTCATGTGTTCAAACCCCAGAAGTACTAAAACCTATTTTTTGTGAAAGGGGCTATTTGAATTAATTTTTAAAATTAGGAAAAATTATACCCAAAGTTATCGTTTTCACCATAATTATTTTTCCAGACCATATTTTCTTGTAAAACATATTTTAACTAGATTCCACACTTATTCCAATGAGTACAAATAAGGAGGGATATTGCATGTCTTTATATGATATTTTAATCCCTATAAACTAGTCAAAATATCAGAATTTGCATTGAGTGGGTGTCTACTTACCATGAATCAAGAGAAAAACCTCAAATTGATGTAACTTTTGCATACGATGGTCAAAATTGTTATATGACCACTCATTTTTCATGGAAACTAGATTATGAACTCTTTGAAATGTTTAATTTCTTGAACTAACATCTCTGTACATGAGTTTATGTTGAAAATGAAGAAATTAGGCCTTGTAATGTACTACAAGTGCATTTTCAGTGGAAACCAACAACCTATTTTTTTGTTAAAGTTAATGTGCTTCAAAATCACAACATTGTTTCACATTGCATGTATTGTCGAAAATTCTACAATTTCACTTTAAGGTTTATAATTCCCTACAGATTTGACAGGCTAATAGCGCCAAATTGGAGGTTGGAGGATAATTCCCCTTCTCCAACTAGTTATTTTCTTAGAGTTTGGTTTAAATGATTGAATAACAGTTTTGGTAGTAGTAATATGTGTTTTTCTTCCAATTTAGTGTTGTTATGTGTTCAATTTTTGTCTTCTTTTACTGAGCTTCAATGCGGAGAAAACAAAGTTGTTATGATTGATTTTGTAGTTTCACGAACTTCTCACCTCTCGAATGATAAGGGGAAGAGATTTCCAGTGGTTTGCAATCAATCATCGGTGATTCTACAAGTTGACATAGGAGTTGCTAGCTTTGGACATGTTGATCAAATGGTTGTTTGCGATTGTTGGGCATTATAGAGATGTGCCATATAGAGTACGAGAGAATCATTAGATGGGTTTTTGTGTGATACTTTATGTGGATCGATGTAGTTGAGGAGGGTTTGATTGTGCTTATATTGTAATATGGTATGGAGTGGTCAGATCTAATGTGTATGCTCATGTAGTATGCATGCTTGTATAGTGTGTATCATTTGTGTATGGTGTTCATCATCGTGCCGCAACTCACATGAGTAACAGGATTCAGAAAGAAGCAACATAGGTTGATCAATACCACTAAGTATAGTGTGTCATGTTGTAGGTGCGACAAATAAATTTAAAGACATCACATTTATATGCTCCAGATCATTCTCTTCTACACCCCTTTGGATCAATGAGGGGATTTGTTAGATTTATCATCCAAATTTATTTATTTATAAAATATTTTTTTGTATAGGGACACGCATCTCTTCTTGATACACCCCCTTCTTGTTAGTGTTGATTTTGTTGGTAAAATAATGTTAGTAACGTTAGTACTAAGTTAGTACTTTAAATGGATTTGACCTGCAACGTAGTTGAGTCCAGTAGGAAAAACTACCCTTGAAAGCTTATAAAACTTGAGCTCTTTGAATATGTTTTTTAACGAAGTAATTTTACTTTTACATCATTTTTAAAAATATTATTTCGTTTACCTCTCTATGTGGTCCTAACACTGCAAGGTAAATGAAAATAAAATTATTATTTTTTAAACAATTAGGTGGTTATATAAAAGTTTTGACTTCCTGTTTCAAGAGGCATCATAAAGGAGTTGTGGCAAGTGAGCATTTGATAAAGCGTTTTATTTCAAGGGGGTCACGGGATCAAAATGTCTTTTTAAAACGAGGGGTGGGCAATTTTTGGAGGTTATGTAAAATAATTGCAGTTTAGTTTGTCAATGAGTTGTGTAGAGGAATCGTTCAAATATTGTGGATGCATAAAGTCAAGAGACCATATCTCACAAAATGCAGAGATAGTTTTAAAATTATGTCTGTTAAGTGCATATAGCTTATGATTTTGAAGTTTTAAGTCCTTTTGTTTTGATTTTGTTTTATGAAGATAGGCATGTAACCACTTGTTTGAGGGGTTACATGGCACGTTCTCAATCCATTAGAAGAGTTGGTTTTTAATTTGAAATCTTCCTTTTTGATTTTTTAAAGAAAGGTATTGAAATATAATTTTCAATAGAGATATATAGCATTTTATTGTATGAAAGGTGGAATCTCAGTAGCACCCAACACATTGATCTTACTTTGAACTTGAATAAATGGGCAATCTTTATTTGAACACCATGGTTGTAATACTACATTTTCATGTTGTCAATATCGTTGAAAATCAAAATATAGTATTTCGTGATCCACAAGGCCAACATGATCAACCTAACTGAGAGAGCTACAGGACCTACTCATCTTGAGTTTGTTATCAGCTTTGAGATTGGGCTTAATGTAGTGACATTTTTGCATAGGTGATAGCCTTTTTGGTGTTATTTATTTGTCAAAAATTTGGTTTTTATTTATTGATATTGTAGATGTGGAGTGGACCCATTATTTGGTGGTATTAATGTTGCATAGGTTTCTCGCTAATCAATTGATAAGGGAAAGGGAGTTTTAATCAATCTTAGAGTGACTGTAAATTATTGAGAAGGGTTGTACAAACAAGAATCTTTGCAACATGGTGGTGTTGGAAGTACAAAAATGTTTACAACGTGGTGATGTTGAAAGCACAAGTATGTTTGCAAAGTGTTCAAGATTGTTGGGCATCAAGAAAGATATACCATACTTTAGGAATATGATGATCACTAAGACAAAGATTGTCGTGGTTAGGCATCCATAATATTGTTCACATTGCATGTATAGCTACAACGATCAAAGGGATTGTGAGTGAAAAACATTCATCGTCATCATGTCAAGAGGCTACAAGGATTGCAATAGTCACAAAACATCAAGGTGCACAAATTGCAATAGAGATGTCACACGTGTTGATCAATGTCAAAGTACAATTGGCAATTTGGTAGGTTACAATGGATTTCCTAGATAGCTCCAAAGTCCTTTTACTCAAAACAATCTTTGTTCCCCTATTGGATCAAGGGGGCATTTGTTAGCTTTTGTGATCCAAAAATTCCTACGTAGCATTTTATTTTGTACTTCCAATATAATAAAGAGGCATGTATCTCATTAATAGAGCCACTCCCCTTCTTAAATTAAGATAGTTAATAATATTTATGTTAGTATGTTAGTTGGGCAATTGTGTCACATATATGTGAAAAACAGCGTTATTTAGGCTTATGAAAGTTAGATGTTGAGAGCCGAGGTGTGTGATATCATAGATTACATAATTAGTGAACCTGTGAGTACTCGCCAAAAATCTACTCTACAAGTTTATACGACTTACACTTGAGAGTTTATTTGGGCCAACATTTTTATCTTGAAGTTCTCTTTCTAGCTTCACATTCTCTTGGTCTACCCACATATGCAAACCTTAACTTGTCTATAACTGTGAAGACTCACATTTTCTCCTAATAAAAACCATGATAGTTCTTTCCTCTTATGAATCTTCTCAATATGCTCATGTTTTCACACTTGGTCCTCTCACAATCTTGTAATTATTTCTTCTCATGCCCTCGCCATGTATCCCATTTTCTACCATCTCCATTTTAAATGATCCAACATTATCATTTGGTTACCATTGCTACCTAATTTAATCATTGTACTCCCTATAACACGAAAAATTCTTGTACCAAGATGGATTCTTTAACTCTATTGATTATGTCAAGAAAGTCATAAGCCACATTATCCCACAAAGTTAGAGAAAATAGAACTTACTAAACATTATGCACAAAAAAAAATTCTTGGGGAGATGGAACAATGACAACCTAGTTTTTATTTAGTTAACATAGCTAGGCATAGTATAGGTTCTTTCTATTTTTATTTATTTTTATTGAAATCTAGCAAGTCCCTCGACCGCCTTCCCCCATGATGAAATGGACAGATTTCTTAGGCTAAGCAGCCAAGGACTGAGGGGTATCCATTCCGTTAAATTCACTCAGGTTACAATCCCGACCTCATCCCTTATTATGTTGCATCTCCCGACTTCGCTTGCAGTGAGAATTGAACCGTGGTGGGCTCTTTAAGAACTAAACATCTTCACCATTGAGTCAATAGTCATTCAATGTTCTTTCTATTCATGAAAAACACTTCCCCGCTATTTTATACTCATTTAATATATTTTGTATAAAATTTATATTTTTAAAAGAAAATTAAGTACTTTTTAAAGTTGTTAGAGGTATTGTCAAGTAAAAAAAAAATGGTCTCCCAAGTAGAGTATACAAAATATGTGTGATACAATGAATGATCTAATACTTTTTTATATCAATAAAATTTTATGGCCTCAAACCATTTTGTGCAACTCAATTTCTTTAAACCATTCTTATGGAGCGCATGTTCCATTACATGTTCCTTATTCCTATTGAATCGAGAATACTTTGTTTATGTGTGTCAACAATGGCTCTACAGATCATTGACATATCCTAACTTATAGGAAAGGGCAATTTCCAATTACCTGAATGGGGGCACTAGATCCTATCAAAAATCTATAGAAGTTGTTTGGATTCCATTGCTACCACATCTATCACAAAAAAATTACCTCTTAATTCACCAAGGGTTTATTGAAGGCTGGAAAGGGGAGTCCTAATCAAATCTGTATTGCATTCTTTCAGATCAAGCACCAAATGGACCACCTTATGCACCACTTTCAGTGGCACAATGGGAAACTGATTCAAAATCCTCATTAGTGACATGGAAAACAGTAACAATAATGTAAAAGACTTTGGGGGCTTGGGATTGAAACAAGCACCCCTTGCAAATGAGGCACTTTGACACCGAATTGTTTTGGCGGTTTAATTGGATTAAATAAACTTGCTTGCCTTGTGTTGGGCTTATCATGGGACACTCGTACCAAGCTGATAAAGGAATCATAATCACATCATAGTACCTTACAAATTATTCTCCATACACAAATCGTTGAAGTTGTGTTCCCAATTACCAGGCATAGTCCAAATTTAGTAATTTGCCCAACACAGTAAAAATTTCATTTATCAATATTTAACCATACATTTTCAATATTATTCAATCCCTCTCAAGCTCATCCCATTTAAATATTCCACTTGTAAAATTTCATATCGTTACATTAGAACAAAGCAAATTTTAATCCCCTGACCCACCCTCACTTGAACCCTACGTCTTCCATCCCCAATACCATCAAATGAATGACATTTTAATAAAACTATGTTCATCGTTATGATTAAACCCAAATTTTCAAACATAATATCCTTTCCTACTCGTTATGCAATAAAAATCTGAATCAATTTTATTCTTTGCCATTGTTCCTTGGCCAAATAAAAAATCGATTTCCAATTGCCAAAGCTTGATGCAAGCAATGCTTGTTGTACCACAATGTTAAATTCCCGCCTATAAATTCTGCAACAACGAATAATCATATTTAATATATATACTTAAAATTACCACCAAAAAACTTACAAATTATTTTTAAAATAATAAGAAAAGGAGTGTTCATTTTTTATGGGTGCTATGTAACATAAAAGCTAATAAAGCTTAGACACTTTTATCCTGCCTTGTAGCTTTGCAGAAGCGTGATAATAATTTCTACACATTGTGTTCACAAGGAGTCAGAAGAGAGCCTGTTGCTCTATTGATGACAAGTGCATTTTAGGTCAACAGCTAGTGTGTGCGCATCATCTTATTTGGATTTACTCTTCAGAATTGAATGCAAAGAGGACATCCTAGAAAAGGACCTTGTCCTGAGTGGTCTGACTGTGCAGATTCAATAGAAGAAAGATCATGTGTGAGACTTCAATTTGCATTCATAACCTGAATAGTCAGACCAGGGAGGACAGCAGCATTTTCAGGGATATCTTCTTTGCATACAATGCTACTTCAATTTCCCAGAATCTCCAAGCCAAAATCTTAAACAGCTGCAGTAAGATCTTTCCAATTGCTTTGAATTCTTCGACCACCTACATCTTTAAAAACAGATTTGATCAAAATCCTCCTTAATGCCCAGGATGCACAAAACAAAAAATTGCTAGAAACTATACGAAGTATGGCACAATGATAGACAACAAATAATTAACATAATACCTCAAGATTCTGTGTCTCTAGCAATCCTACAAGGGACTTATTACTTACTACTAACAAGGGATGCGCAGCAGCTAGTCACTGCTTTTGTATTGGGAATTGGATTAGAACTTGTTTGCAATGTTCAATTATTAAATCGCTATTTTCTACCTTTCTGTATTGTGAATTGCATCAGGAATTCGGAGGTAAGCCTTCTTGTTTTATGAGGATTTTGCTATTGTGTTGTTCATGTGCATACGTACCATAGATGAGGGTGCGAGGAAGATAAAGGCCTAGCTTGTTTCACTTCATTTTAAATAATATGCATAGGTCTGCATTATATTTTAACATAAATATCAATAAACATAGATTGTAAATTTAAACTTCTAATTATTGGTATAGGTTACACCCCTCCACTCCATGACCAGAGCATTTGGTGCATTTCTTCTGCAACATTTTATCAATTCAAGTTTCTAACTAAAGGTATATTTTGCATCGCATTACAATTTAACACAAGTGTTGTGACAATTAAATAGGCCCTGAATTCCCCTGATCCTTTTCCCTGTGTAGCAGAACAGGCTTACATATATACACACTATTTCTGGTACACTCAGGAAAATAATGTCCAGAACTTCTCGTACAAAACTAAAAAAAGTGAGGTTTCCACAAGCTTTTGGTGTGGCATAATAATTTTCTTGTGATACAGGTGTTGTTGGATAGGCAGGGTTTGGTTTACTCCAGATCCTGGTCATGAGGTCAAAATCATAGACGCCATATTCTGCTGAATCAGGTTCAAATCCTGTCAATTCCGGAATTTTCAGATGTAACCAATCAGCCAAATACAAGTTGGATATCTGAACTTGGTACCATGATCAAAACTAAGCTGTATAAAATTTGAACAATACATTAGATAAATGGAAAAAGAAATCCAAAATTGTGTGCTTCTGCAATTCTGGTTTTGGCTGTGACCTAAAAACTGCCTTTACTTCTCTTTTCTATTATTGATATTGTTTTTCAGTTTCAAAGCCAGTTGAACAATGAAGAGCAATTATTGAATGGTGTATTGAAAATAGGAGTCGTTTTTACAGAATATGTAATATGTGGTGTTAGATTAACATCGCAAGCATACATATACACAATTAATCATCAATAATGAATTACAAAATCATTATTATCTTATTACAACTACTACACTTCACACGCACACACATTATAGCACTTATATCGATTAATTCACACATTCTCCCCTAGTTCTTGATTAGGGTATCTTCCGACGATACAACATGCTTTATCACTGGTCCGACGTGATTGTTGAGGGAGAAATTTACCCAGGACCCCACCACTATCTTACAATACAACCCATTCTCACGGATCCGATGTGATTGTTGAGATAACAATACTACCCAAGACTGCACCTCATCTTTTTCACTATTTCTAGCCACTTCCCCAGGGCCTTTAGCATTACTTTTCTTGCATCTTATTCAAAAAAACACAAATAATACAACAATACGAAAATACAAAATTGGGACCTATATGTGACATATATTTGAGCCTTTTGATCATTATCATTTTGCACTCTACATTACTCTACCACCCGTTCTTTCTAGACACATTAAGCAGTTAAAACCCATGTATATTATGCACATTACCACCCCAAAGGCATATCCACCCCCGGGGTATATCCACGCTGAGGGGGGGCATCTTTCATACCAATCTTACTTTGGTATCTCGAGGGGTGCCTACCATATTGGGGGCATACCTACACTGGGGCATCTATACTATGTTTATCATAATCACATCTCTCAATACTAGTCCATTGCATGTACCATACTTTCAAACTACATATGGCACTACAACAATAAAATTATATGGCCTCAAACCAATTTTCACTTCTCAATTTCTTCGTAACTACTCTTCATCTTCAGCATGTGTATTCCATCACATATAACTTAATCCTGTTGCATCGAGAGTTTACTTTTTTAATGTTTTCCACTGGTTCTACAAATAATTGATTATATCCAAACTTAGGGGAATTTCCATTTATTTATATGGGGGCACTGAATTCTATAAAAAATATATGGCAGTTGTTTGGATTCCATTGCCACCACATCTATCAAAAACATGACCTCTTAAAGAACCAAGGGTTTATTGAACACTGGAAAGGGGAGTCCTAATCAAATCTGTATTGCATTCTTTCAGATCAAGCACCAAAGTAAGTCTGTCCACCAAATGGACAAGCTGATGCGCTGATTTCTGTGGCACAGTGGGAAACTAGGTTCAAAATGCTCATAAGCAACAAGGAAAACTGTCACAATAACACACCACTTTGGGGGCTTGGGATTGAAACAAGCAGCCCTTGCAAATGAGGCTCTTTGACACCAAATCGTTTTGGCCGTCTAATTGGATTGAATAAAATTGCCCGCCTTCTGTTGGACTTATCACTGGACACTCGGACCAAGCTGATAAAGGAATCGTGCTCACAACATAATACCTTACAAGGAATTCTGGATACATAAACCGTTGCAGTTGTTCCCAATGACCAGGCATGGGACACATTCAGTAATCAGCTCGACACAGAAAAAGTTTCATTTATCAATTTTTAACCATACATTTTCTTTATTACTCAATCCCTCTCAAGCTTGCCCTGTTTAGATATTCCCATCTATTCCATTTGTTGAACCCCATATTGTTATATTATAACAAAAGCAAATTTTAATCCCACTCCTCGTGCAATAAAAATATGAATCAATTTTCCTTTGCCATTGTTCCTTGGCCGAATAAAAAGTCAATTTTGAATTGCCAAAGCTTATGCAAACAAAGCTTGTTGTACCACAATGTTAAATTCCCACCAATAAATTCTGCAACAAGGAATAATCACTCTACACCATTTCAAATAAAACGCCATACTGCAGATTCATATTTAATGTATATACTTACAAATTACCACAACAAAAAATTTATAAATTAACACAAAAAAAAACTTACAAATTATTTCTATACTAAAAAGAAAAAGAGTATTTGTATTTTATGGGTGCCATGTAACATACAAACGAATAAATGCAGTCTGCCAGATTGTAATCAACATCTACCTGCTTACACACCTTTATCCAGCCTTGTAGCTTTGCAAAAGCATAATAATAAAAATCTGAATCAATTCTGTCCTTTGCCATTGGTCCTTAAAATAAAAAATCACTTTCAAATTGCCAAAGCTTGTTGTACCACAAAGTTAAATTCCACCTATAATTCTGCAGCAAGGAATAACACCCTAAACCATTTCAAATAAAACTCTATACCACATATTCATATTTAATATATATTCTTACAAATTGCCACAAAAAACTTACAAATTATTTTTAAAATAATAAGAAATGGAGTATTCAGATTTTATGGCTGCTATGTAACATACAAGCTAATAAATGCAGTGGCAGATTGTAATCAACATCTACCTGCTTAGACACTTTTGTTCTGCCTTGTAGCTCTGCGAAGCATAATATTAATTTCTACACATTGTGTTCCTAAGCAGCCAGAAGAGAGCTTCTTGCTCCACTGATGGCAAGTGCATTTTAGGTCAACAACTTGTGTGCATCCTCTTATTTGGATTTACTCCTCAGAATTGAATGCAAAGAGGACATCCTAGGAAAGGCCCTCGTCCTAAGTGGTCTGACTGTGCAGGTTCAATAGAAGGAAGATCATATTTTATAAGACTTGCATTTGTATTCATAACCTGAATAGTCAGACCAGGGAGGACAACAACCTTTTCAGGGATATCTTCTTTGCATACAAGGCTATTTCAAGAGTAAACTTGCACTCTCAAGAAAAAAGAATTCCCCGGAATATCCCTGCCAAAAGCTGCACTATTATCTTTTCAATTGCTTTGAATTCTTCAACCACCTGCATCTTTAAAAACAGATTTGATCAAAATCCTCCTTCATTCCCAGGATGCATGAAAGAAAAAATTGCTAGAAACTATAAAAGTATGGCACAATGATAGACAACAAATAATTATAATAATACCTCAATACTCTCTCTGTCTCTAACAATCCTACAAGGGACTTATTACTACTAACAAGGGATGCTTAGCAGCTAGTCCCTGCTTTTGTGTTGGGAATTGGATTAGAAATTGTTTGCAACTTTGCATCATTCAATTGTTAGAGAGCTATTTTCTACTTTTTTGTATTGTGAATTGCATCAGAAATTCTCCGGTAATCCTTCTTGTTTTATGAGGAATTTGCTGTTGTGTTGTTCATGAGCATGCGTACAATGGATGAGGGTGCAAGGAAGATAAAGGCCTACTTGTTTCACTTAATTTTACATTATATGCATAGGCCTGCAGTATAATTTAACAGAAATATCAATAAACATAGATAATAAATGTAAACATCTAACTGTTGGTATAAGTGACACCTCTCCACTCCATGACAGAGCATTCGGTGCATTCCTTCTGCAACATTTTATCAATTCAAGTATCTAACTAAATGTATATTTTGCATTGAATTACAGTTTAACACAAGTATTGTGACAATTAAATAGGCCCGGAATTCCCCTGATCCTTTTCCCTGTGTATCAGAACAGGCTTACACATATACACACTATTTCTGGTATACTTCGGAAAATAATGCCCAGAACTTTTCATACAAAACTAAAACATGTGAGGTTTCCACAAGCTTTTGGGGTGGCATAACAATTTTCTTGTGATAGGACTGTTGTTGGATAAGCAGGGTTTGGTTTACTCCAGATCTTGGTCACAAGGTCAAAATCATGGACACCAAATTCTCCCGGGTCAGGTTCAAATCCTGTCAATTTTAATATTTTCAGATGTAACCAATCAGTCAAATACAAGTTGGATTTCTCAACTTGGTACCATGGTCAAAACTTACTTGTACAAAATTTGAATAATCCATTAGATAAATGGAAAAATAAATCCCCTTGTGCGCTTCTGCAATTCTGGCTTTGGCTGTGAGTCTGTGACATAAAAAATGCTCTTTACTTCTCTTTTTTATATTATTGATGTTCTCTACGCCAGTTGAACAATGAAGAGTAATTATTGAATGGTGCATTGAGAATAGGAATCTAATTTACAGAATAAGTAATCTGTGGTGTTAGATTCACGCTTTTCAATTGTCCTCAAATGCTGGGATTTTAGTAGTGCATGGTGTTGAACAATGTTTTTCTTGCTTTTTAAAATTGCACGATTACATCCCATTTTACCCTAATTGCGACAACCTAATAATAAGATGTGTTCTACTATGCCGACCTGTATTAGTCACAAAGACCAACCGATGTTATCAAGAAAGCAAGGGTTTGAACTCACCCAAGGCTAGCTAGCTATCTCTCATGCATTTAGACAGGCCTAGCGTTGATTCGGGTAAAAAATGGTTGGATCTGGGCAAGCAAGCCCCAGGTGATCTTGATGGTGTAGATTTCACTTTGTTCATAACAGTATGTCAAATGGGCATCTGAGCTCGATTGGGAGTGGGAGAATTTTCAGTAGTTGATAGACAGACCTGGCTTATTGACAAAGCTCACAGAGCGATTTTACAAAGAAGCCCAGGTTTGTGCCCTGCCAAGCCTAACTCCACTGCAATGGGGCCGGCCTAGTGTTAATTGTGGTAAAAATGAATGAAGTAGGGTGGAAGCCCCGCATGATGGTGTAGATTTCCCTCCATCCAAGGCAGCACGTTCTGAAATCTGAAAGGAAATCCACGCTTTCTTGGTGCTCTGGTAAACTCTCTCCCAATATGAAATCCCCGAGGAGGAGAAAAGTTGGGATGGGAAAATAGCAAAGAGAATGGAGGACATGAATGGATCAGCAAGGGCCGTGTGCATCCAAGCTCGATTGGGAGTCGGAGAACTTCTAGTAGTTGATACTCGGGCCTGGCTTATTGACAAAGCACACGGAGCGATGTTACTAAGAATGCCAGAGTTTGCACCCTGCCAAGACTAGCTCCGCTGCATTCAGGCAGGCCAGAGTTAATTGTGGTAATATAAGGTAGACGCATGGTGCAAATCCCACATAATAGTGTAGATTTCCCTCATTTCATGGCAGTGCATGCTGAATGGAAATCTGAACTTGCTTGGCACTCTGGTCAACTCTCTCCCTATACAACATCACCCGAGAGGGAGAAATGTGGGAACACAAAAATCCTATGAACAATATTTGATCAGGAAACTAGCAAAAAGACAAGGGACGGAAATGGGGGACCGAGGGATATAGTGATGTCCCTGAGGAACATTCCTTCTGTCTCACTGTTCTACAACAGTAAAAAAAAAATGGTTTCATATCCTGAAATTGGTTTCAGTACAAACCACTCAACCTCCATCTCTCTCTTTTGGAGAAAAGGAAAGGGAGACATGCGCAAAGAACTTCATTAGGTATAGATCACCGGTTGGCAAAACGGGCAAAGATTATTTATTGCTGTGAATACTCAATGGCTAATACCATACAGTTCTAGTCACCAGGAAAATTGAGCATAGGGACAGTTACACCTACCCACTTCTCCAGGTGACTACATTGGCGTTCTTTTATTCTTCATTCACATACCATATTTCAAAATGATGAAACCCTATCCATCTATATACAGAAGGTTCTGCCATGGATAAGGGGAAGCATAAAGATCCTTCCTGGTTTAAGATAACCTCATACAGGAAGACAAAAAGTGATCGATCCTCGTGAGGAAAAACATAGGTCCCCCCTCGCTTAAGATTGGGTTATTTCGAAAGAAAAAAGGTGATCATCCTCATGTAAGGCCGAGAAGAGATGAATCCCGTCACAAGATCTCCAATAAATCTGGAAATCCCCTGTATAAAATAACCATGGATCAAGCGCGCCTTCCTCTTCCTCGCATCGATCTGAGTCAAATGAATGCTAAGAACTGAAAAATATATGATGAATGATGATTAACTCTCCCCCTATACAAATTTGGTCGGGAAGGTTAAAATGCAGTGTTTTCCTTATAAAATGATTGAATTCATCATCCTTTGCTATAACCCCATTAAAATCTAAAAATACATAAACAGATCCACACAGGTACCTGAGATTATTTCGGTAAAATTTAAGTGCACTCAATTCCAATCCTTGGAAACCCTGGTTTAAGTTCTCGTTTCGAACTCTTTTGCTTAGTAAAGACGGGCTTCTGAACTCAACACTTTTTTTAATGTGCTCTTGAAAAATAATGTCAGTGGTTTGAATAGTCTTTAAGAGGGTATGTATGTTTTGTATTTAAAGTACAATTAGGTGTGTTTTACATACGCGAAGTATGATGTAGTTTATATATTATTGAGAGGGTATGTATGTTTTGTATTTGAAGTACAACTAGCAATTGCAAATGAGTTGCAAGTTACGCCGGAGAGGGCTTGAATTTTATGTGTATAATATGGTTTGGATGTAAAATAAATTCTATGATCTATGATAGATGTTTGAGTGAAGAACATAAGTTACATTTTGTTAAAGAGTTCACATGTCTTTACGTAAGGTTCCACATTCTGCATACATGTCTATCGAAACATTTGCAACTATATCTAACAAAATTCCTCTATATTTTGGCACAGGTTGGGAGCACTTTGGCAAATTTGAACTAATTGGGTTGGAGCCTTGTTTGTTGCATATGGTGAACCAAGGCGAGGAGTATGCTAGCAAATGTAACCAAGAGTAGAATCGGATGGATAAGAACACAAAGATGGAAGCCTCGTTTATAAGAAGCGTGGAGATGCTCTTCCACTACAACATCTTGGGTATCATTGGCAGGGTTCTTAATCTCATCTACCCACCAAACATTAAATTCCCTAGAGATATGTCATCTCATGGAATGAAGTGATTGAAGGATACTGACAAAATGGGATTGTTGTCTACACTTTGGGAACATTTAAATGCCAAAATATGAACTCTTGTAAATAAACACCTAGTGTTCAACCAAATGATACAACATGTTATCTTTTAAATGAATATCATAATTAGGGCTGGCCATTTTGTTACCTATATATTAAAATTGCTATTTTTACTTGTTTCAGTTTTGAATTAGTGATAAGATGTTTGCAGTTGGGGATCTAATGTTTAGAAGAATATATTTCAGTCTCCCTTGCTTGATATTTCTTTGTTTATCTTTACAATATGCTCTTCATGGAGATGCAAATCGAATCTTATTGTCAAGTACCTCTCTAGTATCTGATCATTGTTGGTAGTCTCTTACATACTCGAAGTATTAAAAATGATGGTACACCTTGTTTATATGATTATTATCGCCTTACTTGCAAACAAACACAAAAGCAGGGTCTAGTATTGTGGACGATAAAATTAATTATTATTATTATTAACAATCACAACCTATCAAACATCATTGCATAAAATTTATCGAAAAAATTATGATAACATTTTTGTCTGTTTGGCCGAAATAATTTCCTAACTAATTCAAGTTTTAAATTTGACGGACACCTATGCATGTCAAACAAATTTCTAGCGACGTCAATTTTCAATATTACCTTTGTTTGTGGTTACATAAAATCCTCAATATATCATAGGGGTGATGTTATAATAGAAGTGACTCACTTACTAACATAATGGTTGATTGACGCTCCAGTGGATCGGTTACCCTTGCATTTACACAGCTAGCTGGAAGGACTCGCCCTGCATTAGCGTGCCACAAAGTGTGCCATGTTCCTGGGTCATTAACTCTTGTAGTATCTAAAAAAACATAATGGTTGATTAGTTGCAGGATGATTATGGTCAATTGCTCGGCCTTTCCATCTCCTCCTCTATGACTCTATAATCCCAAAAAAATCATACCAAATTGCCTCTAAATACATTCCTTAGCACCCAAGTCAGATATGTCTCTTCAATACATCTTAGAATTACTTCTATGACTCTAAAAATCCTTATTGAATCAAAATACTAATCCCACAGTGGTTGGCTGGCTTGGTGTGTGATAACGTATAAACCACAAAATATCATGATCCTAGTTCCAATAGGGGTGATATCATAATGGAAGTGGGCATTTTACTAACATAATGGTTCATGTGAACCATTTGGACACAATTTTGGAGCGGTTTAATCAAACAAACAACAAATGTTGATCGCCAACCAAAACTCATGTTAAAATATGTCCAACAATTTGGCAAGGAAAATATTAAACCTATGCCTCAATACCATGGCAAGGGAGCCATACAATATTTCTTGTAGAAGATGAAGGAATATATGTCATGTGAGAAGTTGTGCATAAATACAATAGTTTATACAATAACAAGAACTATGACAAGATGGTGGGAAACACATCACCAATATCTAGAATCACGGGACTAGGTTCATGAGGTTGTGTGTGTAAGGTTTGAGCAACTAAATCACACACTCAAACTACAAAGCTATAGTGGAGTAACAAAGCTGTAGTGGAGTAACAAAGCCCAATGAACATCTAGCCAAATGTGAAGCAGTGTGGAAAGAGGGCACCATGATACTCAAACCTACACTGTGGAATCATGGTTTCTACCATATTTTGCATGTTTGGTCATGCACTTGGTATGTGGAAAGGAAGACGTGAAGGGAGACTGTCTTATCGAAAGAATTCAAAGTTCACTTTGTCACTTGTGTACACTTTTACCTTCACCTCCAATACCGCTAATTTGCATCAACCGCTTCAATGGATTTGGCAAGCCATATTCAATGACAATGTTGTTGGAGAAGAGTGCATGCTACAATTGTGCAAGGAAAAGGGAATGGCTATTCCAAAAAAAATTGAGGATCACAACACCAAGAGTGACTCCAGTGAAGAACATGAGGTTGTATGGATGGAGTGCAACTAGAAGAAAAAAAGGACAAAATGGTTCGTCAAATAGATGAAGGCACAAGCTCTAACCACCTCAATATCGAGAAATCTATTAGCTCGCGTGAGTTCATTGATAGAAAGGGTTCTAACAATAAACCATATAATGCTCCCCTATGAATAAAGGCCAATACTAGCATAGAGGAAGCACCAAAAATTATGACAATTGGAAACTACTGGTTTTAGGCGGAGGTAGGCAAGATAATGGAATTGTTATGCGATTATGAGGTGTTTGAATGTGTTGTGTATTTTGTATATTGTATACCCAGGAGTATTGTACACCTCTTCCACGAGCGTTAGCATGGGTCCAAGGAGTATAGATATACTTTTTTATATATGTATATATGGGTGGTATCATAATCCATGAATTATGGGGAACCGTTATGGGTGTTTATCAGCCCATGGTTTTGGTACCCGTTGTATTGTAAAACCACTTTGACGGTTTCAAATAATTTTGTTTACAAATAGTTGGAGATGCAATAGAGTAAAGTAGAACTTGGGAGTACATTATTGTATTGTAAACAGTTAAGTTAATGCAATAAGAGAGAGAAGTTACTATGTTGGGTTTTTTCCCAAAAGGGTTTCCAAGGTTAAATCTTGTGTTTTGTCATTTGGTTTCTTTGATTATCTTGAATATCCTGTTTAGTATAGCTTCGTGTTTATTAGTTTATAGGATTAATTCTCTTCATTTGGTATCAGAGCAATGTTTTAGATTTTATGTGAAGAGTTATGGTTTCTAAAACCTGTGATAAATTTTTTTGAGTGGGAGCTCTGCGGGTGAATTTTTCAAGTAGAAGAAAATGACGGGAAGCACAAGGATCGAAATAAAAAAATTTAATGGCCAACATTTTGAGTTGTGGAAGCTCAAGATGGAATATCTTCTTATGGATAGAGATCAGTGGATTGTTGTGTCTGGAGTCATGCCTACGGGTATGAGGGTAAAGAACTGGGAAAAGATCGATAGGGAGGAAAGGAGTTCAATCAAATTTTGTCTGTCATATTCATTTTTTTTTAATGTGTCAAATGAGAAATCTGCTTAGGTGTTATTGGAGAAGTTGGGGACTTTGTTTCAGACAAAGTCTCTGGTGAAAAAATTGTTTTTCTGAAATAAGCTATATTAATTGAGAACGAATGATAAGGATTATGTTGCAGAACATATGAATGTCTTTAATAATGTGGTAAGTCAGTTGATTTCTATTGATATTAAAATGGAAGAAGAGGATAAGTACATTACTCTTTTGTGTTCTTTACCTGAGTCTTGGGATATTCTAGTTATGGCTATTACTAGTACTACGACAAAATTATTAGTTGAGGATGTAGTTGTGGCCTTATTATCAAAAGAAATGAGGTGGAAATCCATTTCAGATTATCAATCCAAGGATGTCTGTAAGAGGCCGTACCCAAGAGAAAAGCAAAAAGAGGCACAAACAGTCAAAGTCCAAAAGTAAATCAAAGACTACAGAAAAAGATAAGAGGAACTATTGGAACTGTGGTAAAACGGGGTATTTCAAGAAAGACTGCAGATCTAAGAAGGTAGAAAAGGGTAAGTCCTCTGACAATGGTGGATCTTTAGATACAAAACCCTCTAATGAAGACTCGGGATATTTTTTTTTGGCCGGCTTCCAACTCGCATGCATGTGACAATGCATGGTTGATTGACCTGGGTGCCTCCTTTCATATGACACCACACAAGGAGTTGTTATGTGAATATGAAAAGTGTAATGGAGGTGATGTATATTTGGGAGACAACTTAACCTATAAGATCATTGGTCATGCAGAAGAATCGAGATGAGGTTTAAAGATGGAAGGATTAAAACCTTCCTAGGTATTCTGCACATTCCAAGTTTGACCAGAAACATAATATCTGTATGTAAGATGAATGATGCAGGTGTTCAGTATAGCTTCTTGTTTATTAGTTTATCAAATTGATTCTCCACCTACATTTGATACATAGTGATGTTTTTGGACCTGTAAAAGTTCCATCATTAGGAAAAGTCATGTTCTATGTTAGTTTCATAGATGATTTCTCAAGAAAGATCTGGGCATATTTTATTTGGAATAAGTCTAAGGTTTTCAATAAATTCAAAGAGTTTAAGGCTCTTGTGGAAAATTAGACAGAAAGGAAGATAAAGGTTTTGAGAAGTGACAATGGCGGGGAATATTGCTCTAATGCCTTTGAGCAATTCTGTAAAGAGTGTGGAATAGAAAGGAAGAAGACAACTCCATATACGCCACAATATAATGGAGTTGCAAAAAGGATGAACAAAACATTGATGGATAAGTGTAGAAGTATGCTCAGCGGTGTCATTTTGGAAAAAAAAATTGGGCAGAAGCAATGGCAACTACGTGCTATTTGGTTAATAGATCACCGACATCTGCACTTGAAGGGAAAACTCCACATGAAGCATGGACTAGTAAGAAACCCTCTGTTAGACATTTACGTGTATTTGGTTGTATTGCTTATATGTATATTCCGAAAGAGAAAAGAACCAAGTTAGATAATAAATATGCTAAGTGCATATTTATTGGATACTCTAATGGCGTAAAAGGATACATGCTTTAGAATCTAGAATCATATAAGGTTGTTTTTAGCTGTAATGTAATTTTTAGAGAGCTTGAGGAAATTCTAGAGAAAGAAGCAAAACCAAAGGAAGATCATGTTAAAATTGAGGAAGATGAATCTGTGTATGAATTTTATGTGACTACAAAAGATAAACCACAAAGAGATTTGCAAGGGGGAGATTTAGATGGAGTAGGTGAGGAACTGGAAAATCCTGTATTAAGAAGATCAAATCAGGTGAGAAGGGCACCTGAGAGGTATAGTCCTCTTGATTTCCGTTCTACTTCTATTTTTTTAGTTTTGTCTGTTACTGATGATGAACTCAAGACTGTGAAGGAGGCTTTTGGATCTATTGAAAGAAAGTTTTGGAAAAAGTCTATGGAGGAAGAAATGGAGTCCTTATACAAGAATAATACATGGGACTTGGTGAAATTACCTCCTGGAAGAAAAAAAGTTGACTGTAAATGGGTATTTAAGAAGTATAATACAGATGGGAAAATAGAAAATTATAAAGCTCGCCTTGTGGCAAAGGGTTTCTTTCAAGTGGAGGGACTCGATTTTGGTGAGATATTTTCTCCTGTTGCTAAGTTAGATTCTATTAGATTTCTTTTAGCTATTGCTTCTACTTTCGATTTGGAAACAGAGTAGATGGATGTTAAGACACCGTTTTTACGTGGTGAGCTTGAGGAGGAAATCTACATGACGCAACCAAAAAAATTTAAGATCAAAGGACAAGAATATTTGGTTTGTAGACTAAAAAAGTCATTATATGGCTTGAAGTAATCACCAAGAATGTGGAACAATAAATTTGACAGGTATGCATTGAGACTTGGTCTTGAAAGAAGTAAATTTGACCCCTGTGTTTATTTTAAACATGAAGGTGAATATTATGTTATCATTGTATTATATGTTGATTTCATGTTGTTAATTGGTAATAGTAAAAAATTGGTCAATCATGTTAAATCTCAACTCTCATCTCATTTTGATACGAAGGATCTCGGTGTTGCAAAATTTATTTTGGGCATGGAAATAAAAAGAGATTGTGTAAATAGGAAACTAGTGTTAAATCAAAGAAAGTATCTTGAGGTGATATTGCAAAGGTTTCAAATGCATGAAAGTAAACCTGTTAGTATTCCTTTTCCTGTTGGTCAAAATTTGTCTTTTGAACAATGTCCTAAAAATGAAGAAATAGAGGACATGTCTCATGTACCATATGCTAGTGCAGTTGGTAGTTTGATGTATGCAATGGTTTGTACTAGATCTGATATCACACATGCAGTGGGAGTAGTGAGAAGATTCATGTCGAATCGTAGAAAGGAACATTGGACTGCAGCAAAGAGAATCTTTAGGTACTTGTGTGGGACATCTAATTATGTAATTTATTATCACGGAAAACCTGATGAAAGTAAAACATTAGATCTACATGGTTTTGTGGATTCTGACTGGGGTGGAGACTTGGATATGCGCATGCCTACCAGTGGTTATGTATTCAACTTGTTTCCCACTTTATGTGTTACACAATCACCCATCACCTAAGGTGGCTACCAAATCTGTTAATCCCCCAAAAGAGGAAGGGTGGAAAATTGTCATAGGACAAAAGAACAAGAACAAAATAGCTTAAGCCAAGGCATTCAGAAACAATGGTTTGAAAGAGCTAGCTATTAAGGAACATACCCTCGATCCATGCCGCTCCTCGAAGCCGATCTATGAATACTCTCTAGTCCCCTTTACTAAGTTCTCCACCATGAACAAAGTGCCCATAGATCTCATGGACCCATTAAAATCCATCTAGACTTCCTCGACACCTCTGACTTCACAATTTCTTTTGACAACAGTTTCAAAGGAAAAAAGACCGAAGTCCTTCTCGATACTCCATAGCAAGGCACAATCATATCCGACCACGCAGTGTGGAGTCAATAAAGGAGGAGTATAATATTGAGTATGCC
This sequence comes from Taxus chinensis, assembly GCA_019776745.2. Classification (NCBI taxonomy): domain Eukaryota; kingdom Viridiplantae; phylum Streptophyta; class Pinopsida; order Cupressales; family Taxaceae; genus Taxus; species Taxus chinensis. Next base: position 204,952,743 of record CM034155.1, on the reverse strand, counting down.
AGATGAAGGAAAGTTGAGTTGTATGATTTTTTGAAGCACAATAATGCTCAATTCCTACAAAATTAGTTTAATGCCTTAGAAGGCTTGGATGCAGATGGTATGACCCTTGACCAATGTTTTTCATGAATTATATGTCATAGAATGTGCAGGGCCTTGCAAAATCCAATCACAAGTATATCATTCACAATTCTTGCCAAAAAATTTCCAACTTAGATGTTTTGTGTCTTCAGGAAGTTAAAGTTACTGGTTTTCAATTTTCAATGGTTTGTAAATCCATTTGGCATGATAGCCTGGCTTTTACCAGTAATCATGATGGAGGGCATGGGTATTAATTTAATTTTTTACTCCTAAATGATGGTCATTCATCAACATTTTATGCCTCTAATGATGTGGCTGAAAGGGATGATATTTAGTGGTGGATAGCCAATGAAATCCATGATGCCTATTGGATCATTTTCGATGACTTTAATATGCTTGATTTACTAACAAATGCACGAGAACTTTCCTATTTTGTGGAAAACTGACGAAAGGGAGGCATGGTTTTATATGCGTAAAAAAATTGGGGTTTATGATGTAAATGCTTCCCACAAGCCCACCTCTGAAATATGGTTCACTTGGTCTGGTCTCCAAGGTGGATCATATCGGGTCTATAAATGGCTTGACAGGGCCATTTTTTGCACTCAATAATTGTTTGAGTTTAAAAACATTTATTCCTTTCCTATGGAAGTGATGCCATATTTCATCCTTTCTGACCACTTTCTTATTCGATTTCGTATCACTTGGTAAGCTTAGAGGCCTTTTATTCATAAAGGCAATTTTTCTCAATATGACCTCGATAGAACAAAGACCCATACTTAATCATATCAAACGAGTTTGGAATTTAATGCCCTAGCCACATCACCTGCATAATTATCATCCACCTCTTTGGTCCAGATGGACTCAATGGTGGGAGGATGTATTGACTAGGACAACTAGATTCCTTATAATCTATGTTCGACAGCTAGCCAACATTTGGCATTACTTCTACTCGGCTACCTCCTCCAGTATTATCCTAGCCATGGTGGCATTAGAGGGAAATCCCTTCTCCAAAATCTTGCAATTCCAAGTGGTAGAGCTTAGAAAAAAATCCAAATTGCAAACAACTATAATGCTTGGGGTGCTCAAATTTGTGCCCGCCTCCACTGGCTTAAGGTTAGGGATCGATTTTTGAAGGAATTATTTCTTTCACTTAAATTCAAACATTAATTTCAACAAATCCAAGCCATTTTTGATGGCATAACAAGGCTCACAGATTCTCAACTCATGTTACATGACTTTTTAAATCACTAAAATCTAGTCTTCCAATCTCAAGCTCCTTCGGCAGAGTGACAGGATTCCTTAGATCAATGTTTCGTTGTTGTGTCATGTAAGCTCTCTCATGCATAGAAAATAACTTGTGACTGCATGCTCTCCGTTGATGACTTACAAGAAGAGGTAATGCAAATGGTCAGCGACAAGGCTCGCAATTGTTATGGGATACTGTTAGCCCGGACCTTTTTCAAATCTACCTGAAAGGATTTCAAAACAATACTCTTGGCCCTCATATTAACAAAGGGAATATTAAATTCGTCCCTAAGCCTGGAGACCCAAAGATGATAATTAATTTTTGTCATATAACCTTTCTCAATGTATCTTACAAGGTTATTGCCAAATCTATTTCCATTCGGTTGCGTCACATTCTTCCTTCCATTATCCACCTGGAACAAATAGGCTTTTTCCAAGGGTCTTATATCCTAGATAACATCATTTTAGTCGGGGAAGGGATGGAATAGGCTCATAGATCGAACCAATCATCCATTGTCATCAAAATTGACTTCAAAAAATCCTATGACATGATAGAGTGGCCTTTCATTCTTATTATGCTTCAAGCCCTGGGTTTTGGTCCCAAATTCATTCAATCTATCAAGATTATTTTTGTGAATGCCTCTTCCCAAATCACCATTAATGGGCACATCTCAACGCCATTTAGTATTTTCAAATTCATTTGGAAAGGATTTTTGTTGTCATTGGCTCTTTATGACCTCGTGACTGAAGGTTTTGGTTATCTTCTTGCCAAATCAAAATCTTGGGGGCTTGTCAGGGGATTTGTCTTACCTTCATCCAATAACTCCCAACTACTCAATCGTCATTTTGAAGATGATTCCTTCCTCATTCTCATTGAAGATGAAAGTAACATTAGCAATGTTATACAGTGCCTCAAAACTTTCTGTTTAGTTGCAGGCTCTTCCATTCAATGGATTAAAATGCAATTTTACATAAAATTCTTCCTCCACATGCCCTTGGATGGCTATGTATGGTTTGCAGATGCTTGACCATGGTGATATGTTTTAATTTCTTGATATTCAATTTTCCTTTCAAGCTTCACCTGTAGATATTTGACAGTATGTCGTGTAGCGGGTGGCTCAAAAATTGGAATACTAGATAACTAAGCCATCGTCTTTAGAAAAAAAAATCAAATCTACTCCAAAGTGCTTGAAGCCATACACATGTATTATTCTTCCTATTGGGTCCCATCTAAAAAATATGCGCAGAAGCTAGAAAATTTTCTCAAATATTTTCTTTAGACCAAAGCTTCCTCTGGTAAATCATTTCACAGAGTTACATGGGAGACTTGTGTTAGAGTAGGTATTTACCTTAGCTCATGTTCACCTAGGTACTTTATTTACCTTTATTTTATTTATCCTCACCCACTTATGTGAGTGGATATTTCTTTTATCTTATTTAGATATTAGGAAGATATTATCTAATTGTTGGGTATAGCTCTTTCCTTGATCTATGGTATTGACTAGATATTTGATTACTAGTTCTTTCCTTGATCTATGGTGTTGACTAGTTCTTTCCTAAACCTATGGTCTTGACTAGTTCTTTGATGACTAGGTCTTTCCTTGATTTAGGGCTTTATCTATGACCTTGACTGGTTCTTAGATTGTTATTCCTTGCCTATATAAGCAAGGCCCGTTCTTATTGTATTTCATTGAGATCCATAATAATATACGATATCGTTGTTCATTTGTTTGTAAAGGTTTATGTAAAGTTATTCTGGTGAATTGCTTTCATTTTATTGATCATGGTGTTTGATTAGCATATGAGTTTTTGGATTGGTACGATCTGGTTATCATTCCTTTTAACTTATTGTTTTCTCATATAATCATAAGGGTTAGGCCTCATTGAAATTTTACATCAAGGACAAGCACTCTATGCTAAATGGATAATTCATAGAATACAAGGGGAAGAATCTTGGAACATGCTTCTGCGACATGGCATCGCTGATGGATCCCCTTATACCCACTTAGTTTGGAAAGCTATTGGTTTTTCTAATCTTCTCATTACCCCTGTCCCAATCAAAGTGGTTGGCAATTTCGTGCTCAAAAGTATTTGGAAATCCTTGGAGTAGGTCAAACTATGGCTTCTATGAAATGGTAATGACTTTAGTAATAGCCTTTAAATTAACCACCACTCCCTGTGGCGGTCTCTTGTCATTCAAATCCAGGATCGTTTTCTTACTAAGGTTCCTTGGATTCTTGTACTTCGTCTTTTCAAGTGAGTAATTTACAATATCCAATACCCTTTTTGTAAACATGCTCAGTCTTTGTGTCCTTGGAATGAGCTCAAGTCTCAATTCAAATTATCTCTCCATGATCATCCCATTATCAATGATATCATTTCCTTTGTTCCTGATCACATGATCAACAAAATCTCTATGCTTCCCTCTCATCCTTGGTGGATGGATTGGAAGTGGTATGTGGACACCCCATCCTAGAATCACTCTACTAGAAAAGGATATTTCTGGTGTTTGCCTCATTTTCCCATAGTTGTCAAACTCAACACCTGGTAAGGATTGCAATCTTCTCCATCCTTTGTTGAGGAAGAACTCCAAAATATAGGTTCTCTAAGATATTACAACAGTATAAAGAAATGAGAATCTTATAGCATGCATGTGATCCTAAGTGTTCTTCTGAGAGCTGGAAGATTAAGTGACATGAAATCAATTTGCTAATTTTTTCCATGGTAATTAACACTTAATAACGAGCACTGTTGTTTTATTGCATGTATGTTGAAATCCATTTCCTTTCACAAAAATTTTCTTTCAATTTACGTGTAATTGTTGGTATGCATGTTTTGTAAGATCCAAATTAAGGAAACTTTTGTAAATGGAATTGTAAAATTTACAATACATGAATATTGCATTTGATTGTAAGACCCCAAGAAAGGAAAATTGTACAAGTTATGACTTTTTATAACATCACTTATTATGCAATATAATTTTGTGCCCTTATTATGAATATTCAATAACAAGGAGAATACAACAATATCTCTTAATAGGAGAGATTGATCCTATCTATAAGAAATGTAGAGGCTAATTAAAATATACAAAAAATTAAACCAAGACACTAAGAGTGCAATAGTTTTAGTTGGTATAAATGGGAGGGAGTTATGAACTATCTTCATCACTTTGGTCTACATGATCCATTTTTGGCATCCCACCTCCACGAGAGAGAAATTAAGTACTACAATACATATTAGTGTATTCCATATTTCCCTCTTATTATGATAAATAGCCCCTATCTTGGGAGGATGATCATGTGTATACCCCTTATTGGGAGATAAAAAAAGATATTATAGTTTAATATTGTAGGAGTATAAATTTTAAGACCAAGATTCCATTACAGAGACCCCCTAGAGATAGTACAAAGAAATTTCAGCTCTTTATTGGGAGAGATAACCCCGTATTGGGATAAATACCCTCCTATGATCATTGGTCAAGGTGATTTAAGATCAAGTTTCTTTTGTTGATGATTTTTCTCCTGGAGTACTTAAAGAGATATAAGAAGAGGTTATTATTGATAGGAAAGAGAGAAATATAGAAAATGAATGATTTGTACCTTCAGTTATTTTCTAGGAAGACATAGACTTTTGGTAGTCCAAAATATTTTTAGTGGGGAGGAATGATACGAAGGACACCCACTTAAAAATTGGTTATATGGTCTGAAATATAGAAAATGAATGATTTGTACCTTCAGTTATTTTCTAGGAAGACATAGACTTTTGGTAGTCCAAAATATTTTTAGTGGGGAGGAATGATACGAAGGACACCCACTTAAAAATTGGTTATATGGTCTGTAATATTTCTAAAACTAATTTGAGAATTAATATATCATTAAGATATTTCCAATGCAGTTTGAATGGGGTCAAATGGACTTCTTATAAAAACAATTATGGCCCACTAAAGTTATGCTCCAACATGAAAAATAATACATTAGGTTGTGCATAGATGATGTGGCCCAATTATGGCTTGATATGTGGACCAATGGATTGTTGAAATGTGTTAGTGTATTTTGAAAAATATTTGTTTGGTTTTCAACTTTTTCCTTTGATGATCAAGTGTGGGGTCCATGTTATTCGCTGGTAGGGGTTCATCCACTGGTGGGTTCCACTTTTTGTGAGGAGGGGGACCTTATGGCGTTTTACTTCACATTAGTATGGAAGTGTGAACTATTTGACAAAATGTCTCAATAAAATGTAGCAATGTTGGTAACAATGAAGCCTTGTGTTTATATAAAAACCAAAGAGAATGCCTTAAAATGGTTCATTTGGGACTAAATCCCCATGAATTTTTAGATTTGGGAGCTTAAGCTAAGTGGTGGGAAATCAAGCCACCAAATGACATATCCAAAACAACCACCACGTTTTTAATACTAATTCACAAAATGCCAATGTTATCACATCTGTCATGGAAAAACCTCAAAACTTCCATTGAGATTGAGTTATGAGGAAAGTTAAAAGTGTCCAAGACTAACAAAAAATTCAGCACATCAAATGGTCCTTTGACCTATTAATATGGTAAGGGAATTTATTTTAAACCCATGTCTTATCTAATTCCCAACGATTGTCGGATCTTCGATGTATTTTAAAATAGTGATCTTAAAGCCACCAACACATATTTCTCTCCCCTCCAATAACTTGCAGTCGATGACACCACATTTCTCTCAGGTATTTTGTCGAACAGTTAACATGCTTCCACATTTTGCATACATATCTACCAGGGCACTTGCAACCAAAACAATTGACAAAAATCCCTTCACCATAATGCTTTGGCAGATGTCCACACCCTATCTTGAATAAATTTATCCAAAAGGATATTAAAACTCCACATTTTGTTATGTATGTGGGATTATTCACACACATATGAAAAACGGATGGAATATATGGGGCATGGATAAGGGGATTCGAAGCCCATAATTTGGGAAAAAAATTAGTGCCAAACCATTATGGCACAGATGTGTTGGTGCTGTAAAGGGAACTCATTACTATTTTTTGGGGGAAATTTTATAATGTATAACCCCCTTTGTAAGGGAGAAAAAAAAAAGTTATTTGGTATTGCAGGAAGGAGCAATTTTGGTGGAAAAAAATTGTTACAGATACTTCCTAGAGGTACATTAGATTTGAATTATTTTAGGCCAAAACCATTATTGATCATAAAGATTATATGAAAACCATATTGAATTCAATAATAGAGTGGTTTGATTGTTTTTTAGACCCGGATATGTAGTCCCTAAAAGGTTAAACTCTATTATCAATTTGGGTTGAAATTTCTTCTATTTTTATTGTTTTATGTTGTTTATTAGTTTATAATTTAATTTCATTGATCGTATGCTAATTTTTATGTATAAATATGGAAAATTGAGAAATATATTATTAAATGTCAAGAATAGGTGAAGTAGAGTTATCTTGAATCTTGCATCAATTCCTAATCAAGTATGGCACTATATTTTAGATTTAAATATTGATTTTAGCAAATCAATCCAATTTTACGTATTTATGGGAAAATACAAAAAATGAGGGAATTGATTAAGTATTCAAAAATAGAGAAACTGAGTTAGTTTGTTTAAAAAATCTTATTTTCCAATCAACACTAAAACATTAAAGCATATTTAACTACAAATTTAGAATGAATGGTTTATAGAAAAGTCAATTTTGCTCTTGCTATCACATTTTACATATTTTTCTTAAACCTACAATTGTTTAAGCAAGTTTTTTACTATTTTTCAAATACTATATCATCATCCAGTGGATATATATCATCACATATATAGAGGTAGACTTCAGTCGATGTAAGGTTTTCATCTGTATTGATATCTACTTCCCCATAACATAGTTCTTCATCAACAAATATACATGCTACATATGAGTTGGTAAGTAATTCTAATTTTTCATAGAAAATTAAAATTTTGTGTTAATCTAAGTTATTTTCATTTATAATTATTTTAATGTTATATTAATAAAAGTCAAATTTTATTTTAATTTTATGTATAGTGAGAATCATCACAATCTCATGGTTGAAGTATGAATTGAAATACAAGAAGTAGAAGAGGAGTGAGGAATATTTCTTGAGTGGTTATGGAGCTGCACATTTATTTCCTTGAGATAAATTTACTTTTTGATATGTTTAATTCAAATACAACCATGATAATATTGATGCATTCTATACAGATATTATACATATTAATTTAATACTCATACATCTAAGATTGAAAATTTAAATAGTGACATTGATGTTGAATGAGTTCAACCAAAGAAAAATCAAAAGTATATCTTCTCATTGTGTCGTTGCAATCATGAAATTCATCCTAATAACATCAAAAGGACTCATAAAGATCATTTGAAAATACATTACACAAAGGAAAGGATGGCGTGCTGGGAAAAATAAGTATCTTTTCCTAGGATTTATGATGAAGATGTTTTATGGAAGAGGGAATCAGGCCACAAAACATGGTTTACCATTTATTTGATCATGATCATGATCATTCCTGTCATGATCATTAGGATGATGAAGCATGATAGGATGATGATGATGAAGAGAAGGATCGACAAGAAGAGAGGAAGATTTGTAATTTTCTTGAACTTCTTTATTTACACCAAGAGATTCCAAAACATCATTTTTGAGTGTTATATTGGTGTTAATGGACTTGAAAGCAATGTTTTCTTGGTAAAACACCATTTTGAATGTTTTGTTGAGGTTAGATAACAGTTTCATAACTATATTTTATATTTGACATATATTTCATATGTTTTACATTATTTTTTATTTACCTTTTCTTTATTTTTTATTGTAGCCTACTAAAAAGTAGTTTGTTTCCTCAAAAGAACACACTTCCCTCCTTATATAGAGAGGTAAATAAAATATCATTAAATTTAGGGGTTCTCTATGTCAACTATGATGCATGCATAAATTATTGCATTCTATTTAGGAAGGATTATGAGTATGAGCTTGGTTATCCCAATTGTGGGGCATCACGAGTTCAATAAGGAATGAAAGGTCTCACCATTCTAAATAAGGTGTTGAGACATTTTAAAATAATTCCTAGGATTAGTCATATTTTCTCTTGCAAGTCACTTGCACAATGAATGTCATGACATTATACAAATAAAAGTAATAATGGATTTTGATGTGTTCCTTCTGATTCAAATGTAATGAGGCACATGAGTAGTTGTCACCTATAAAATCAAAAGAGAAGTCCCACAGTGTATGGTTTGGTTTATAAATGGATGGTGTTAACCCCTTTTTTATTATGTCAACTAACTACTATTTATAGCCAATACTATTAATAAACTAAAACATTCCTCCATGGTTGAAGATTTGTAAGGAGCATTTTATGTCATTATAATTGGTTCCTAGTAAGCACTAAGTAAAAATTATGGATTTCTTCCTAGATCCTTTAATTCATAAGTTGCAAGCATTATGGGATAGCATTTTAATGTATGACCTTTCAAAACCCCATAGTCAAAGGAATTTCACTTGTTTTAGTATCTTATGTTGGACTACTCTTAATTTTCTCGGGATGTGTATGTTTTTAAGGTATTTCTTATATGTTAAATTTTGTAATTAAATGATTGCGCGCGCGTGTGTATGTTTTGGCATTATACACTGAGTTTTTATTATTATTTCTATATGTAGGTGTCTCAAAAAAGGAAAAAATTCTTATCCAAGGTGTGGTGATCAACTATATGGAAGATCATATTATCTCAAAGAAGTTGTATATGAAAGACTTCGAAGGTTCTTTCTGATGGAGCATGACTAATGTGTTAACAAGAAAAATAAGTTTGATAGAAAACCTAATATTAGATATTCATATCATAAACAGAGCTTTTAAGGGTGGTTTCAAGCAGGGAAGTCGCAGAAATTGCAGAGGGAAGAAGATGGGGGGTGCTCCGTGCCAATTGGAACCTAGCTGCGATCCCACGTGGAAGGACAACCTGGAGCTCTGGAATCTTCTTAAAAATGGGGTTGTTTCCAACTTCATCAAAAAAATCCAAGACCATGACCAAAACATTTCAATGCATTTTGCCATGGATTGGAAGGATAGTAAGGTAAAAGTATGGGGTTCATCGTGTGTTGATGAATGAGGAGCTGATTGCTGAGGGGCCTAGTCTCGATTTGGATGGTTAGCTGTTCTTTAGCAAAAGGGTCGAAAAAACTGCAGAAACAAAGAATTTTTCTGAAGAAGGGGAGGAGATCGTCTTTATTATGGAGGGCATTAAGGTAAGCTCCGTTCCGAAACCCTACGATGGTGTTACTAAAATGATGGTTCGATTCATTTCCCTGGAAGGGTGGTATGTCACTGTTCCTACCAAGCACTTGGTCTTCCTCAACCACTTTAGGAGAAACTTTGCAATTTGTTTCCCGCATTACCTCTTGAATTCGCTTGAACGTTCCATTCTCAAATTCTAGAAACATACCAAGGCCACCCCCCTTCACCAGGGTCTCATTTTTCTCCTGCACAAGCTCTACCTCTCTAAATTCCTAGCCATTCCTCTTTCCCCCAACGACCCGCTCATTCCCATCTCTCTAATCCCTTTAACAACCTGACCAACTCTTCCAAGGCTAGAGCCACCAAATCTCAGAACCCCAAATTCAACAAAGTGGTCTCTCCTCCCTCTGCCCATGTTCTAAGAAGCAACAAAGAAATGGAAGTTGTTCAAAATATTTTACACATTAGCAATGTTGGCCAGGATAGTACCTTACAATATGAGAGGGATAATACTCCTCTCAAACTGGACTTATTAGAAAAAGAGGTTGAGAATATCAAGAAAGAGCTTCATCATTTAACCAAGCAGAAGGGGAAAAGAAATTTAAATGATGATGTGGGTATTGAAATTGATCAGACTGAGGATATTTACAAAAATTTTAACTCATTGGACAATAGATTGGGGAGGGCTAAGGACAGGCATGACCATAATATGGCCATTTTTAATGCCATTATCGAGTTTCTGGAGAAGCAGGTTAGAAGCATTTCTATGTTGAGCGGGATCCCTAAAGCCATTTGGGGGACTGAGAAGGAAAGAAACTAGGCTATCTCAAACTTGAACATGAATGATCCCACGCACACTACCACTCTAGCGTTGTTCACTTCATTGTGCAAAATCAAATCAAGGATTGAAAGGGCCTCCAAGAAATAACACCCCTTGGTCTGGCTGGTGTCATTTTAGTTGTTGCTCTGTTTCGGATAGTATGTTGTTTTTTGGCTGCTTAATTGCAGTTATTTCTATGTTTTGCTCTTTCCTAGTAGTTATTGTTTGGGTTACTATTGGAATTTATATATTATTTGGATTATGATCCTTTTTTTTATGTTGTTTTCATGTTTGATTTGGATGTTGAGCCTTCCTTGTAACTGGGTATAGTCCCACCAAAACTATTTGCCGTTAATTAAAAAATATATATTAGATATCCTCGAAAAAATCATGTCACCTAGGGATTGGTATAAATCCTTCACCCAAGCGTGCATAATATCAATTGTTGATATTCCTCTGTATTTTTGGAGAGATTGAGTATGGTTGTCTAAAATTAGCCACAAAGTTGAAATGCTAACAGGAATGAAGAAACTATTTATATTCTATATTCTCCCATATTGGGATAATTTATTAGTTGGGAATATTTTGGATCCAATGCATATATTTATAAATGTAGTAGCTTCTATATGAAATCACGTCTCCAGTAAAGAGAAAGACACTCCAAATTCTAGAGCTTATCTAAAAGTCACTCAAACAAAAAAGTGTCTTAAAAGGAAGAAGGTGCTCAGTGGATATTTTTTAAAGATAAATTCAATTTTGTGAATCAAATATACAATATATCCACACACTTAATGACTATTGGTCCTACATGAAACATGCATTTATCGTTGATGGGTGCATCGCAAGAATAAAAAGACATTATTGACATAACATTTTGAAGGTAATTCACACTTTTTTGTCTTAAATTATGCAACATATTATTTTCTTTATATTTAACCTTTTTAATTTATTGTTGCAGCACATATTTCCCTGCGCTTTAAGGGTGCCATTTTTTAATCATCCACCTAACATACTAAATGTAATATATCAACTTTCAAAATTTTTAAGGTAATGTGTTTTTTATTTTTTTAACTACAACTCATCCATTTGTATCAAAAATATTATTATATTGACTTGCATGCCTACCATTTTTTGTAGAATAGGTGGTTGTGATTGAGTAGAAGAAATAAAATATTGCATATATTGTTTACGAATTGGAAAAGGAAAATCCTACCTCTTTCGTGGATTCTAAAACTCGTCTACTAGTGCATTTGGTTGATGAACTTCAAATGGTAGGTGTATTTACCACATGATGGATGTATGGAAGTTTTTTCTAGAGAGGCACATGAAGACCCTAAAGTGGTTTTTAAAATAGTTAGCACGTCCAAAGGGCTCAATGGAAAAAGGATACATTATTTAGAATTTATAGTTTTATACATGTTAGAATATCTTGGAGAAATTTCCATAAATATCATGCATTTGGGATGCTAAACATGAAATAAAAATTTGGAGGAGAACCTTCTTGGAGCTAGAGAATTTGTGAAAAATGGTATGTATTGAAACTCATATCAAACATATTTTATATATTTTGAGTCTGTGTGTGTAGCCATTAATTTTTTATTTACATGTTTGATTTTTAGGGCCTATTCAAATGATACCATTGAGAATTTCATGTTATACATTACTTCAAAGATGGTTATGTAGCTTTGAAAATATGAAGAAGAAAACACTAGCCATGAGATCTAAAGGATTGATTGGAGATGGAAATATTCACGCAAACAACTCCCAATCGATCTTCAAGTACTAGTTCTAGACCAAACTACTCTTGAATGGATGATCATTCATATTTAGAAAATATGCATGCCATCAATTTATGGGAAGAGAAACAAGAATAATTGAACATAGTGTGAGGATGTAAAGAATTGATTAGTTGTTGCAAAAAAAATAATCATATATACGTTTTTTTATAATTTTTGGAAATCTATTAATAATATCTTAAATCATTTGACATTATGAATTAAAGTAAACATTTGGGAATGTGGTTAGATAGAAAATATTTTCGTGTCAAAATATTGATAAGAGAAGGTTCACTTATTGTTTCGGATTTGTTGTTCTGTTTGAGCAAGCCAATCGAGCTAGTACCAATGATAGGAATTTGGTTGAAGGGAAATTGTATTATGTTGGAATTATATAAGAAATAATAAAACATGATTATAGAAGTTGTAAGCTATCATATTAAGGTGTACTTGGTGCACTTCTATTGATAGTTATATGAGTGGACAATGAAAGGGGCTTCTACTCAGTTGACTTTTCTAGATCATTTTCTATGGGGAAACAACCATATGTGTTACCTCAACATAATATATAATATATTATACATATAAAATACAATAATATAATATAACGCCCATATAATATTATATATAATATAATATATTATATGATACTTATCATATATGTATATATAAGTATTTTATACACACACATATACATACATACATACATACATACATATACATGTGTGTGTGTAAAATACTTACAACTTGTGTGTGTGTGTGTGTGTGTGTGTGTGTGTGTGTGTGTGTGTGTGTGTGTGTGTGTGTGTGTGTGAGAGAGAGAGAGAGAGAGAGAGAGAGAGAGAGAGAGAGTGATATAATACTTATAACTATATACATTTTTAAAAAAAACATGGGTGTGACCCAAATGTGGCACAAATTTGCATCACATTTACACCACATGAGAACCTAATTAAAATAAACCCAATTGCCTAAAAGAAAATACACATTTAAGTTATTTTTTCCCTTGGAAAGAAACAAGATAGAAAGTGATGTTGATTGGAGGTAAAATAGGATTGAGAAGAGTAGGAAAAGAGGATTTAATTTTTTAAAAAATCATAGAAAAGAAGTATGACAAACACGTGTATAAGAGGAGGGAAATAAAAAATCCCCAATTTACTCTATGGACCCAACAACAATAGAGGAAGGGGAAGAGGAAGAAGACGAATATGTTGCACCTCTATATAGATGACCAAGGATAAAGATAAGTTTATTTTCAAATTACGATCATACATTTTTTTGTTATAATTGTAAAAAATGCATTATAAATTAAAAAACCCTAGGGTATAAGTTTGAAACCCTAATCTAAACTACTTAAAAAATATAATTTTGAAGCAATTTGGCCACCAATATCTTGTAAGGAATGGAATTCCAACATGTATTAGCTATCAAAAAATGCACATGAGACACAAATATGTTTCTATAATTATAGGAATCACCATAAATTTGTAAATCATTGTAAAGATCTAACCAAAGCACTATATGGATTTCTAATTTATTAACTTGACCTTTTCAATATAAAAATAGAGTCACAAGTGTATCATAATATTATCCCACATGATACAACCCTATCATTATCTTTTAACACTTAAATAATATTTTCCCAACCCAAAACTAACCTAAATATCCATAGCAAGCTATACTAATTCAATATTCCAAAAAAATGGTGGGTCACTATAGCAACTTGGCTTGTCACTATAGTGACATGATCATTTGATAGGGTAACCCCACTATATGATCTCATTTAATACACATGCTAATTAGATAAATTATCTATTATAACTGACCATGCTCACATCATTATTCAAACCACATAAATCATATTCCAATTAGCTTCTCTGAAATTTCTATTTCAAAGAACACTTCCATTTTAACCAATCATTATAAACACAATTACAAATTAAAAAACTTAAAATAAATCAAAACATAGAGGATTGCTATTATTACCCAATTGGTTGTTGTGGTAACCCATTCAACCATATAATATTCATTCCTAATACAACATTAGCATGTTACCACTATGCATGCTTTATATAATAATGACTTGTATCCCTCATATAATGACCTTTGACTTCACTAACATAGAACTTCATGAAATATCTCTAAAAACACCTAAATCACTATAGCAACCTATAGAAAATTCTAGGGTTATTTCAAACATTTTCAACCCCCACTCTAATGCCATCCAATATAGTCTTTCACTATACACTCTCATTAATTCATATTATCTTGACTCTTTCTGAAGGATGGGCGATTATGCCAAAGGGTGGGTGATTGGGGCTTGTTTTTGGTGTGAGGGAGAGTAAGGGATGTTTAATGTAAGGGAATGGGGGGCGGGGAATTAGGCATTATTAGTGATTTTAGCAATGAACTTGGATGGAACAAGAGCAACACTTATTATTTATATGAGGTAGAGACCTTGTTTTATTTATATGAGAAAATAATATCAAAGAAGAGATATAAAGAAATAATAATGATTAAGAAAGAGATTATATATTAATACTTTTTTGATAATTTGGAAGATTTATATTTTCAAGAGAGATCATAAGAAGTGGAGAGATGAAAAAACTTATGTAGGGGCATATAATGGAGGTGACTTGTCCATTATTTCACTCGAAGTTACTTCCCTTACATATGGAGTCCATTAAAATGTAATTGTTTCTACAATGAGGTCAAATAGGTGTGTGGAGTCATGTGTGAGAGTGAGTAAAAGTGAGGAAGTTTAAGAATTCAAATGAGGATTTTTACCTCCAAAATGTAATTCAAATTGTAAAGGCATATCCAAGAATGTTAAAGATGTGTGGGGTGTTGGTTAGAGTGTTTTAGGTGTTTTTTATATAGTAAGGGTGTGAATTGATTCTATGTGTGTTAATGCATCATTAAGATGCTTGAAATAAGCTAAAAAGAGCAATTACACATCTAGAAGCTAAAGGGAAGTTGAAGGGTCACTAAATGTCCGTTATGAGTCATTATGGGAATGTAAGAGGAGTTACATGGAAGTAGGAATTAAAGTTTAGGAGGATATTTAGTGAGTTTTTGAATCATATTGCTTGTGTAGGAGGAGAAGAATAAGATTGGAAAGGATGTAAATCAAAATATGTTGAAGAAATACAATCATATTTGAATGAAAAACTTAGTTTTTAGGTGTTTATCTAGTCTCTTCCAAGGTATTTATGTGGTTTGAATTAATGGTTGATGATTCTTTGGAATAATGTTTATTTGAATCCATTATATTACTTTTGATGATATATTGCATGCATTTATCTTATCTCAGTGTGGTGATCCAATGCTTTGTTTTGACATATAAGGAATGCATAGACTATGTGTGTAAGTTAATGACCTATTCCGAACCAGTTATCATAAATTTTGTATTTTATCTAAAAATTAATTGAAACTTTTACCAAAATAGGATGAAAAACTTTTTCATATGGGTTTTCAATGGTTTTTCTTGAGGATCAGTAATGTTTGAGTGATGACATGATTTCCTAGCTAGACTGAGGATGCACACACCTTGTTTGACAAAATGTTTGTCTATTAAAATGAGTGTATATACTTTTTTTTAAGAGTTAAGACTTGAATGTTTTAAGTTAGGATTATAATAATATTTTACAAGTGGGTTTTCAAGGGTTTTATGTTTTTAATCTTTAAAATAAGATATGAATGACAGAGTTTTGTTACAGGTTGTTGAATCTCAAGAATACAAAAATGACAGATTTGGCAAACAAAGAAAGGAGATTTGTGTTTTGGTTTTTTAAATCCATTTTTTGATCAAATTAACATCGTTTGAGGTATAGGAGTAGGGTAGAGGAGTTAAAAGGAATTAACAAAGACAAAAATCCAAAAATTCTTAGCTTAGGTGAATGACTAGTTAAGAAGATTTAGGGGCAGTTTTGTGTAAGGGGAGTAGTGTGAAGTTTTGAGTTGTTTGGATGCATTTATTAAGTGGATATAATTGTGTTATGAAGTGCATGAAAATGGGTAGAGGACTAAGGAGCACCAAATAATCCAAAGGTCCAAGATCAACATTCTAAGAAATGGCTAGAAAAGCAAGAAATTGAGCAAGAAGTGGCAAGGCGAGGAGTTTAGAGAACCTTAATGAAGTTTGAGAAATTGGTTGATGGATGAGAAATGTCATGAAGATGTGAGTTGTTTATGGTGATTATTATCCTATCATAGTGAGCATTTGTCAGTTTTTAGAAAATTTTAGCCTATTTGGGCTTGTTTTGATCCTCTTGGCAGAGCACAGGTGGAATCAAGTTGTTGAAATCTTCTTGTTCTTAGAATGTATGCATTTTTTTGTTTCTCTTTGCATCATATGCTATGAGATCCAAGATTTTGTGTTGATATATGGTTTTAGGAGTGAATATCTTATGCAGGTTTGTGTGGTGAGTGAGGTGACAAGTGAAGATAAGTGAGAGAAGTTGAAAGGAGATAGAGGAAACACAAAAAGACCTGGTGAGGCCAAGGTGAGGTGTGGAATGCAAGGTGAAAAATAATTTTCTGTGAGAGAGATGGATCTAAAGGAAGCAATAGTGGAGTTTTGGAAGTTGTTTAGCCATAAGAGGAAGCAATAAGAAGTCAGATATGAGAACAAGGGAGCATTCATTGTTGAAGAAAAATTCATGGGAGAGTAAGTAAATAGTGATTTTCAGTTTGTCTACATGAGTCCAGAGTAGCTAGAAGCATAAATCCATTCACTTGAATATGCTTTGAGAGGTGATGAAGTGAATTATGGTGAATAAAAATATGAAAACATGGAAGAGAAGATTGAATAAGAAGAATACATTGAAGGAAAATCATATGAAGAGGCTCAAAATTCTCTTGTTTTTTAATCTAATGTTTTGTGTGTTTATGAATGTGTAGGTATGATCAAAATCATTAAAAGAGAAGCTCATTTGATATCTCAAATGAAGAGAAAAGAGAATGAATACCTCTTCTGTAAGGGTAAAGAAAAGAATAAGAAGATAAAGACAAATATTGAAGATCAAATGAAGAGTGGAGCTAAGGAAAATTCATGGGACCCGGGTGGATGTAATCAAGTTGAAGACATTAGAAGCAAGAAGAAAAGACAAAGAACCAACTATGAAGACTTGAAAAAACAAACAAAGTGTAGGAACACTTTCTCCCCACCTTGCAGGAGCATCAGATGGAGTCCATTAAAATGTAATTGTTTTTACAATGAGGTCAAATAGGTGTGTGGAGTCATGTGTGAGAGGGAGTAAGAGTGAGGGATTTTAAGAATTCAAATGAGGGCTTTTCCCTCCAAAATACAATTCAAATTGTAAAGGCATATCCAAGAATGTTAAAGGTGTGTGAGATGTTGGTTAGAGTGTTTTAGGTGTTTTATTATTTAGTAAGTGATAATGCATCATTAATATGCTTTAAATAATGTAAAAAGGGCAGTTACACATCTAGAAGCTAAAGGGAAGTTGAAGGGTCGTTAAATGTCAGCTATGGGTCATTATGGGAATGTAAGAGGAGTTACATGGAAATAGGAATTCACGTTTATGAGGCGAGTTAGTGAATTTTTGAATCATATTCCTCATGTAGGAGGAGGAGAAGAATATTGTAAAGGAGGAAAATAAAAATATGTTGAAGAAATACAATCATATTCGAATGAAAAACTTAGTTATTAGGTGTTTATATTATCTCTTCTAAGGTATTTCTGTGGTTTGAATTAATGGATGATAATTCCTTTGTATAATTCTTATTTGAATCCATTTTATTACTATTTATGAGCCATAAAATGTATTTATCTTATCTTAGTGTGGTGATCCAATGCTTTTTTTGACATATAAGGAATGCATAGACTGTGTGTGTAAGTTAATGACATGTTCCAAACCATTTAACATAACGTTTGGATTATATCTCAAAACTACTTGAAACTTTTACTATAATAGGATGAGAACTTTTTGCATATGGGTTTTCAATGATTTTTCTTGAGGAATAGTAATTTTTGAGTTATGACGTGTTTCCCTAGCTAGACTAAGGATGCACACTTGTTTGACAAAAATGTTTGTTTAGTAAAATAGGTATATATCCTTTGTTTTTCATATTTAAGACCTGAAAGTTTTAAGGTAGGATTATTATAACCTTTTTCAAATGTTTTTTCAATGGTTTTATGTTTTGAAATATTAAAACGAAGATATGAATAACAGAGTTTTGTTGCAGGTTGTTGAGTCTCAAGAATACAAAAATGACAGTTTTGGAAAACAAAGAAAGGAGCTTTCTGTTTTGGTTGTTTAAATCCATTTTGTAATAAAAATAAAATATTTTTAGGTGTAGGAGTAGGGCTGAGGAGGTAAAATTAATTGAAGAAGAAAAAAATCCAAAAGTGCTTATCTTGGGTGAATGACTAGTTAAGAAGATTTCGGGGTAGTTTTGTGTAAAGGGGAGTAGTGTGAAGTTTTGAGTTATTTGGATGCATTTATTAAGTGGATCTAAATTTTTTATGGAATTCATGAATAGGGGTAGAGGCCTAAGAAGAACCAAATAATCCAAAGGTCCAAGATCGGTATTCTAAGCAATAACTAGTAAACCAAGAAATTGAGCAAGAAGTGGCAAGGTGAGGAGTTTAGAGAACCTTAATGAATTTTGAGAAATTAGTTGATGAATGAACAATTTCATTAAGATGTGAGCTTTTTATGGTGATTATTATCCTATCATAGTGAGAATTTGTCAGTTTTTAGTAAATTTTAGCCTTTTTGGGCTTGTTTTGATCCTCTTGGCAGAGCACAGGTGGAATCAAGTTGTTGAAATCTTCTCGTTCTCATAATATATACTTGTTTTTATTTTTCTCTGCATCAGGTGGGTGATTGGGGATTTTTTTTGGTGCGAGGGAGAGTAAGGGATGTTTAATGTAAGGGGAGGGGGGGGGGAGAATTAGGCATTATTAGTGATTTTAGCAATGAACTTGGGTGGAACAAGAGCAACACTTATTATTTATATGAGGTAGAGACCTTGTTTTATTTATATGAGAAAATAATATCAAAGAAGAGATAGAAGGGAATAATAATGATCAAGAAAGAGATTATAATATTAAGAATTTTTTGATAAATTAGAAAAAAAAAAATTCAAGAGAGATAATAGGAAGTGGAGAGATGAACTCTTATGTAAGGGCATATAATGGACGAGACTTGTCCATTATTTCACTTGAAGTTACTTCCCTTGCATATGGAAGTTCTATGAGAACATTTCATGTTATTCAAAGAACAAATATGTTTGTTTGTTCTTAAGAAATTATGCCCAAAACTATATAGATATTTTATCGAACACTTATTTTGTGTCCTCAAATGCACTTTCAAACTCCTATGATAGATTATAGCAGAGAAAATTGAATTGCTTGAAATGACATACCTTTTCCAAGAGTTGGAAAATAATTTCATGTTTCCGTAAGAAAGAATAAAAAGAGTTATCCACCCTCACCAGGATTTATGTCATAGGAATGCATCTTCTATAAAAGAAATCAATGTCTCTTTTCACACATCAGTCATATTTGAGACCAATGTTATAGTTTGACGATGAGAATGATGTGAAGATTCTTTTCCAAATTCATAGAAGAAGTAGCAAAATAAGTAATGGGAAACACAGTTTAGATCACTAAGGTCATTTTAATGAGTGGAATAAGTGAAAATATTATGGTAGGGCTAAATAAATTCCTAAAGATAAATAACTTCATGTCTATACTGATATTTTCTATTCTTCATATATGAAACATTCACACCCCATTACCAATTCACAAGTATCCTTTCCAATGCACTAGTGCAACCACTTAGCCCCTAAACATGTAATATTCTTCTCTTTTCCTTAGCCCCCTCCTCTCTGAAATCATACAAATAACTTTCATAATATTAATGGATGCCCCTAGGAAATGTGTGATCTAATGATAATCTGAAACATTCACACCCCATTACATGAGCAGGCAACCAAAGGTTACTTCCACATAACATAAGACTCTTTACGTAGGTAACCGCTAAAAAATAGATATAAAGTGTGCATTCAGATGAGGGCACATCCAAGATGGGACAATGAAAACTATTTCCAATGCATGCAAAAAACACTCATCCCCTAGAGATGTAATATTTCTGATAACTTCATTGACCCCTCCTCTCTGAAATATTACAAAACACTTCCATACTATTAATGAATTCCCATGTTAAATGTGTGATCTCATTAGAATATAAAACACGTACACCCCATTGCCTACATGAGTAGGAAACAAAATATATCCTCCACCCAACATAATAATATTTGAGGAGTGAACCATAAGAATGAACAAATACAAAGTATACATATACAAGGGAACTTTCAATATGGGATAAGGAAAACCATTTCCAACGCATGGATGCAACCACTTGGACCATAGACATGAGATATTATGATAACTTCCTTTACCCCCTCCTTTTTAGCACGTTAAAAAATAGTTTTGTAACATCAATGGAAACCTTTAGGAAATGTGGGACCCAATCATAATCTAAAACATTTGCACCCCATTTCCTACACATGTTGGAAACCAATGGTTGCTTCTATACCACATAAGAATCTTTGAGGAGGCAACGAACAAAATGAAAAGATATAAAGTATGTAGAGATAAGGGAATATTTAATCTGGAACAAGGAAAACCATTTCCTACACGAACAAGATATCCAAGGTTACTTCTACACAACATAAAATTCTTTGACAAGAGAAATGCTAAAACTAATATAAACAAGATATGTAGAGACGAGAGAACATCATATGGATGACCTTAGGTAATGTTTTATTTGATCATCATATGAATCATTTTTACCCCATTTTCTACATGGGTGGGTGATAAAAGGTTACTTTCAAGAAAAATAAGACTCTCTGAGCATGGGACCACAAAAAAGAATATATATAAAGTACACAGAGATGAGATCACGTCCAAGATGGGACAAGGAAAACTAGTTTCAATGCACATGCACAACCACTCATTCCCTAGACATATTATTTTGAGAAATTTCTTTGTCTTGCCCTCTAAATTTTGATGAAACACTTCCATGATGTTATCATAATAAAGGTAAAGTGTGATCCAATTGGAATATGAAACATTGATACCCCATTCCCTGGACAAGTGGGAAACCAAAGGTTAGTTCCATGCAACATAAAATACTTTGAGGAGCACTTCCGAAATGAAAAAAATCACACTATATAAAGATGAGGTTGTATCTGTTAGGACAAAAATTCAACATTTCCATTGTAATCAAACATGCTCTAAGGCCTTTTCAATGCAAACATTGGAGAGCACCAAAAAAAAAATGAATGACACAATTAGAGGATAAAAATGAACCAATTGGAACCATGGTCAAAAGAGGGCTTCTTATCCTCATTTCACCATCAATACTATCATATAACCAACACAATCACACTTTCCATACCCAAAAAATTGGAGGTGGCAATGAGGGGAAACATCCACATGTTCCAAAGAAAGCTCCAAGAATGGTGGGATGATTATGTAATACATGTCACATCTATTAATTTTGGACATAGAATGGATAGAAGTTTTGAATCCAAAGCTCAAACTGACCTAGAAGACCCTATAAAATCAATGCACACCACTCTAGGTAGAAAATAAGCATAAACCAATGAACCTCCTATCATCAAGAAATTAAAAAGTGCTGCATAAAGCTCATCAATGCTTTACGTAACAAATTTTTGATTTCACTAATAAAAATTATTCAATTCATATGATGTATTAAATTATTTCACTTTTTGAATTAATTAAATATTCTAATTTTGCAAGTAATGGTGTATAATTTTGATTTTTCTGAAACCTTATAATTGTATTAGAATTGTTGTATATTTAGATTTTTTTTATGCATAGTGTGCACTCATTGGGCACTAGATTACATAGATTGTCAACATCTTTTCTCATGCTTCGGAGGAAGCATATAGTGGATTAACAATTATGAGTTTTTTATTAATTTAACTATTCATATTTTGATTTTTTAACATTTATATTGATTTAAGAGATGACATAGAGTTATGGGTCATTTGATTGAAAATTTTATGTGTGGAGGCTATATCATTCTTGCTTTGGCTTGACATGACATGGAGAAGGATTTGTATGAACCATCAAAGATGACTTTCCACATTTATACCTCCATCGACCTCCACACACCCACCACGGAGGTATTGTATTACATTTTATTTTCTAATTTAATATTAGTTTTTCATATTTACTCATGTTAATCAAGAAACTTTATAGTGACAGGTCTACTAGTATTTGAAAATGTATTTGTAGTAGTGGTCGTCCCTCGACATCTAGGGACCAACCACAAAAGTGTGATTTTATAGTTTTTAAAATACAATTTTATTTCATTCGATTGATTAAATGTACAATATTTTTAACAATTTATTCTCATTCAAAAATAATAAGACTTCATTATGATATGTGTAATTCTCTTATAGAATTGGAGGAGGATTGTGGTGATAGGAGTACATTTTATTCAAGTGTAGTGAGGGAGTCACCATCTCGGAGGTATAATTTTATCATTTTATCATTAAATTGATTTTAGTTAATTAAATAATGGCAACTTATCATTTTATTTAAAACCACTTTAGGTGCATGACCCTCTTACCCTACTCTATCTAAAACAATAAAATGAAGATGAAAAAAAACATCCCCCCATCTACCCTTGATGACATAATCCTCAATTCACTAAGGGGTTATGATGAGGAGGAGGACATTGCCAGCCCCACCAACTTCAATAATGGGATACCCTCTCGCCTTATACATGATAGGTATAGACACAGGGTAAGAGGGGCCTTGGAAATGACTCTTTATGTCAATAATGATGGAAACATACTAGAGGATGATCGGGAGGAAATTATGTTTTTTATTTAATTTTACTAAAAAAATCAAAATTATCTCTTACTAATTTTTGTTAATGTCAAAAAAATTATTATTAATATTGAAAAATACCGATATTTTTAACATTTTAATTTTTGGGTTTCGGGTATTTCAAAAAAAATTATTCTTTGCACAGTATATTAAAATCATATTGTCACAAAGAGTGGAATGAAATCCTAGAATAAAATTATCAACAGGATAATTGATTTTAACTCCAATGCACGAATTTGGATCGCCGTATAAAATATGATTAATAAAAAATAAAGCATAAGGGTTTAGGAGAATTAAGAGGCATGTTAGGGTAATTTTATTTGACCAGAGAGGAGACTTCAGCTAATATACGAAGGAAACATTGATGCAGAGAGGGAGACTTCATTGACCATACAATGTAGTTTAAGAGGCTCTGGAATGGTCTCTATTAAAAAATGTCTCTGAGAGGATAATGATAAGGTTGCAGGTTAGTTAAATTGATTTCTAATATCTGAAATTTTATATTTTGTATTAATTAAATATTTAATATTATTATTACGTATGGAGGAAAAGTAACTAGCTATTAGGTTACAAAGTGCATGTAACTAAAGGAGGACAAGGGACCCATTGAAGGGACAACATAGGTTAGGG